>CM052655.1:117729087-117773759 GCA_028533165.1 Leontopithecus rosalia
GAAGGGGCAGAAGGCAGCAAAACACACTGCCACGTGTGTACCTAGGCAACTATCTTGCACGTTCTGCACATGTACCCCAAAACCTAAAATGCAATAAAAATTTAAAAAAAAAAAGAGTAAATAAAGACGTTCATGGATTTCAAAAAAAAAAAAAAGAATATTGACTCTGTTTAGTAAATACGATACATGTTCATTGTGAAAATACTCCAATAATACAAAAAAAGAACAAAAAAGCCAATTTAAAAAGAAAAAAAACTATTCAGAATTCCATCACTCAAACAATGGCCATCGGTGTTTGGCAAACATTTTTCTAAGCATTATTCTATGTATAAAAATTTTTCTAAGCATTATTCTATGTATAAAATGATAGAGATGAAGAAAGAAAAGAAAGAGCCAAAAATAGAAATAGTATGCACATTGTTTTTAATATTTAAAAGTTCTAGATTATATTTTACTTGGATTTAATAGAATAAAAAAGAAACTAAAGTCAAATTGGAAGGCTTATTTCAGATCTGTTCTTTTCAGTATATGGTATATGACTTCCTTTCTAAAAGGCCCCTCTAAAGGATGAAAAGACATTGTAACACACATGGGGTTTGAGTTATCTTTCAATTACATTTTAATTGTAGACTGGTAGCTTCCTACAATGAAAGAAGTGGAAACTAACACCATATATTTCTCCTTTTCTACTTCTCAACTCTTTATAGCTGTTTTATTATTGTCTAGCTTTATAATATTTACATTTCATTTGGTGAACAAACTTTTGGTTCAGTCAGTTTTAATGACTATTATGTTCAACATCTGGCCATGAGACCATCATTCCTGCATTATTTATTTTCGTTCATCTTTGTGTTGTCTAGATTTGAAAAACAAAATAAATTGGGAGTTTCCATCTGGGGAGTGTTTATATTCCCTGAAATGCTCATAAGTATTGTGATCTGTAGCCCTTATTTCAGTAATGTTTTCTTCAGTTATATCATTTAATGTTTTTCTGTGTCATTTGTTCTGGTCTCTTCCCAAAGAATGCAAATTATACATTTATCTTATTTCTCTCTTCTGCCTATCTGTTACAAAAATATACCAAAGCAGGAGGATTGCCTGAGGCCAGATGTTTGAGACCAGCCTGGGCAACATAGCAAGACCCCATCTCTACAATAAATTTAAAATTTAACTGGGCATGGTGGTATACCCTTGGAGTCCCAGCTACTCAGGAGGCTGAGGCAGGAGAATCGCTTTAGCACAGGAGTTCGAGGCTGCAATGAACAATGATTGTGATACTAAACTCCAGCCTGGCTGACAGAGCAAGAGCCTGTCCACCCCACAAAAAAGTATTATCAGTAATTGTAGTATATCATGTTTACAATCATTTTATATTATTGTAGGTTGAAAATGGGGGGTGGTATTTTTGCCTAACACAGTATCTGGAGGGGCTGGGGGTCAAATAAGGATCCTAAACATCTTTCAGCATACGGGAGTCTTGCGCTATGATCAATGTGGTGCTGATGATGCCAATTGATGCTACAGAGTTGGCCGTACCACTGTGTCCTTGACAATGTTTTTCTAGTGTGTTGATTCCCACTCTCAGATTCTAGTGAAGTATAAATCTGTGTAGCATTTTCCTTTTTCCCATCAGTTTTATTTTCCTGAGTTCTGCCAACTCCCTTTTCATCTCTTTATGTGTTGTTTTATAATTTCTTGTAATTTGTGGGAAAGTATTTGTCTAATTTTTTTCACTCTTTCCTTGGACAATTTATGTTAGAAATTCCCTTCATTTCCCTTTTGATGGAGCGTTTCTTTCCTCCATGCTTGTGATTATTTTATTTTTTCAGTACGATATAGTTCACGGGCTGCTTCCTCTGTGTAACCTTTTGTGTTGAATGGAGCTAGCCACATGTTGACTTGAGACAGAGTGAGAAAGATCATGAACTGGGACATCATGAACTTGGACGCAGCCTGGTGTCTGGAACCCCTCGTTTCTGAAATGTGATTTCCTTTGCCCTGAAACATGTCTCTGTCCTGTTTGGCCTGGAAGGGGAGCTTCTCCTTTTCCTGGGAGGTCTCTGCATTTGATCCAGCGTTTGGCGTCTACATCTGTCTCTCCTCCTCCACATTGCACATTATCCAGTGCTTTCCCGAGACCAGGGGGCCTTGGTCCTAGGTACTAGAACTGGCGTGCTGAGTCCATTTCTCCTGCACTTCCACCCTCTCATCACTGCATGATGTCATCCAAGTCTTATATTGCCTATCCATGCTTAGATGATGTTGTCATTATCCATGGCTCATTTGACATGCCTTTTAGCCCTGCGTCACTCATTCTTCGGGAGAGTCTTTTCCTGCTCAAAGTCCAAAGAGTTGGCACTAGCTCTGGGTACCCCCTCCTCTATCACATTTTGCAGGATTTAGGAGACACGCATGACTTTCCAGGGTTTGGGCGTGTGGTTTTCCCTTATGTCAAGGAAAGTGAAAAATTGTTTCATTTTCATTGTTTGTTGGCTGAGATATATTTCAGGGAACAGTAATAGAGAAAAATGCCCTAAACCCACTTTATGTAGCCAGAAGCCCAGCTTGAGTCTTGTATAGAAAAAGAGTTTCCCATTTCAAAGGGTCTTCATCCAGCTCAGATCCAGTTTTCTAGCTGTGTAACCTTAACCTCAATTTCCTAACTATGGCAGTTTCCTCATCTGCAGAATGAGAAGAGTCATCATCCTCAATCTTCATAGCGTTGTTACAAGGACCAGTGAAGGAATCTGTGAAAAGATCTCAACACAGCCCCTCGCAATACTCGATAAACACCTCCAGTTGTTATGATAAGGATCCACACACCCCATAAGGTAGAAACCATTGTCTTCACCTGACAGACATGAAAACTGAGGCACAGGTCAAATGACTTTCCCAAGTCTTCCCAGTGCGTAAGTGTCCAATCTCAGCTTCAAAATCCAAACCTTTCCTCTACCCTGTTCCCGATCTGGAAGGACGACCCATAGAGCATGCGCTACCAACACTTTCAGGTTCACTGGAGCTTTGGATCAAAGTGCACCCATTTTATAAACGAATGAAAACAAAAGGAGAGTAGTCTAAGCCCCACAGCTGGTAAGTCAGGACTAGAACACTGACCTTCAGCAATCTAGAGACAATGGAAGAATGCAACGAGCCAGCTGATCCATGCCCAGAGTAGCACTTGCATCTGGATACGGGGGCAGAGAGAGAGAGAAGAGGAGCAGGAGGCAGGATGGAAAGCGAGTCCGGTCCACCTGCATGAGCAAGGACACGCATCCCGCCCTCTGAGCCCCCAATGCCTCACATTGAAAATGGAGATAACAGCTGCATCATCAGCATCAAGTGAACCAAAGCCCCTTCTGAAACAGAATCTACTGTATTATTTCAGTTGTGTTTTTAAAAACCGTGTATCCCTCAGTATGCGTGTCTGCAAGGTCATTTCTCTGCCCCCTATCTATTTACCGATCTGTCTAAACACAGGAAAAATGTAAACAAAACATACTCGTGTGTGTTTTCCTGGGTGGCAAGGACGCAGGTGATTTTAATTTTCTTCCCGCATTTCTAAATTTTCAAACTTTCCTGTAAAGAAAAGAGCATGTGTTATTTATATTGCCAAGGAAAAACACAAGCCTACCATGAATACTGATCTTGGTAGTGGGGCTGCAGGACGACTGAGGCAAGGGCGGTGAGGGGCCGGGGGTCTGCACTCTAACAAGCCTGATGTTGCTTCGAGCTCTGGCTGATGCCATGCCGTCCCTGAGCCTCCATTTCCTCATCCGTCAAATAGGAGTGATGCTGACTCTCGGAGTTGGCAGGAGAGTTTAACGGGACAGTCTATTCAGATGTCTCACACGGGGCTGAGCACACAGTAATCTCTCTCCAAATGTCAGATCTTTTGCCTTCCATGAAAATTCCAGCTGGATCCTCTGCAAGCCTTTGCTTATGGGCCAAAACCATAGCCAAGAGAACTCCTGAACAATACTGTTTATTTATACAGTGGGAAGATTGAAATCATTACGCTTTGACTGGCAGGAGTTATTTATAGGCCTTGTTCCCAGTGAGCTGCTGGGATCAGGGCTCTCCCCAACAAATTTACCAACTCCCCTGCCTGGCCATGAAATCCACAGATATCTGAGTGGGCCTCTGCTTCGCAACCACATGAAAGCGGAATTCCTTCCCGGTTCTATTAAGCTAAAATCACTCCCTGAAGTAAACAAGGCATGAGAGGGAGGAGGCCAGAGAAAACCCTCCAAAAATGACGGGGCGGAGCTGAGCAGCAGGAGCAAATGCCAACATCCCTCTGTGCAGCTCTGTGTCCTGAGCAATTAGGGATTCCATCCCAAGGCCCGGAGCTGGAGGAGGCAGGTCTCCCTGTGAGTCCGCCATTCCTCCCAGGTGTTGATGGAGCCCGGAGACTGGAGGAAGAACCGCAGTGAACATTATGGGTGTCAATGGATGAGATGTGGATGGATAAGGATCAGGAAAGGGCGTGCCAGGTAGGGGATCCGCACAGGCCAAGACAGGGCAGCTGGAACATTGAGGTGCTCGGTTAGATAAAGCAAGGGATAAGAAAGAGCAAGCAGTAGGCGTTCTCATGGAATCCACTTGGAATCCTGGTGCATAGGAGGTGCTCAGTAGATGTTGACTGGCTGGACATTGACAGACTTTGAGCAAAATGAGGATGAAAGGGGGAGGTCTCTGGAAGAGAGGAGGTTGAGGCATTCTTTTCCTCCTCAAGCCTTAGCTTTCTCAGTGTTCAGAGGTGCACAGAGCTGACCCGGGTCAGATCCCGCAGAAGGGATCTTCTACCCCTACCCCACTCCTGCACAAGTCTCTTCTGCCTCCCCACCAATCAAAGACATTTCCAGAGGGCCCCCGAGAGCCCCTTTGGAGCTTATACACGGCAAATACCTTATGCCAAGTTTTCACAGTCAGGACATTGAGTAAAACCCAGACTGTTTCTCTGAATCTTTTTTTTTTTAAGAAAAAAGAAAAGAAAGAAAACTTTCCTTTAAGTTCCACATACATTTGAATTCAGGGGAAACTCAAGACCACATGTTTTTAATCCATCGACACTTAAATCATCAAAATGCTATAGGCCGATGGTTTGGAAGCCAACAGAAAAGCCAGAGTCTTTTAAAAACTTTCTTCTATTTCTCTAACAATCAGGAAGTACTCATTTTCCAAGAGGAAACCAAATTTTGACTCCAAAGGGGCTGCTACATTTAGTTTCAAATTCAGCACCCTCAAAGGCCAAGCAGACTCAGAATTTGGCAAAAGCTGCTGTTGCAATCACCGCGGAGAAAGTACTTGCAGTCCAAGGAGCTCAAGGCTCCTCTGCCCTGTTCTGCTGCAGGCTCGGCTGGATGCAGTAGGCAAGGGGGAAGGAGGAGTGGCCATGGGCTGGGCCAGAAAGGGCCGGCGACAGGGGGAGTTGCTACCAGGAACTGCTGGGCGACCCAGAGGAAAATGCAGATCCTGGCTTCACACTGCAACCTGATGCTGCCGCCCACTACACGTGGCGCGAGTGGGGAGCACGGGCCACTCCATGTCTGCGTGGTCTTTGAGAGAGTGAAAGTCAATATCCATTCCATGGGACTATGGGAAAGAGGAAATATTCAATAAGAGGTAAGTAAAATAAAACAATGCAAAGTATATGTAAATGTATGCCAGGAAACACACTCCATCAGGAAAACACCTGGCCACACAAAATTCCATCAGCTTTTACCAAAATCTCGCCCCTGGTAGTCATCATCTCCATTCCAAATGCCTGCCTATCCACTCCGGCTCACTGGCTGGAATAACACTGGCAGGGAGTCTACAACTCAGACAACTAAAGGGCGAGCAAATAAACACTGAAAGCTCCCTGTGGAGCAAAGAACACATCGTTTCTAGAGCTTCATGTGTTGTGGACAAAACTACATTTCGCAAATGTCGACATCAACCACTAGATCCTCTTTGCTAAGAGATAATAACAGCAGTGAAAACTAATGATGGTCTGTCCCCATCCCCCTGAGACTTGTTCGGGAGGCCTCTTCCTGTGTGGCCCACAGTGACATTTCCACGAAGCAGGGGAGAGGTGCTGACTTACGGCATAGATGCATCCACCCGCAACCTTGCTGGTTTCAGAGACATGGATCCCAACTCATGCTCTGGCCCACACAGGCACCATGGGCAGGAACATGTTCCCATTGGTGGTCAAGCTGAGGTCTGGATGTGCAGCACCGCCTTGCGCACCCATCCCCAGCCAACATCACCTGACCTCCTACAGCTACAAAACACTGGGGGAGGCTGTCCCGAAGGAGTAAGTTGCAGTCTGACTAAATAGATAACAGCACACAATTATTCTGGAGTCAGACAGTGGCAGCTGGATTTCTGGCTGCACCACTTCTGAGCTGTGTGACCTTCATCAAGTTACTAAATGTCTCTGTTCTTCAAAATCCTCTTCTGCAGAATCAGGGTAATAACAGTTTCTACTTTATAAAATTGCTGTGAGGCCAGGTGCGGTGGCTCACACCTATAATCCCAGCACTTTGGGAGGCTGAGGCAGGTGGATCACATGAGGTCAGCAATTCCAGACCAGCCTGGGCAACATGGTAAAACTCCGTCTCTACTAAAAATACAAAAATTAGCTGGGCATGGTGGTGGGCACCTATAGTCCCAACTACTCAGGAGGCTGAGGCAGGAGAATTGCTTGAACCTAGGACGCAGAAGTTGCAGTGAGCTGAGATCATGCCTCTGCACTCCAGCCTGGGAGACAGAGTGAGACTCTGCCTCAAAAAAAAAAAAAAGATTGCTGTGAAAATTAAATTAGCTAATACATGCAAAGTACAGAGACATCAGCCAGCACCCAGCATCTCCCCCTGTGTGTCAGCTATTATCATCAGTCTTAGGGGACCAAAGAGTGGCAAAATCTGTGGACACACAAAAAAAGCACATGGCACAAAGTTAGCTCTCCACAAACTTCAGCTGTCTTTCTTTATACCCCTGCATGCTTCCGACCCGTCAGGGAAGTTTGCATCAATAGCAAACTGTGGTTCCAGGGAAGGCTGAGATCATGGAATCCTAACACTGGGGTGGCAGGGAGGCAGCGATGGGGTGAGGTCAGATGATCATGTCCAAATACTGCCTTTGGGATATTTTGCTTTTTTTTTTCTTTTTAATTCACCATCAACAGTTCAGTCTCCAATGCTTTGAAATCTCCTGGGAAGATTTTCCCACTGATGTCAGCCGCCCTTCTCCCCAGAGCTAGAGATGCAGAGAGAAAATCCTCTCAAAGGTCTGGACCACCCACAATGTGCCCTTGACCAAGCAGCCCCTCCTGTCTGCTAATTGGGGTTTGGGGAGGAGGCCAAGGGAAGGTGGGTCGGGCAGGAAAGGAAGAAAGAAAAGACGATGAGGAGATAAAAGGGCAGCTGGGCCAGGAGGAGCTCCAAATCTTAATCTTTTCTTTCTGCTGGCCTGTCCAGAAATGAATCATTGCTTTTTGGTTAAAAGATGTTTTCAGATCCTGGAAGCAAAGTTAAGTAAAAGTAATAGGTCTTAGCTCAGGGGGAAAGGAGGGGCAGCATTGTGTCTGACGACAAGAACTGTCCCTATGCATCAGAGTCAGCCCAGGGTAACCCCAAGGAGCTGAGAATTTCCCTGCCTTCAGACTCTTAGAGGAACAAAGAAGTGTCGCGAAGGCTCTTGTGTCCGGGAGCGAGAAGTCGCTCGGACAGTTGGGAACGGCTCTGACCAGAGAGCAAGCAAATGGGAAGACAGTACCCAGGATCTCGTCTTTCCTGTTGCCACAGTGGAAGGGCAGACCAGTGCCAACTGGCCAGCTCATCTGTATGAAGACGAACCAAAGATGAGCACCCCTTCTCCCTGCCTCCCCTGGGGGCTGCGTGAAACAGGACAGATCACAATATCCAGGGAGCACAGGCTGACAAGAGGCAACCTGACAGACCACGTGGCAGCCAGAAGCAGGGGCTGCAGCCCCAGCCAAACCCCGGGTTCATCCCTGCACACTCCAAGTGTCTGTGGTCACAGGAAAGCGGTCAGGACGGGTGCTCATGCCCAGGCTTGCACCCATCTCACTGTCTACATGGGCTGTCTGGGCCTCTGTGAGCCCACCGGGTAACCACTACCAAGGCGTGGTGAGGGACGGTGAGAGTCTACCCAGTGCCAGTGAGTGTCTGACTTCGGGACACCAGGCCCAAAGTGGGCTGGGAAGTAAACCGGTGTGTACGCTGGAGCTCAGCCTTCTCTTTCTCCAAGTCTCGGAGCCCAAAGAGGCTTTGGCCTTTGGTGATTTGGAAAGAGAGGGAAAGAGACAGACAGACAGAGACAGAGGGACATGGGGTGAGATAGAAATACACAGGAAGAGTCAGAAAGAGAGAAAGATGAGGGGAGGGGAAGGGGGAGGGGAGGGGAGGGGAAGGGAGGGAAGAAGAGGGAAGAGACAGGAAAAAAAAGGGAAAGGGAGGTGAGGAAAGTCGAGGGGGGAGGAGAGGGAAAGGGGAAGGCAGGGGACAGGAGGGGAGAGAAGGGGAGGGGAGGAAGGGAATAAGAGGGAAGGGAGGGGAAGGGAGGGGAGGGGAACAAGGGGAGGAAAGGGAGGGGAAAAGCCTGCCTGTGGATCAACAAATTGGAAGGCTGAAGTTTTGGCAGAATTCAATCCCCTCTTATGGAGCAGGTGTTCTCCTGGCCTGCAAATGCCAGCTGGCCTTGTCAATCTCCAACAGGAGGCAGAGTCTGTGTGTGCACAGTTTGTGCACCCTTGGTGGTGAGCGCACCATGGCAGACCCTGGGGGTCACTGTCACTCTTGTCACTCAGCCCACGGGAGCCCCCACAGAGCCCTTGCCCCTCACAGGTGAGCCTGGCCACAGGGGCTGGAAGGAGGTAGTGGCAGGGTCTGGCCAGAGCAGGCTGCTATCTCAGCTGGACCACACCAAGATGGACTATCTTAAACAGTCAGGGTGAGTCACCATGAACAAGATACCTTGATTCTCTGTATGCCTCAGTTTACTCTTCTGGAAAGATAGAATAATAAAACCCAGTCTCTGAGGGTATTTAAGATTTTTTTTTAAAATGAAGTGATAGATGTGAATAGTTAACTGTGCGTCTCAAACCTGGGGCACAGTCCACGTGGCTTCATCCCCTCCTAGAGTCATCCCCACGTGATGGAGTCAGTCAGAGGAAGGATGCCGACCAGGGACATTTGGTGCTTAAATGGGAGGCAACTCACTGGAACTCTTACCTCATGCTTCCCAGAAAGACCACAGCAGGTCTGGGCTAGGGAGCCAGAACCTAGCCCCATTCTGGCCTGGAAAAGGTTACTTTCTGAAGCTGTGCTTCCCCATCTGTCATCTGTCAAGCCTGGGTCTGTGAAGTCCTACCTCCCCTCACTGTGAGGGGGTAACAGACAGGGAAGGAGAATGCCCCTGTCAGCCTCAGAGGGCCAGAGAGGCCAGGAGGGAAGCGGACGTTCCCTGAGGACCCAGGCAGAGAGCTCTCCAGACAGGTACAGGGGACAGCATCTGCTCAGGATGCCGCTGACCCTCCACGCTGGCAATCTAGAGTCAGGCCTGGGAGAAATCTCAAGGGCAGAGGTGATTGTGTGTGAGAGGATCAGTGAGATGGGAAAATCATCTCACAGACACAACCAGATGGTCAATCATCCATCAGTGCAGAAGCAAGGCCAGGATGGATGACAAAGTCCTTTCTCCCAACCTGGAAAATCTTCCATATTTTATAAAGTGGCATGTCCTCAAAGCCCTTCAGATAGAATCCAAAACTCATTCAGTCCTGAGCCACAGGGGTGCAGCTTGAAGAAGTGAGACTCACCTTCTTCAAGCCACTTAGTTCCTGGGACAGCCATCTCGTGCCCTGCAGGTAACCTGAGTGAGGCCTCCAAAAAGCAATGAGGAGAAAGAATCGGTTCAAGTCAGAAAATGCTGACTTCAAATCCATGCGGCACCATTTCTAAGCCAAGGCCTCAGTTTCCTCACCGTTCTGAAGGAGAAGCTAACACTGGTGTCTCAGAACAGTCATCAGGTTGACGCACAGGTGGGTACAGGAGCACCCAGCTCAGGTGACCACATGGGGCTGAATGCAACCTGGCCACATCCCTATCCTCTACCCCCAGCTTGGAAGCCAGGAGCTTAAATCAAGGTGCTTTAGACTGGAGATTTCTCAAAGAACTTAAAAGAGAACTACCATTCTACCCAGCGATCCCATTACTGAGTATATACAGCCAAAGGAATAGAAATCATTCTACCCTAAAGACACATGCACTCATGTTCATCACAGCACAAAGCAAAGATAGAGAATCAGTCTAGCTGAACATCAGCAGTGGACTGGATAAGGAAAATGTGCTACATAGACACCACGGAATATTATGCAGTCATAAAAAAGAATGAGATCATGTCCTTTGCTGTGACATGGAAGGAGCTGGAGGCCGATATCCTAAGTGAATTAATGCAGGAACAGAAACCAAATACCTTATTTCTCACTTAAAACTGGGAGCTGCACATTGAGTACACAGACACAGAGAAGGGGACAGTAGACAACAGGGTCTCTTTGAGGGTGGAGGTGGGAGGAGGGTGAGGACTGAAAAACTGTCTTTCAGCCACTATGCCAGTTACCTCAGTGACAAACTAATCTGTACATTAAACCCCAACAACATGCAATTTACCCATGCGACAAAGCTCCATATGTAAGACTCAAACCTAAAATGAAAATTAGAAAGAAAATGTGTCTTTAAAAAAAACAATAGGCTGACCCTCCTGGGGAAGTCCAAGGGCCCTGTCGAAGGGCTTGGCAAGCAGTTCAGGCGTTTCCAGGAAAAAAGGGGAGCCCAGCTCGAGGCCATAGAAAGCTCAGTCCCCAACCCTGAGTCAGGCCTGAGTCACGAGCTAAAAACACGCCTTTGCCAGTTGCAGCTCTCAGCAGCCATAATTAATACGGGACTGATGAAAACTGTGTTTTTCACTCAACAGAGGAGGGTATCTCAGGTAATTAGGCATAACCTCATGTATAGGTAATTTGCCGTTTCACAGGAGCTCTGGCCGCCGTGTCTGGGCCCTACCTCCAAAAACAACTTAACACCGACATTAACTGGCAAGATGTGTTTGATTTCAAAGGATTACCCTTCCCCTGTAAGTATTTTGAGTGCAAAATGCTAAACACACAAACACCCTTAATTGGTTTGTTCTAATCCGCCGACTTGAGCCTCTCTAAGAGAATCTCTGCACTTGGTGTCTGCAGCCACCTCGCACCTGCTCATGGCCCCGCTCTGGGCTCATCTCTGAGCCAAGCAGTCCACAGGCTGGAAAGAAGTAGAAAGGTTTGTGTTTTGATCCATCATTTGTTCGTTCATTTCTTCACATCACAGCTACTGGGAACCCACTGTGCACCAGCCTCTGGGCCAGAAGAGGAGCCAAGAACTCAACTTAGAGAAATTTAAACTTGAGCTGGATGACAGAGACCAAGTCTGCTCACTGCCTTACGGTTGGGAGCCCTGAGGCCCAGACTTGCCTAAGTTCACCCAGCAAGTTGATAGAGGAGCTAGGAGCAGAAGCTGGATCCAGGCCTCCTGACCTGCTGAGGAGGCCACAAAAATCCTAGCTGTCACCTCCCCCACTTACGGGGGGCAGGAGCAGCCCCTCCAGTTTCTCTTGGGCACACCGAGAACTCTGAGTTTGTACAGAGGCCGGAGATGCTCCCGCCAAGTGGCTGCTTGCACAACAAGGTCTTTCCTGGCCAGGCCCCTGACTAACCGCCCATCTCGCGGTCCGAGCCCTGCCCCAACTGCAGGACACTCCTGGGAGAGGTTCCCCAGGTTCCCATGACTAAGGCGGCTCTCCCAGGACAGCTCTATTTTTCACACAGTGCCGATGTCGCAATGCCCAGCCAGATGAAGCAAGAGGGACATTCAGCGTCTACTCGACATTTCCAGAGAAGCTCAGGGAAAATTGCCAAAAGCCAGAATGCCTTGGGGCTGACTTCCAGCTCCCCTAATTCCTCAGCCCTTTCTTCAGCATCGAAACCCCCTTCCTTTCTTTTTAACTCTCACAACTCAGCTGATACTAGCTAAGCAGCTCCCAGAGTAGGGCTGGAGGTCAGCCCCGTGGCACCAGGATCGAGGGGTGTGGATGGGGTTGCTGTCTGCCTCGTTTTACATATAAGGAAACTGAGGCACGGAGACTTTAAGGGACTTGCCCAAGGTCACCTGAGGAGTGATTGGCAGATCTGGGTTTGGAATCAAAGTTTTATCTGATGATAACTTTAAAAACACCAGCTAACCATGAACATTCACTCGTGTGCCACAGGTTTGAGTCCTGTCTGGGTTATTACTCACTGGATCCTCACAACAAGCGTATGAGGTAAGAAGCATCAGTGCCCCACTTTATACCCAAGCAAACTGAGATGCACACAGGTGAAATACCCTGCCCCGGCCACACAGAAGTGAGGGGCACAGCTCAAACCCAGGTTTCCCATCACTACAGCATAAGCACCTAACTTCTCACTGGGCGGCTCCATCATGCCCTCTCCACTCACGGGAGTTTTGGTGCTACTCCTGGAGGGCTCCTTTCTCCTAAGGTCCAGGTTTCCATTGATGAAATGGGACCTGACACCTCCCTCACAGCACACAAGATGACAAGGACCTTATAAGAGCTTGTGAAATCTCTCCTCTCCTTTCTTGTCCACCCCCAAATTCACATCTCTCTCAAGTCATACATGTCCTGGAAGCCAGGATTAATCATTTCCATCCCAAGACATGGTGAAGAGCAGTTAGTCAGTGAAAGGAAAATGAGTGGAAGGTCTAAAGCCAGAGGGGCCAAGTCCAGGCTTGGTCACGGGGCTGTTGGGTGGCCCTGAACAAGCCCTTCCCTGAGCGGGCCCACTGTTCTCATCTGTAACATAAGCCCATGAATAAGAACAATCACATTTGTCCCTTTCAGTGTTACCAGGTTAGGGCTCTGAAAGCCAAAGGATGATTTTAAGTCATTTGCTTCCTAATTCAAGAGACCAGAGGTATCAATATATTCATTCCCCCCTCCTCAAGAAAAGACAGCAGAAAACATTTCATTGAGCAGCAAGGATCTGCCTGACACATGAAAAATATCCAATTAATATTAGTTGAGTAAACAAATGAATTCATGCATTTCACTGATTTGTGCTTTCCCTCATGAATGAGTGAATGAATGAATGAATGAGGGAATGAATGAATGAGGGAATGAATGCAGGTCCTATGCCCAGAGTTTGGTGCTCTCAGATCCAAGCATGGAGCTCTAACAATCAAGGTGCATTGCCTCTGGCTCGGAAATAAAGCAGCCTCGCACCCTCAAGGCAAATCTATAAACATTGCTGCGCCTTTGTTTTTCTCTCAGTAAAATGGACTCATTTAAACCTGCATGAACCAGGTCCTTGTGTGGCTTCGTTAAGGTGCCTGGCCTGCAAATAAGAGAGCCTGGCTGCACTCAAGAACCACCCTTACTATTAATTTTTTCATAAATAGCTGTAATTTAAGGCTGAGAGTAGTGAGCACTGTTCAAGGGGGTTGGACAAAGTGCTGTGGAGGTTGGTTGGAAACGGAAACCATCCCTTCTTCCAGGGGAAAATGGCATCTGAGCAGAGAGCTGACTTCAAGCAGGACTCACGTGAGGTGTGGATGTAGGAGAGGAAGGGTTCCAGGGTGGAGAACAGCAGGAAGGACAACAAAGGGAGGAACCGTGGATCGCCTAGGAGAGGGGCTGGTTCATCCACCATTCAATGGAGCATTCGGCAAAGGCGGGCTGAGGACCTGGTTCATGCAGCTTCCCCACACTGAGCAGGCAAGACCTGCTCCTGGCCTCACAGATCCCACGGTCTACAGGGTGCATAGACAGCTCCGGCCACCACAGGTGTGCCCCGCATTGCAGCAGGCAATGGCCTGGGAGACGGAGAAGTTTGCACCGCAGTGGGAAGTTGGCAGCCCAGTCACAAGGAGCCATGACTCCCAAGTTAGGGAGGTAGGCAGACCTTCCCTTGTTAGCAAAGGGAGCCGTGGAGGAGTTTTGACCAAGAAACTGAAAAACTTCTTCAGAAAGATGAATTTCACAGCTGTTCAGACAAAACATTTGATGCAGAGAATCCTTAAGAGACAAGGAAGAAGCAAGCTGGAATGGGATTCCAGGTGGAGAGGAGAGGATGACGGAAGGCATGGGCAGGGAAAGGAAGGACGGAAAGACGGTGATGAACATAAGTGAAATAAGACAGGGTACGGAGTGGTGGGGAGGAGGCCCATGAGGCCGGGAGTGGGGGCTCAGGCAAACCAGACCCGCAGGGAGGAGCAGGCTGGGGGGCAGACGCCAGGCTCAGGTCGGGACACATTGCATTTTGAGCTATGGGTGGGATAGCCGGGTGTCACATCCCACTGGCAGTGGAAATGTGGGAGAACTGCCCCAGGGAGAGATCAGGGCTGCAGAGGCAGAGTGGGGTGCCACCTGTGCCCGGGGCAGGGACTGGGTGTCATCAGTGCCCCTGGGACAGGAGTCAGAACAGCCCTGGGCTGGCAGTAATGGAGCCTCTCCTGGTGGAGATGCCAGCAGGCTGCACTCTGACTTGGGCGCTCATCAGCCCTTCAACCTCAAAATTAAAATCTTACAATTAAAATGCAGTTTTGGGTTTTTATATACAAATACTATTTTTTAGAGCCTCTGAAGGCCTCAGCATCTATTTCCAAGGCAAGGGGGGCTCTTTGGCTTCCCTGTGTGAGAAATTCTCAGCCTGGACAATACTGATGATTTGAACGGGGGCATTCTTTGCGGAGGGCTGCCCTGTGCCTCGTGGTGTATATAGCAGCATCCCCGGCCTCTCCTCACTTGATGCCAATAACACCTCCTGCCCCTCAATTACGACAACCAGAACTCTCTCCAGATAGCACCAAATGTCCCCGGGGGGCACACTGCCCCCAGCTGAAAAGCACTGTGCTGTCATAAAGGACACTTCCACGTCTCTCCCAACTTTCTCATCTAGCATACTCACAAGATTTCTAAGACATCTTATTAAATAAGAAATATTTCTAAGAAATGTTAACAATAAGAAGAAGGGCTTTGTGGTCAGACCCCAAGGCAAAGCTGTTCTGTTGCCCCGGGCCATAAAGCATCAGGCAAGTGGCTGGAACTCTCCTCTACCCCGAGGGTATTCATCTGCAGAATGTGGTGGAAGAGACAGCGTACGTCCCTTGGGGCAAGGGGGCTCCCACCCACACAGCTGGTCAAGAAGAGGCAAGGCCCCTCCTCAGGTCGGGGTCTGGACCATGGAGCTGCTACTGTTTTCTGGCTGGAGTGCCCACACTCAGTGACTCAGCTGGCAAGGATACTCTTGCTTACGAAAGAGGGTGGGTTCAGGTGAAGCAGGAGTTGGAGCCTGCATGAAAGGCAGAGAGCTGATCTGAGCCTTTTGACTCACTAATGGAGAAGCCCTCACTTTCTAGAAATCTCCACATTCACCAGTGACAGTTGTACCATGTGTGTGAAGGGGAGCCAGGAGCTTAGGTGCTGCCCTGTCCAACTGGCCTAGTGGCAGCCAGAGGGATGGGATGGGAACTAATGAGTGTCCACACTATTCACAGGGCTCAGCCTGAGAGCTCAGCCCCAGCCCCGCGAGGCCTCAGGTGGGTGGCAACCCCAGGCCATGGCAGTCCTTCTTGGGAAATGGCTTGGCCAAGGCCATATCATCCAAGGGCAGGTATTTTTCAGGTGGATGGGAGTGGGCGTGGACAGGAAGAAGCCAGCAAGAGAGTCATAGGGTTACAAAATTGGGAGGTGCCTGAGAAATCCTACATTTGCTACAGGGCGAAGCTCAGGGCCCACAGAGGGCGGAGGTCCAGGGATCCTGGTGAGGCAAGGAAGATCTCATTACGGCACCCGTTTCTCAGAGGAGGCACCCATTTCTCAGAGGAGGAAATAGAGACCAGAGAAGCCAAGCGCGTATCCTGCGAGCTCAGCTAGTCAGCCGCACAGCAGAGATCTGACTTCAAAGCCGGTCCCGTTTCCCCAAACATGTTTCCACCTGACTTTACAAAGGGGCTTGGTTGGAGCCATCTCCCCGAGCTCTGAGCTCCAGCAGAGCCCAGGGTCCAATTTGAACTAAGTCCCACCATGCATGCAACCCAAGTAATCCCACCTGGCATCTGGACTCACTTCCACAGGGCAATGCACATGGGAAAGAGGCCATTTGATAGTGCGGCCAGTGGGCCCAGTCAAGACGTGGGACACATTAGAGTCATTAAAAACCATTAGGATGGTTGGGCTCTGAGGTCAGATAAGCAGGATAAACACACTTCAGAGAAGCCAGTTCTGCCTTTTCCTGGAGCTGCTCCCACTCAGCCAGCCAACCACAGCCAGCCAGACTCCTGGAACCTGCCGCTGGGCTCCAGGGGCTCATAAGATCCAGGGTCCACATGCAGGCCCCTGCTCTGCTGTGACTCTTGAGTCGTACGTTGAAAAGCATGTGGGAGATCTGGTTCTTTTTGAGTGGGCCTCTACACATGGACAGGATAAAAGGGCCCATCCAAAGAAAGGTCCTTGGGTCATCTTGCCTGGAGACAAGGAAGAGACTGAGGTTCAGAGTGGTTGTGTAACTTACCCAAGTGCATACAGCTTGGTGAAACCAGAAATGTCAAAGGCCAGGAGTGTGTGCATCCACACTGGACCTGCCCACGCTGCCCCTGAACACCCTTCAGCCCCCAGACAGGCTTCCTCTCTTGAATTTGGCAGCCTGCAAACAGACCTTTGCCTAAGCCTATATCTCAGGTCTGTTATATACAGACGCAGATGGAGAGATGTACTCTTAAAGCAAATCACTCTGGGTGCCTCTGTCCATCCGTCACCACCGCAGGGGCCTCAGCCACAAGGGAAGGGGCCCCGTCTTAGCAGAACCAGCTGCTCCCATGGCTGCGTGCACCCTGCATTTTACACATATTATCTCTAATTCTCACAGACAACCCTGCAATGGAAATATTATCCTGATTATACAAACGAGAAAACCAAGTGCTACAGAGCTGAAATGACTTGCCCGAGGTCACGGTAAATTGCACAGACCTCTTGGACCCGAGTTTCCTCTTTCCCACAGCTCCAAGCCTCCTCTCCACTTTTTCTGTATAATTGGGAGCAGTCCCAGACCTCACACATAGGAGGTGTTGACTACTTGTTTGCAGAATAAATGAATGAGTGGGTAAATGAATAAAATGAATTTGAAAACTGAAATTGCTTTATTTGGGTTTTCAAAGGCGAGTCTATCATGAGTCTATGGGGAAGAAAACAGACAGTTGACGAAATCGTCTCCCAGATTTCTAAACTCAGTGAAAACCATCTCTTAGTAATCTTGTGACTTTCGAACCATTCTTAACACAACAAAAATGCATTGAAGTTAATTTCTAAGTCAACTTCTCTTTCTTAAGAGACGGGAAACTAACGTACACTGACCAGCTATTACAAATACACACAACATCCTGTGGGTATGGACACACTCGATCTGGTTCACAGCAACACTGCAAATGGGCATTTGTATCTGTGATTACCAGAGGAAGAGACTGAGGTTCAGAGTGGCTGTGCAACTCATCTGAGTGTCTACAGCTTGGTGAAGCCAAAAAGGTCAAAAGCCAGGACCATGTGCCTCCACACTGGGCCTGCCCACACTGTCCTGAACACCCTTCAGCCCCAGACAAGCTTCCTCTCTTGAATTTGGCAATGTACAAACAGACCTTTCTCCAACGGACCTTCCACATATGAACTTGGGACACCAGAGAACACACCTATGATAAATTAATAAAAAGAAAGAGCCCAACAGCCTATAAACAAGCTGTTTCGTTTTCAGCAGTCATCATGTTTGGTGTCACTTTCATAAAATAAAGTCACCTCTTGTCGTTTTACAGTTGGCTTCATTTTGCACGGCAGGTCAGGGTGGAAAGGAGAACCCAGATGCTTCAGTGTGAAGGATCACAATACCCCACCTTGCCCCTCTCCACCAATGGGCCTTCACCCACAGAAAGAGCTTCCAGCAGAGGAAGTTAGTTCGCATCCGTGGTTTTTCTGGGGGCTCTGTGGCTAGGATGCCAGTTCACTCTACCATGCTGAAGGGTCTCTTTCTTGGATCTGCGCACATATGAACAACTGCACCCAATGACCCAATCCAAGCAATCCCTGCCCCCATCCCACACACCCACTCCTGCCCCAGGACCTGCAAAGGCAGGCCGAGGAGCCAGGACTTCCCAGCCCCCGGGATCCGCCTGCAGCCTGTCAGGGGAGTCCTTGGCGAACAGCCTTCCCGTCGACTGCTAGAACCTGGCTACTCCCTGCATGTGAAGTGCTGCTGAGCAAATTCCAGGCTTTGGGACTGGGCAGACAATCCCCTTGTGTTTTTCCACCTTCCCACCCTGGCTGCCAGGAGCCGGCCCGGTCTTGGAGATGCTGAATAGGCCATTTGTTGTGAGATCAAAGGGCCACCTGCGGGAAGCGTCCCACCGCCTGGAGCAGGCCCAGGCTGCGTCCTGCCACCCCGTCTGCCAGGGCCCAGGCCTTTTCAAACAACCCACCTTGGCTGGGGCATTGCTCCACCCCCACCGCCTACTCGTGTTTCTCTTTCTAACAGCACCTAACCACCTTCCTCATACCATGCTCTCCAAAGCCTCCCCATTTCCATGTTTGCTGTTCCCTCTATGTGGCACACCTTTCCTTGCCGTCTGTACCCAGATAAGGCCCAAGCATCAGCCCAGGCAGAAATCCTCCCCTAGCCTCTCTGATTGGTTTAGGGCTCCCAGGATGTGGAGGGAGTACCATTGTCACTGCCAGGTGGGCCCCCAGGTCATGCTGGGGCCATGAGCGTCCTGAGGACCCAGGGCTGGCCCCAGAGCATGAGGCACAGTCCCTGAGTGCTTGGCATCAAATGCCAGTGGACTGAGCAAGAGGTGAGGAACACCCCCATTGCTTCTCCCCCAGGGAGGAGCAAGTAATCATGGATAAATCCAGGGGCATTGCCCCAAAACACAACTGGAAACAGCTTTGGACAGAAAATACCATGACTCTGGTCTCCAGAAGCTTCTGCTCTTACCCCCTCCATCAGTGCCATCCTTTTCCAACACTGATCTGGTCACATCGCACATGGCCACCTACAGCAGCACAGGGTCCTTCTGCCAGGGCATCGGGGTAGAGACAGAATCTTTACCCAGACCTGGACACCCCTCATTTGGCATGAAGGCATTTGGCATTTGCTACCTTTATGCTCTTTCCCTCTTTCTCACTCCATCCCTGAGTTCACCCAGGATGTCCCTGAGCCACACGGGCCCAGCCAGTCGTTGAACAGGCCTAATCTCACCGTGTTATAACAGCCAAGGTCCAGGGTGGGAGAGGACACAGGGGGTTTCCAGGGAGCACTGTGTGGTGTGGGATCACTGGTGTGTGGGATAATGTCCCTCCAGCCCACCCCTCCAGCCCACCTCCTGCCACTCAGCCCCCCGCTTCACTCCAGCCAGAATGACCCCCTCCAGGGCCCCTCCCTCAGGCCCTTTGCACCTGCGCTCTCCCCTCTAGGATGTCCCTGCCTGACCTGGCCTTCTTACCTTCACATCTTCACCCATGGCCTTCCCCACAGGGGAGGACCTCACTCCTAACAGCATCTCTAGCTCTTACTCGTGATGTTCTGATTAATGGCTGGCTCTTTCACTCACTGAAATGGAAGCTCCTTGGAGCAGGACTTTAACTGCCTGATCCATGCCGCTGTCCACGTATACATGTTTAACGCACGCATGTGCATGCGTGAATGGTCATTCCACAGCACAGACAGTCTCTGTAGAGACGGCTCTCAGCGATTCTAGGAGGCTTTCATGCATTTGGTCATCTCCATATCTGTCTGCCTCTTTCACCTGTGACCTCCCAGGGGCAGGGGGTATGATTTGTTCACCTGCTCCCCGAGCCCAAAGCACAAGGCCCATCTCATTGGAGCTGCCCCCAGAGCTTGTATTTTGAGCGACTGAAGGACCAGCAGTCACTGTGCCAGAATAGTCCAGGCACACCCTGACATAACATCTTTGTCCGCTGCCCAGAACGTCCCAGCAGTGGGGCCAGCCCCAGCCTGGCGGACCTGGCTCTTCCTGCCTCGGCTCTTCCAGTCCCACCTTTCTAAAAGTAAAACCCCTGACTGTGTTGGAAGTGAACTGTGGCCAGTGGAACCATAGCGGGACGGGGACCCGCTCTCCGACCTGGCAAAATGTGCACCTGATTCTTGATGCAGGGGAGCGGCCTGGGACGAATCATCTGGCTCCACCCTGTCTCAGCTGGGCTCCCTCCCTGTAAGATGGAGAAGAATGAACTTGGGAGTAAGTCATCCCTTCCCCTTTCAAATCCATCTCAAAGGCCGCCTGCTCCTGGAAGTCCTTCCCGGTTTCCCAGGGAAACTGATGCTTTCTCTGGCCTCCTCCAATACATCACTTACCCTGCCCTTGTCATGTTTGACACGGGGCCCGATCGCCATGCGTCCATGCTTGTTCCTTCAGGCAGGGACTGTGATATCATTTGTTCATGTCCATTCATTTACTCAACAAAGCTGGCCTTGATTCTGTGCCACATCCTAGGCTGGGCACAAGGGACATGGTTGGTGCCCTCCAGCCACTGACAATCCAGTGGGGGGTTGGACAATCACCTCCTACCACATAGCAAGAAAGGCATCCGACGGTGCAGGCCCCAGCTGTGGGGGCAGAGAAGCACTAACCCAGCCCAGGTGGGATGCACAGGTCAGGAAATGACTGACAGTGAGAGGAACATCTGAGTAGGATTTTCAAGGATGCACAGGAGTTGGTGGCATCATGAAGAAGAAAGGGTCCACATCAACTTCCGAAGTAGTTGCCAAATAGCTCAGTAAGGCTGACCATAAACAGCCTGGGGTGACCCCAGCATTCGTAGGGTGCTAAGAAATTTCTTCTTTCTTTTGTTCACATATCTGGGTCCCAAAGAAGACCCAGGCTAGTGCTAAAGACACAACAGGGTGTTCAGACAGCAGATCTTCTTTCTGGGGTCCCAGCCCATTAGATCATAAACTTCTGGTTGCCAAGTTCCATCTATGTCTATACAGCTGTATACAGCAATTCACACAGACGCTAAATATTTGCCTTCATCAACAAATGAGCAGCACGTGGGATGCGGCAGGTGCTTGGGCTAATAGCAGCAATCAGTAGCTTTCCCTGCCCCATGCCTACCACTGTGCTTAGCTAAGTGTGCTACCCATTTCATTCCATTGGACACCCACCACCACACAGTGAGGCTGGTGTCGCTGTCTCTATTTTGCAGATGTAGAAACTAGGAGACAGCGGATGGGTGTGGTGGCTCACGCCTATAATCCCAGCACTTGGGGAGGCTGAGGTAGGCAGATCGCACGGTCAGGAGACTGAGACCTTCCTGGCTAATACAGTGAAACCTCATCTCTACCAAAAATACAAAAAATTAGCCAGGCGTGGTGGCACATGCCTGTAGTCCCAGCTACTTGGGATACTGAGGCAGGAGAACGCCTTGAACCCAGGAGGTAGAGATTGCAGTGAGCCAAGATTGCACCACTGCACTCCAGCCTGGGCAATAGAGTGAGACTGGATCCCCATTCCCTCCTCCCCAAAAAAAGAAAGAAACTAGGAGGCAGAGACAGTTGTCCAAGGGCACGTGTTGGGATATGAAACCAGGCCTGCCTATGTGACACTAAACTTCCACAGTAGTTCCCATTTCACAGGTTAGGAAAACTGAGGCTACACTCCTTGCCCTGGTGAAGGCCAATTAATCAGTAAAACCCCCAAGGCATGAAAACTTGATTTTACTTGGCAGTGTTTCCAGCTGAAGAAAGAAGTATCCAAGCCCATGTTATCACTTATAATCCTTTCAAAATGGGTCCTCCAGGACCCAGAGGCTGGTCGGCACCCCCACCCGCACTCAGCTCTCTCTGGAGAGCTTGTAGAGGCTGAGCAGACCCAGCCAGGGGCTGTCTGCCAAGGTCCTGGCCACCAGGAAGGGCCTGGCACCCACGCGCCCACTCACTGTGCAGCCCTGCCCTGTCCCACCCTTCCCTGCAGGAGACAGCCTCCCAGCGAGCTGTGAGTAGCCCTCGAGGTGAGAGTAAAGAAACCGGGCCCCCGCCCTCCCCTTCAGTCTCCCCAGGTCTTGGCTTTGTGAGACCGCAGGGCGGCAGCTCTGCATAGACGCCAGCCCAGGCAAGCCACTCACCTGTGCCTCAGTTTCCATGCCAGTGAGAGGAAAATCCACCAGGACTTTCCTTGGGTATAGGGAGGATAAGGGAGGAACCAGCCCAGCTGCATCTGACTCTCCTGCAGCCAGCTGGGAAATGCAGGATTCAGGGCCAGTTCAGATCGTCTGGAATCACCTGGAGAGGCTGTGAAACACAGCTTCCTGGAGCTTCCTGGGGCTTCCTGGAGCTTCCTGGGGCTTCCTGGAGCTTCCTGGGGCTTCCTGGGGCTTCCTGGAGCTTCCTGGGGCTTCCTGGGGCTTCCTGGAGCTTCCTGGGGCTTCCTGGAGCTTCCTGGAGCTTCCTGGGGCTTCCTGGAGCTTCCTGGGGCTTCCTGGAGCTTCCTGGGGCTTCCTGGGGCTGTGTTTCTAACAGCCTCTCCAGGTGATTCCAGCGGGAAGCCAGGTTAGGGGTTGTACAGAGAAGACCCCAAGCACCAAGACACCATAGGAACCAGGGAAATGACAGTCCCTTAAACCCATGCCTCCCTCTGAAGGTAGCACTAGGCTCAGGGCTAGGGCGTCTCTCCCTCTCCTCCCCCACGATCCCGGTGACCCAGTCCTGTCCTTCCTCTGCAAGTGCCTCAAGCCCTCCCCCTCCTTTCTTCTCTCCACTGGGATCCAAACCCTCTTAACTTCCCACCTGGACAACACAGTAACCCCAACAGGTCCCCACCTCCAGCATCTCCCCAGCCCAATCCATCTCACCACAGTCCTCTTCCCAGAACGAGCCTCTCCTCTGTTCACCCCGTCACTGGATGCTCATGTCCTGTGGAATCAAAGACGCTTCTCCGTGAAAGACAGGAAGCAGCCCTCCCCGCCTCCTCTCTGGTCCAGCCGGGGCCCCTGTCCAATCCAGACCCCTACTCCTCGCCTCACCCACTCTGACTCCGAACCTGAAAACTCCTTCACCCCAGCTCAAGCGTCATCCCCCAACTCCCAGACCCCAGCCTGCTGCTCCACCAGCCCAAACTCCAGTCCCACCCCACACAGCCATCTCAAAGGCCACACCCTCTCCAGAGGCATTGCCTCTTTGTCACTTGTGAACACCTGCTGTCCTGGGCACCTTGCAGAGCCAGAGGAGACCCGCTGCTGCTGCTCAGCTCTTTGGGAAGGAGAGTGAGGTGGATGGGGTGTTTCCTCCCCAGCACTCTCCCCCAGGCTCACCACAGGCAGGTGGGCTACATCCCCTGATCCCCAGTTCTCTCTGCATCCCCGTCCCAGGGATCTCTTCCTCCCCTCTCAACTGCAGGCCCTGGGTCCGGGTCACTGCACTATCGCTTAGGATGACCTTTCTCCCTGCTCACCCCTTTGCAGATGGCACATCTGCTGTATTCTCAAGTGACCCAATTTGAGGGCATCCCGTTTCCTGCCAGGGCCTGACCAATACACTTCCTATATCAAAACAGCCTTACTAAATAGCCACATCAAGTGGGCCCTTCCAAATGTCTTGCTTCATTCAGGGTAAGTAATAGCATTTCTCCATCTGGCTCCTGGGGCACCTCCCTCTACCCTAGAGAATAATTTTCTAGACATCTGAGAAGTCCTGGGGTGAGCTCAGCTTCTAGAAGCAGGAAGGCAAGGCTTGCTGGGCACTTCTGGGGCCCATTCTGCTACGGAGGGGCAGGGACACGTCAATGTCCCCGAGCCAGTGTATACTAACCTCTAGAAAAACACCTCTGCAGACTCTTCGAGTAGAAGGAGGTTTGAGAGAGAGAGCCCCAAGAGCGATCAGGGAAAGCAGGAAGGAGAGGGTGAAAGTATTCCTGAGGCATCGAAGACAAATAGAAACCCTGGAGTGAACAGATCACCTCTGGGGCTGGAGCAGACCCGCCTACCTGCCCAGTCATTCATGTAGGAAACATGAATGTTTGCAAAGCTTCTCAAGGGAATTCTCATCAGCAGCCAGGCTTGGTGAGTGAATGACTTAAGATTCCTGAGTGCCAATCCTGAGTATCTACAGCCCTAGGATCTAATGTTGATCAGATTCCGTGAAGATTGCAAGCTCTAGCTCCATGCTGGTCCTTGGAAGCACCCAGAAGGAATCAGACAGGAGTGTGTCCCAACCACCAAACCCTTCCTCCTTGACATTCCCGAGCACTCTGCACACTGAAGAAGCTTGCTCCAGACTCAGACTTTATAAAAGATCAAAAGATCCCTGCACTCAGCTTCCAAAGAAGCACAGACCTCACTGCGACACGCAGACCCATCTCCGGTGTGAACTCCACTCACATTTCGTGAACCAGTAAGTACATAACTGAATTAATATCAATATTTATTGGGGTTGAACAAGAATCCACACCAATGTGTATCTCTGGGCCTTATCTACATGTCTCTTATAGAGTTATTAAAACACCAAAATATAATTTTAATAATCAGTGGGATTTTAATTAACACACAGTAATGATTCCCATTCAATGGAACGCCTCAGATTCAGAAAGTAATTACTCACTCACGACACTTAATTTGAAGTGTTGCCACAGATTTGTATCTCCTGAAGCCACAAGAAGTTAGATCATAGTGTTTCTTGTTAGAACTCATAGAGCAAGTTCACTGCAGAAGGAGGATGGAGACCCAGTTCCAAGAAAGAAGGAAGCGAATAGAAATCACTGAAGCCAGTTGGACGGCCTCCGAGGAAGGAGAGGAATGTGGTCCCATGAGGGGGAACTTGGTGGCATGGCCCAGCATGCTCCCCTGTACCGTGCCCAGGTCCTCAGTGTTGGATACTTCCAGGAGTGGAGAGCTCATTACCACAAAAAGAAAGTGTCTGGTGTAACCTTAGCAAGTTACTTCTCTCTGAGTCTCTATTTTCTCATCCACCCAATGGAAGGAAGGAAACCTGGGCCTTGCTGCTGTGAGTAAACGCTGACCAAGTGCTGGTCTCTCCAGACATGCACGGTGCTCAGGATCGGCCTGGAAAATGTTCTGAGGCCACAATTCCAGAGGACGTTGACAGGCTTCAGGGGATGGGGTAGGCGGAGAGAAGCAGAGGCTGGGCAGCCTCCACCCACATGATCAAGTTTGGACTCCAGCAAGACCAGCTCCAGAATCCATGGGCTGCTTCCCACCACCCTCATCATCCCCACTTCAGAGGCCGCTCCCAGGGGGAGGCCACTCTGATACTAAAAATGGAGGCTTTTAAAAGTTCAAGGCAGGCGGTCAGACACAGTGGCTCACGCCTGTAATCCCGGCACTTTGGGAGGCCGAGGTGGGTAGATCATGAGGTCAGGGGATCGAGACCATCCTGGCTAACATGGTGAAATGCCATCTCTACTAAAAATATAAAAGATTAGCTGGACATGGTGGTGTGCACCTGTAGTCCCAGCTACTCAGGAGGCTGAGGCAGAAGAATCACTTGAACCTGGGAGGCGGAAGTTGCGGTGAGCGGATATTGCACCATTGCACTCTAACCTGGGTGACAGAGTGAGACTCTGTCTCAAAAGAAAAAAAGAAGTACAAGGCAGGCATGCAAAGGAGACCTGTACAGTGATGGCCACTGCTGCAGGCCCTATAGCAGCAGACACACAAGTCCACCTGCACACCCAGCAATCGGCAAACAGCCAATTGACTTCAGTATGCTTCAGAGTCAAGTTCTAGAAAAGCACCTTGCTTGCTTCAGAGCAATGACTCTCAACCAGGGAGGATTTTACGCCCCAGGGCACATTCGGCCCAATCTAAGTGCTACTCGCATCTAATGGGTGGAGAGCATGAGGCTGGTAACCATCCTGCAATGCACAGGACAGCCCCACAGCAAAGACTTCTCCCACCCACCATGCAGGAGTGCTGAAGCTGAGAAATCCTGTTCTAGATCTGTGCGTGGCCCCGCTTCAATAATGAAAAAGAGCAGGTCTGCCAGGCATTGTTCATAGATGCTCTCATTCGATATTTACCTTATGTGAAGTGGACATTAGCATTCCCTATTCTACAGATGAGGAGATGGAGGCTCCTCGTGGTAAAATAACTTGTCTGTGGTTACACAGAAAGTGGCAGAGCTTGGCTAATTCATCAACTGTCTACTGCCCATGATCTTTGTAAGACACCGTGCTGCGTCCCCAGATTGATGCTGAAGGCATTCCTTTGAAATACCTTCTTTGCTCCAAGGTAGCAGCTCCAGCCCAGTACATCTTAAAGCCATGTAAATGGTTTGAAACTGCTGTGGTTTGTGTAGAAGTGTCCCTTCCAAAATTCTTGTTGCAACTTAATTCCCAGTACAACAGTATCAAGAGGTGTGGCCTTTGAGAGGCACCCTTCTAAAAGTCCTTGAGGTTGGAAGGAGCACTCTCTTGCCTTTTCATTCCTTCTGCCATGGGAGGATACAACCTTCCTCCCCTTTGGAGGACACAGCCATATGGTTCCATCTTGGAAGTAGACAGGAGCCCGTACCAGACATTGAATCTCCCAGAACCTTGATCTTGGACTGCCCAGCCTCCAGTGCTGCAAGAAAATACATTTCCATTCTTTATAAATTACCAGTATCGGGGATTTTGTTACAGCAGCACAAATGGACTAAAACAGAAACCAAATTCAAGATAACGATTTCTTACACAGCGTGGAGTCTCACTATAAACAGGAAACTCAGGTCACTGTGGGTCAAAACTTGTCTTGAGATTCGCCATGTTGAACCCATTTCCAGTGGAAACTATGTTTCCCCTCATGTTGACTCCCAAAGAAGACAAGCAGTGTATGTCCAACCGGCATAGTTGTTCTGAAATTTACACTGACTGTAGATGAACATTCTCCGACTCCTGGGATACTCTCAGGAAACGGGCAAACTCTGTTAAGTCAAACACGTACATTTAGCTATGAAGCAGGCACAGAACAACTCCATGCTGTTTATCTTGAGGGTTGGCCCAAAACCAGGTGCCTTGGGGGAAACACATTTCGGACATCCATCACAGTTTTGAAGGGCCCAAGGAAAGAAGACAGCCGTGTTCACTAAGAATTGATTACATTTCACTCATTAAATGAATCGTCCTCCAGCAGATCCGTGAGGCCCCATAGAAGGGGAAAGAGAATTTGGCATGCTTGGTCCAGCCCCTACGTAGGCAGATGAGGAAACTGAGGCACACCGGGAGGAAAGGATTTGCACCAGTTACTCAGTGGGGTGGTGGCACAACAAGCCCCTGACCCCCAGGACTGTGTGTTTCTGCATCTCAGAGCAAGGCTATTCTGATCAAAGGAGTATGCATTCCTTTATGTATTCTTACAGGTATTTTTTTCTGACCCCAAACACTAAATATCATGACCCTGTGATGTCTTCCACTGAAGACAGGGGAGGAATTGAGGCAAGTGTTTATTATTCCTCTTTTTATAGCAATTTCAAGGCTAACTCTTAGAATTATGGTGCTAAAAGGCCATCTGGGATGTCCGGTCTGACTCCTACCCACGCATCCTGCAGTAGGAAAGACAGAGATTAAGGGAATATTCACATGGTGGACACAGGCAGGAAGGACAGAGACAGAGAACAGCAGAACTGACGGAGCAGAAAACCAAGTCAGCCAAGTAGAGCATTGGCTGAAAACTCCTCCTATAACCCAAGCGAAAGGATTAAGAGACAGTATGAGAAAAAAGTGATATGTGTCAAGAAAACTGTCCTAGTGGCGTAATATTTGTGCAACTGAAATTCCAGAGAGTCCAGATCAGACAGAAAACAAGTACTAATTTAAGGACTAAGGAAAAAGTAGTCAGCCGGGGGTCAAGAAAATCTCTCCTTGTATTGATGTTTCATGTTCTAAGGTTTAGACAAAATGAAAGAGACTAATGCCAAAGGAAGAAGAAAAAAAATTTCTGGCATCCTAGGTAGGGGGAAAATGATTTGGCTTCAGAATTTTCCTCTGTATTCCCAGATGATGGAACAAAACAGGGTCTTCTCCATAGACTAGGTGGGACAGTTAGTGACCCAAGAATTTTTCCCTGCCAAGAAATGGATCAAAGGTGAAGAAATAAAAAAGACTGGACTCTGGAGCTCTGAAAATATATGTCTCACATGCCTTCAAGGATAAAACGTTTACTTGGAGAGAAATTCTGTAACGTGATCCAGGAAATAAGAATCCTTCCTGCTGTATGTAAATCATCTATTTTTTTCATCATCCCTTATTTCATTTCAAAATAAATCATCTAGTAATCAGAAATATATAAAAATGCCCCTGAAAGGTGGGAAAGCTCTATCATGACCAATTTTTTATTTCAAATTTTCCAAAGTATATTTTTTATATTGGTGCCCAGATGCTGGATCATGTTTCTGAAGTAAGGATTAATAAAATGCATCTTCAAGAGCTGAAAATCCTCAAGGTTCTCGTAATTAAGGACAGATCTTTTCTTTCCTTCGCTGTGCACCGTTTTGCTTGACAGGTAACCACCCATCTCCAGGGTTTGTTTGGTCCTGGCAGACTGTGTCCCTGAAACTCTTGCTAGTTTCCTCATCTGTTTATATGTGTTCATTCTTCATTGCAACTTTATAAAGTAAACGTGAGCACCAGCATCATTTTTCAGAGGAGAAAACTAAGGTTTGCAGAGATTAAAGAATTTGCCCAAGGTCACCACTAATGAATGGTAAAGAAAGAAGATACACTTAGCTCAGTGGATCCTGAAGTCTATTCTCTCTCCTTCATTATACTAACTGTTATATTCTCTACCAACACACGCAGGGGCTGCTGGAATACTCCTCTCTCTTGCTTTTTTTTTTCTTTGAAGAATATTTTACAGATAGCAAAATGTACAGATCAATGAGTTCTAACAAATGATTACATTCCTGCAATCATCAGCCAAATAAAGTTACAGACTACGTGTCTCAAAAAAAAGAAATTCTCTAGACCACAGAAATCTCTACCAAATAAACAAAAACGATGAATCATTGTATTGATGCTAAAGGTAGGTAATACATATTTAACCCTACTAGTTATCAAAGAAATGTAAATTAAAATAACTGAGGCATCATGTCTGCCTATTCGTTGGTGTTGATGTTTTTAATGTAGTCTCACAGCTATTTATCTGATATTTTTAAGACCAAATGTCATTCCAAACTTAGAAATTTTCAGACTTTAGAAAGAAATTGTGGTGCATATGCTGGACATTAGCAGCCCTTCTCACCGTGAAATATCTGAAGCAGCACCCCAAAATCCAATATCAAGATATTTCTAAAGCAAAATATGAATAACCACACTAAATTAGATACATGAAGGCTGTTAATATCTTCATGTCAACTGAGGTCAGGTTTTGATACCAAATAAACGATGAAAAAATTTTTGGTTTTCAGAGCCTTTGGATATCAGAATTACACATGAAGGATTGGAAACTTACAAACAATATCTAGGATCGAGGAGGTGGCTGGAAAAAGATGTACTCTTACTTTATAAATGGAAGTTTATATTCATAAATCCTTTGCTCGAATGTAATTTGGAATGTTTCAACACCTAAAAAAAAAAAAAGTAAATGTTCTTTGTCCCAGAAATTCTTCTGCTAGAAATTGATTCTAAGGAAATTATCACAGATGTGTACAAAATCTCCACTTTAGGGGGCTCAGCATAAAATTGTTCAAGGCAGTGAAAATTTGCAAACCACTCAAATGTCCAAAAACAGGAGATGGTTAAATAAGTCATGACACATCTAAAAGCAAATACGTGGTAGGCATTGAAAATACATGGTGAAAGAATATTCATCTTATGTAGAAAGTGGATTACAGAAAATGATAAATGAAAAAATTACAAAGCCAGTTAAGCTGTTTAATACCACTTTATAAAGGAAAAATAGAAATATATTCATAAGAATATACAGAGAAGAAAGACTGGAAGGACCTTGTATTAATCCTTTCTCCCATTGCTATAAAGAAATGCCTGAGACTGGGTAATTTATAAGGAAGGAGGTTGAATGGACTCACAGTCCAAAGGCTGTACAGGAAGCATCGTGCCAGCATCTGCTTCCGGGGAGGCCTCAGGAAGTTTTTACTCATGGCACAAGGCAGAGCCAGAGCAGAGCATCTTCACATGGCCAGAGCAGAAGGAACAGAGAGAGAGGAGGGAGGTGCTACATACTTTTAAACAACCAGATCTCACAGTAACTCACCTACTCATTATCGCAAGAACAGCACTGAGGGGATGGTTATAACCGATCATGAGACCTCTGCCCCCATGATCCAATCACCTTCCACCAGGCCCCGCCTCCAACCTTGGGGATTACAATTCAACATGAGATCTGGACAGGGACACAGATCCAAACCGTATCCGATCCATAACCAAAAATGGAAAACAGTAGCCATTTCTGGGCAGTATGACTTTTGTACGGATATTTTCTTCTTTTTGCAAATCTGTGTTTTCTGAAGTTTCTATTATTCACATGACTATTTCTGTAATAGAAAAAATGATTATGAACATTAAACAAAATACCTCTTTTTATTAGGAGAAAGCATAGGAATGGAATTTGCAACATGCTCGACACCTGCAAAACATCCAGTCTGAGATTAAGCAAGAGAGAGAATGCATGTAATCTGGAATGGCGCATCCATTTGATGTTAGAGTTGGAAAGGAAATCACTAATTCATTTGCACAGCTGGGAGACTGAGGCTTAGAAAAGAGACTGGCTCAGATGAGCCAGCCAGGCCTTGACCTTGAGACAGCCAGACTCTGAAGATTTTTCCATGACCCAAGCTTTGACTGTTTTTGGTTTTTGTGGCCGTTACTCATAAGTTCTATCACTTTAAGAAATCAGCTGGGCTTAAGTATCAGTACCAGGATTGTTCAAATAAGCAAAATGCACCATAAGGAGAAAATATTGATCCAAAAGCATGAGGGTTGTTTGTCTAGTTCCACACAGCCAACCAAATTAACAATGCTTAGAATGACTCAGAATGTCAACTGAACCAGGGATGTGTTGCCTTAAAGGACAAGGAAAAGGTGAGCTCTGGAACCAGCCACAGGTACCAAAAGCCAAGAGGACAGAAATCTCCCACAATTTCTGCAGATCTAGCTCTTTCTGCACAGCATGAAAGGTAGACGTGATTTTGATGCTATATGGAAACCTAAAACGTCATCATTGAGGCACAAAAGATATTCATTTTCTGGTGGCAGAAAAATGTATCACTGCTGGTTCAATGAGGAGATATTTAGTTAAGAAAAAAAAAATGCTTCTCTTCCCCTGACCATGTCAATCTTATTACTGACAAATTACCCTCTCCCACACACTGTCCTTTTGTTTACTAATTATGACTCCTGCCGTCAGAAAGGAGAATCAGCCACGCTGGCTCCTGCCTCAGTGGATGCTCAGACACATGCAGATTCCTCTATGCCCTTGTAAAATATTCTGCACAAAAGAAATCATTCTAAACCCTACCAGTTTTTGCACAATCCTCTTAGAGCCTTGAGGGGCAGTTAAAAAGAAAAAGGGAATTGTTGGTAGATTTGTTAAGACTTTGAGATTGTTCTTTAGTGAGTAGAGGCAAAGTAAAGCCTTTTTTTTCAGACATATGAAAGCTAAAAGAATTCATCACCAGCAGACCTGTGCTACAAGAAATGTTAAACAAAATCCTTCATGCAGAAGGAAAACGATAGCAGATGAAAACCTGGATCTGCACGAAGGAATGGAGAGCGCCACAAGTGGTAACTATGTGGGCAAATACACAGGCCCTTTTCTTATTATCTGAAACTCTTTAAAAGATAATTGACTGCTTAAAGAAAAACACAACAATATATTATGGGGTTTATAATGTATGTAGAAGTAAAATGTATGTCAACAGTAGTGCAAAGGCCAGGAAAAAAATAGAAATATACTGTTATGAGCGACTTATACCATATATGAAGTGATAAAATAACACTTGAAGGTTGACCCTGATAAACTAAAGATGCATATTAACCCTAAAGCAACTACTAAAATAACGGAAGAAAAAGTTAAACTAATAAGCTAATAAACCAAATGAGATAACATGATTATTAAAAAAAATGCTCAATCCAAAGAAAGGCAGAAAAAAGAGAGAAAAAGAACAAAGAACACATGAGAATAATAAAAGACTATCACCAAGATGGTAGATTTAACCTAACCATATCTGTAATGGTATCAAAAATTAATCATCCAAACATTACAATTAAAAGACAGAGACTGTCAGGTTGGATAAAAACAAAATAAAACAAATAGATCAACTCTATACCACCTATAAGAAACTCATCTTAAAGACACTAATAGGTTAAAAGTAAAAGGATGATAAAAATATACCACACTAACACTAATTAAAAGAAAATGAGAAACTTACATTTAAAAAATCAGACAAAGTAGATTTCAGAGCAAAGAATAACGAAGAGATAACACAGGTAATTTCTAAGTGGAAAGGCATTAATTCAACCAGAGAACATAATGATCCTAAATGTTTACTCATCCAGTAACAGAACCTCAAAATATAGGGGGAAAATTGTCAGAACTGCACAAAAAAAACAGACAAATTCCCAATTCTAGTTGTAGATTTCAATATCCCCTTTTCAGTAATTTACAGTACAAGTAGAGTATTATCTTTAATGATACTTAAAGAACCAACTTGACCTAATTGACCTGTATAGATCACTTCACCCAACAACAGAAGAATATACATTTTTTCCAAGAACACTTGAAATAATCACCAAAATAGAACATATTCTGAGCCATAAAACAAGTCTCACTAATCCACATCATACACAACATTTTCACTGAGCACAATAGAATTAAGTTGAACATCAATAACACAAAGATATCTGGAAAATCATCAAGTACAGTTATTCCTTGATGTCTGTGGGGGATTGGTACCAGGACCTCCCACAGATACCAAAATCTGCAGATGTTCAAGTCTCTGGCACAGTATTTTCATATAACTTATACACATTCTCCTATACACTTTAAATCATTTCTAGATTACATGTCATATCTAATAAACACAGTGTAAATTACATGTAAATTGTTGTTCTGCTGTATTTTTTAGGAAATAATGACCAAAAAAAATAAGTCAATGTGTGTTCAGTACAGATGCAATTTTTTAATGTTTTCAGACCAATCTATAATTGGTTGAATGCATGGGTCTAAACCCACAGATTCACAGGCTAACTGTATTTGGAAACTAAACACTCTTCTAATACTTGATGGGTCAAAGGAACAATCAAAATAAAACTGAGAAAATATTTTAAACTGAATAAAAATAAAACTACATCAAAATTTATAGAATGCTGCTAAAGTAGCACTTAGGGAGAAATTTAGAGCATTACAGAATGAGAAAAGTCTCAAGTCAATTCTTTCAGCTTTCAGCTTTAGAGAAACTAGCTACAGAAGAATAAATGAATCCAAATTTAAGCAGAAAATAGTGAAAATAAAAACAATCAGAGCAGAAATTGAAGAAATAGAAATCAGTAGGAAAAACTAATAAAACCAAAAACTGGCTTTTTGACAAGATTAGCTGATGAAATTTTAGCCAGTCTGACTAGGAGCAAAAAAGAGAAGAAAAAGTTACTAATAGCAGGAATAAAACAGTAGATATCAGTACAAATTCTATAGCTATCAAAAGGGTAACTAGTGAACATTAATACATGTGTTATGCCAACAAAATCCACAACTTAGACGAAATTCAACAAACTCCCAAAGCTAACTCAAAAAGAAGTAACCCAAACAGCACTTTGACTATTGAATAAATTCAAATTTTTGTTTAAAACTTTCCCAGTAGAAAACACTAGGCCTATATGGCTTCACTGGTAAATTCTACCCAAGTATTTCAGAAAGAAATAATTCCAAATGTTTCCAGAAAATAGAAGAGGAAGGAGCTTTTCGCCACATAGTCAATAAACCAGCATGATCTTGATAACAAAACGAGATTATTACAACAGAGGAAAATTATGGAACAACCTGATCATAAATGCCTACATGATCATAAATGCAAATTTTCTTTAAAAATTTTTAGCAAATCAAATCTAGTAACAAATATAAAGGACATCATGACCAAGTGGGTTTTCTCCTTAGAATAACAGATTGGTTTGATTTATGAAAATCGCTACAATTCATTACATTAACAGACAAAAAAAATGAAAAAAAAATCTGATCATCTTAATAAACACATAAAAAGTATTCGCCCAAATCAAGCATCCATTTCTGAAGAAGCATCGTGAATGAATAAATAAAAGAACCCATCGTTTAAAAAAAGAAAAGACACTCAGCAAACAAGGAATATGAGGAAACTTGCTCAATCTGATAAGGATCATGTCCAAAAACCTGTACTAACAGCATATTTCATGGTAAAATACTAAATTTTTCCATCCTAAGTTCAGGAGCAAGTCAGAGAAGCTCACTCTCACCACTTCAATTCACCTTTATACTGTAAGTTCCTGGCAGTGCAATAAGGCAAGAAAAATAAATAAAATGAATTATTAAAAGAGAAAGCATAAAACTGTTTTTATTCATGGACATATTGCCCATATAGAAAATTCTGTGTAATCTACAAAAAAATGATTAAAACAAAATAAATGAGTATGGCGAGGTTGCAGAATATAAGATCAATATAAATATTAGTTATTTTTCTATATACTGGAAACAACCAGAAATTGAAATAAAAATTATTTATGATAGCATTAAAAAGTAAGAAACATCTGGAGGATAAATTTAACTAAAGATGTGCAAGACCTGAGTACAGAAAACTACAAAATATTGCTAAGAAAAACTAAGGAAGATCTAAGTTAATGAAGAGATTATCACAATCATGAACCAGAAGACTTACAATTTTAAGATACCAAATCTCTTTTAATTGATCTGTAGTTCCAATGTACTCCCAATCAAAATCCAAGCAAGACTTTTTGTAGAAAGCCTTTGTTTTGCATTGTTAAAATTTGTGTGGAAATTCAAATAACCTAGAATAGCCCAGACAACTTTTAAAAAGAAAGATATAGGTGGCAGACTAATACTAACTGACTTCAAGACTTATTACAAAACTACCGTAATCAAAATAGTATGGTATTGGTGCTAAAATAGACAACTAGATCAAAGTTCAGAAATCAACCCACATATATGTGGTCATTTGATTTTCAACAAAAGATTAAGACAATGTAGTGAAGGTAAGACAGTCTTCTTAATAAATGGTGCTAGAACAACTAAACAATTATATGCCAGAAAAATAAACTTGAATTCATACCTCACACCATATACAAAAATTAACTCAAAATGAATGATAAAACTAAATATAAAAAATAAACTGTAAAACTTCTAGAAGAAAATGTTTGCAACCCAGGGTTAAGCAAATATTTCCTAGATACAACACTAGAAGCAAAATGCTTAAAGGGAAAAAACTTATAATTGACCTCATCAAAACTAAGAACTTCAGCTCTTCAAAAGACACTTTGGAAACTTAAAAGGCAAACCACGAAATGAGAGAATGTATTTGTAAATTGCATATCTGACAAAGAACGAAAACCAGAATACATAAAAAAATCTCAAAAACAGTAATTTTTTTAAACAGCCTAAGTTAAAAAAAAAAAGTTGGTAAAATGTGGAGAAATTGAAACACTTACATACTGTTGGTGGGAGTGTAAAATGGTGCAGCCACTGTGGAAAACAGTATGTCAGTCCCTTAAAAAATAAAAAACTAGAATTACCATGTGGTATGGTTTGGATTTGTGTCCCTGCGCAAATCTCATATCAAATTGTAATCCACAGTGTTGGAGGAGGGTTCCAGTGAGAGGTGACTGGATCATAGGAGTGAATTTCTTCCTTGCTGTTCTCACAATAGTGAGTGAGTTCTCATGCAATCCAGTTGTTTAAAGATGTGTAGCACCTCCCCCTCACTCTCTTCCTCCTGCTTTGGCCATGTAAAATATGCCTCCTTCCTCTCCACTTTCCGCCATGATTGTAAGTTTCCTGGGGCCTCCACAACCATGCTTCCTGTACAGCCTGTAGAACTGTGAGCAAATAAAACCTCTTTTCTTTATAAATTACTCAGTCTCAGGTAGTTGTTTATGGTAATTCAAGAACAGACTAATCCACCCTGTGATCCAGCAATTCCACTTCTGGCTGGACTACTGTCTGAGTGTGTGTGTGTTCCCTTGAAATGTATACGCTGAAACCTAATCTCCAATGCGATGGTGGGGTTTTGGGAGGTGATTAGGCCTCCAAAGGTGGGGCTTTGGGAGGTGATTAGGCCAAGAGAGCTCCACTCTAATGAATGGGATTAGTGCACTCATAAGAGAGACTCAAGGAGCCTTTTTACCCCTTCCACCCTGTGAAGACACAGCCAGAAAGTGCCAACTATCAGGAACAGGCCCTCACCAGAAACTGAATCTACTGTTAACGTTGATATTGGACTTCCCAGCCTCCAGAACTGTGAACAAAAATTCCTATTGTTTAAAAATTTACCCACTCCAAGGCAGCCCAAGTGAACTAAGACAGGGTATAGATCCAAAAGAAGTGAAAACAGTTTCTTGAAGAGATATTTGTATGCCTATGTTCATAGCAGCATTATTCACCATTGCTAAAGCATGGGAGTAGCACAAATGTCCACTGATAGATGAATGGGTAAACAAAAGGAGGTCTGCCATACAATGTGGTATTATTCAGCATTATAGAGGAGAGAAGTTCTGACAGATGTTACAACATGGATGAAGCTTCAGGACATTATGCTGAGTGAAATAATCCAGTCAAAGGACAATGTGGTCCAGGCACAGTGGCTCACGTCTGTAATCCCAGTACTTTGGGAGGCTGAGGCAGGCAGATCACATGAGGTCAGGAGTTCAAGACCAGCCTGGCCAACATGGAGAAACTCCATCTCTACTAAAAATACAAAAATTAGCTAGGTGTGGTGGTGCATGTCTGTAATCCCAGTTACTTGGGAGGTTGAGGCACAAGAATTGCTTGAACCTGGGGGCCAGAGATTGCAGCGAGCAGAGATTGCACCATAGCACTCAAGCCTGGACAACAGAGCAAGACTCTGTCTCAAAAAAAAAAGACAAGAAAAAAGAAGGATAAATTCCCTATGATTCCGCTTATATGATGTACCTGCAGTAGTCAAATTTATAGAGACAGAAAGTAGAATGGAGGTTTCCAGGGCAGCGGCGAGGGGAATGGGGAGTTAATGTTTAATGGGGAAGAGTTTCCGAGGAAGAGCCCTTGGGGTGGAGGGTGGAGACGGTTGCACAGGATTAAGGATGCATTTAATGCCATCGAGCAGCATGTTGAGAAATGGTTAAGATGGCAAATTCTATGTTACATAAATAGTTAACACAATGAAAAAACTGGATAGAAAACAAACAAAATACAGGTGGAGCCTGCAGGCATAGGCCGGGCGCAGTGGCTCACACCTGTAATCCCAGCAATTTGGGAGGCCAAGGCAGGCAGATCACTTGGGGTCAGGAGCCTGGTTAATAATTAAGACCAGCCTGGTTAATATGGTAAAACCCCGTCTATACTAAAAATACAAAAATTAGCCAGGTGTGGTAACAGGTGCCTGTAATCCCAGCTACTTGGGAGGCTGAGGCACAAGAATCTCTTGAACCTGGGAGGTGGAGGCTGCAGTGAGCCCAGATGGCACCACTACACTCCAGCCTGGGTGACAGAGTGGGGCTCCATCTCAAAAAAAAAAAAAACATGCAGGAACCTTCAAGTACTTGTCCCAGGGTGAGGCCCTCCAACTCTCTTAAATCTTACTTTGGCTCTTTTGAAATGTGCTTATTTACTTTTTGTCCCCATGCATGAAGACCTAAGATAACCTCTTATATATGTTTCTTCTTTCCAATCCACAATAGATTTCAGGGAGGGCGATGGAGGGGGAATGCTAAGATATGCTGGCGAACATCTTTCAGTGTGACAGCATCACTGGGCTATCAGAAAGGACCAGGGATGATGACCTGGACCAATCCATTCATTTTACAAACCAGAACCCCAGAACTCAGGGAAGGGCAGGGCTCCTCTTGAGCTTACCCGGTAAGTTAGTGGCCAACCTGCACTCAGAATCCCAAATCCTCCAAAATTCCTCTTAGGCTCTTACCTTTATGCGGTTGCTTGAGAAAGAGATAGAACAACTACAAAAAGCAGACAGGAAACCCGAAAAGGAACCAAAGTCTGGGGCCATTCAGTGTCACTGAAAAACAGTAGCCCCATGTAAAAGTTACACAGTGTTCTAGAGTGGTACTAGCTGATGGTCCCAACGGGAACCCGGAATTTCACAGACAATGCTACATCGTATTCCACTGTCTCTACCTAAGCAGAAATTATTTTCCACTTAAAGTGGTTAAAACAAAAGGTGGTCGACGCCTACATTGCTGAGCTGGTTATCTAGGCATGGTTTGTGAGCTATTTCAAAGCAGAGAAGGAATGCTGGAGCATGGACTTCCTACGTATACACTTCTTCATAAATTAAACACATGTATTGTTAAGCATGTGTTGTTATTTATATTGAGCTGGGTTAACCATAAATAAAAGTTCTAGTGTTCTTTCTTTGTCTTCATTCCCTGCAGGTACGCCTACCCGCTTTGGAAGCCACCAGTGTAGAACATTCGATTGTAAGGAACAGACTGTCGGCGTGGGGTCAGGAAGCCTGGATCCTCCTACATCCTCTGCTACCCTACCTCACCCAGTTCTTACCTCCATTGTGCAGACTAGGAATCTGAAATGCAGAGACGTGAGTGACTTGACCGAAGTCACACTGCGAATAGACAGGGAGCAAAATGGGGACTCGGGCCCAGATGCGATACCAGAATTGCTCTTTCGGGTTTGGGCTATGGTGCGGCAAGCAGCATTCAGTAAGAACAGAAGGCAGTCTCAGAGGTTCCAAGGCACAGCAAACACTCAACTCCTAGAATGTCTATAGCTTAGCTGGAAAGACAGACATCACACCAAACAAATAGACACATAAGTTTTGCAGAAAGTGCTACGGAGGGGGAAATCACGTGTGCCATGAGAGAGGAAGATGAGAGGAGCATTGGAATCGAGAAGCCAGGGACTTTGAGCTGTCTTCTTAGCTTGCTTTTTTCAGACTTTACAAAATAATATATCAGCTATCAGGCGATGGAGGATGGTGTTTAGCACCCCACATTCCCTACCAGGTTAAAATTCTCCACTTAGTTCAAACCAAGAAGCCAGCTTCCCTCAGCCGTCTGTAAAGAGGCTAACAGCCAATTTGAGTTAGTGGGAAATCTGTTGCGAAAGGATCCAATTCGCTGCCACTGTATGTATGTTTAACGTTTCCTGTTAGGAATCATCTTGTTACTGTTATGTCCCCGTGATTTCAAGCTCTCCTCCCTGTCTTCATTTTACGAACATGGCTGCCAATTAATATTCCAACAGTTTCGGTTATTGTTCCCAAACCACGTGAATAACCACCCCTCATTGTATTGTGCCTGTATTGGAATGTTCTTTCCAGCAGGGCCCTGGGCCAGGCCTGGAGCTGCTCCTTAGTAGATGAATAAGAATTGATTCCCTGGAACCCTTGAATGATTCCCTGGCCCCCTTAAATGGGCCCTATCCTCAAGCTGTGGACCCTCCCACAAAAGAGGAAAGACACAGAAAAAGAAGTGTCCTTTGACCCTTGAGGTGTCTGGACTCCTCTAGGTAGCAAATTGGTTTTCACGGTGCCCACAGAGGGATGATATCAGAGCTCAAGTACGGTGCCCCAGAAACATACACAGATTGTGTGCTTGCAGGGACACAATTTCACACTGTTAAGCAGCATCTAAAGGAAGGGAGGGAGGAAGGGAAGAAAGGGAAGGAGGAAAGGGAATGAAGGAAGGAAGGAGAGAGAGAAGGAGAGAGGGAGGGAGGGATGGAGGGCAAAAAGCCTGAAACTTTTTGACAAACCAAAAAGGAAAGGGTGCCTTCTGACACTTACCTACATTGAGGACTGAACCCAAAGGACTGAGGTGACACCATATAGGACAAATGTTTTTTCCTAGAGCACGGTGACCTCACTGTGTAGCTCCCAAAGAGCACGACATCCTCAGAGTCAGGCAGACCCAGACCGGGTCACAGCCCCTGCCCTGCTGCTCACCGGGCTGAAGGCTCCTGGCAGGACCTTTCTGGCTGGTCAAGGTGAGACCCCGCAGGCCACCTCTCCACCCACAGGCTTCACTTCCACAGTGCTCACCCCATTTGTGGCATACGGCATTGTGGGGTTGATCAATTATGAAGCCCAGTCCCTTTTCCTAGCCTGGAAGCTCTAGGGGTGCACTGTATATAATACTGATTATAGCTGAAATTCCAGAGCTTGGTGCAAGGCTACAGAGCTCCAGAAAGATTTGGAATGGATGCCTCCAAAAAGCAGAAGCCAAAATCAACCCAGGATAATGAGTGATGAGACAATCATGACCGGCATGGCGATGACAGAGTGTGGCCAGCTTCGGTTGGGCGTCTCTTCTACACTAGGTGCCTTCGTAGGAACTTCGGTTTCACTGACTGCTGAACGCCACCGATAGTCCTTTGAAGTTGGGACTGATAACTACATTTTACAGACCAGGCAAGGATGCCCAGAGTGTCGAGGTGGCTTTCCCATGGCCACATAGCTAACTGTATGCAGTCTCTCCAGCTAAGCTGTAGACTACATAGGCAAGTCTGAAGCCAGCTCTACGGATCCCCTAAAACATGCTTCTCTCCTTTGCTCCTACATGTCTCAAAGGGGTCCTGCATGAATGAGGTGACCCAGAGACATGAGCCATGGAGAGCAGAGCAAGAAGTGCAGTCTCAGCATGTCATTGACCCAGTCAGCGGCCTCTGCAGCACTAGCCCAGCCTGCAGCTACAGATCCCCCCACCAGCCAATCAGCTCACGACAGGAAGCTCTTTCTGCAATTCATCTGCCCTTATCTCCGAGCAGGGCTGCTCTGCGAGGTCACCGTCACCACACCTTATCAGAACATCTGCACCTGCTGGGAACACAGCCCAGCAGGCTCAAAACAGCAGCTTCCTTCAGGTCTTCTCCTCAGAAGCCCCCATCACAGGCACCACAAATTAAAATAAGAACCCCAAACTGAAACTTTAGGGAGGTCCTCCCTTGTAGGGTCAGGCCTGGAATGGAGGCCATGGGAAACCACAGGAGCAAGTACCTTGTCTTCCCCCATGTGGTGAGCTCCTAGCTATCCTGCAGAAGCCCAGCTCAGATGTCCTTCCCTCTCGATTTCCCGGTGTCTCCTCCACCCCTGGCTATGGTGATCCGTACTCTGACAATGCCATGTCCACTTGGCTCGCGGAATATTGATGTCTGCCTCCCCCACCAGAGTAGAATTAGAGAATATAAACCTCCTCGTGGTACAAGCAGAGGTTAGCCACATAGAATGAATGCAGAATTTGATTATGGTTGATCGGGTTATTAGCTCTGTGACCTAGGGCACAATTGCCTTTCTGAACCGGTTTACTCACCTGTCCAAGAGGGATAAAACAGGCATCTCTATCACTGTGGGAATTAAATAATCACTTTAAGCCAGGCGCGGTGGCTCACACCTGTAATTTCAGCACTTTGGGAGGCTGCAACCAACAGATCACCTGAGGTCAGGAGTTCGAGACTAGCCTGGCCAATAAGTTAAACCCTGTCTCTACTAAAAATACAAAAATCAGCCGGGCATGGTGGCAGGAGCCTGTAGTTCCAGCTACTCAAGAGGCTGAGGCAGGACAATCACTTGAATCTAGGAGGCAGAAATTACAATGAGCCAAGATCAGGTCACTGCACTCTAGCCGGGGCAACAGAGTGAGACCCCACCTCAAAAATCAATCAAAATAAATAAATACATAATCATTTTAAGTGCTGGAAATATAGAAGCCACTTAATAAAGGTTAGGACCACCCACTTCCCCTCCAACCTTCTCCTTCCAAACACCGTGCCTAGCAGGTAGAAATGCTCACCAATATATCACTGAACGAATGGATTTAAATAAAGTGCTGAGATTTTACTCAATATACAATCCTTAAAAGAGCCAGGAGAGCTCTAACTCAGGGGAGAGCCCCCATCTCTTTGCCAAAGAAAAAGTTCTAGGACAGATCCAGTGAGATTCTCACCACGCCTGTCTTCTTGGATACACAGGACAACCACGTTTCAGCGTTGCTCACAGTGATGTTGGGGCCCTGTGCGTCGGTTCCGGCAATGGGATGGGAGAGGACACGCAGACACCCAAGTCCAGCTCCAATCCACTGTGCAAGCTACTTCATGCTCTCTCTGCGTCCTCTGTCCACGTGACTGAGGATAAAAGGCTCTGGATATAGGGAAGCCTTATGGTAGAAGGAGCCCAGTCAGTACTCAGGAAGCTCCAGGGACTCAAACAGTAGTCAAAAGTTTAGCTTTTGTTATGCTAAGGCATTGAAATGCTGGATTGTTCATTACAGCAACTACTGTTTTGGCCGGGCGCCATGGCTCAAGCCTGTAATTCCCGCACTTTGGGAGGCCGAGGCAGGTGGATCAGGAGGTCGAGAGATCGAGACCATCCTGGTCAACATGGTGAAACCCCATCTCTAATAAAATACAAAAAATTAGCTGGGCATGGTGTCGGGTGCCTGTAATCCCAGCTACTCAGGAGGCTGAGGCAGGAGAATTGCCTGAACCCAGGAGGCGGAGGTTGTGGTGAGCCGAGATCGCGCCATTGCACTCCATCCAGCCTGGGCAACGAGAGCAAAACTCCATCTAAAAAAAAAAAAAAACAGCAACTACTGTTTCTTATCCTGATTAACACAGAACAAGGCCACAAAAGAGGGGTGCAGATTTCTTTATATTCTGAAATAGATGTCATCAGATGAAGTCAAGGATCAGAAAGTGAGGAAACAGATTTTGCAGGATAGATGGCTAGACATTTGGGTTATCCAGGGGCACGCACTTTCTAAGACTGTTGCCAGTGATCGTGCGGAAGGCAGAATGTGTGGCTACAGAACTTGCAGGTCGAGAGAAGAGTTTGGAAAAGACAGCATGAATAATCTGTGTGTACCAGCTACATTTCAGGGCAACTGGAACACTGTTAAGGAAAGAGATACGCTGGGGAAAGATCTGACCAGTTTACAAGGAGAATAGAGAGAGCCCAGAAATTTCGGATATTCCTAGATTAGAAATGCCAAACGCTTCAAGTCCCCAGGCGTCAGAAATGAGATTTTTTAAAGGTTTGAAGGGCAAAGGTCTAGGAAATCTTCTGAGTTACAAAAAGAAGCTTGAAGCAAAGATCAGATTAAGGGTGTGGCATTTCTATCAAGCCTTTTAAGTCCAAGGAAGCACCAGTAAATCGAAAGGCAGTGAAAGAAAGGCAGGGAGAGAAAGCAAAGAAATGAAACCCATCTGAGAACCACACCTCAAAAGGAACGATGGGTGTGGCGACCATACTTGAAACTGATCAGAAGCTTTTACTAAACTCTTCAGGGATATGCATCTCAGAAACCAAAACTCTGAATTCTAAAGGTGTTTCACTATTCAAGACTTAAAACATATTTTGTTCTTCAAGAAGACAGGAGAAACACTTTGCGAACTTGGCTTAGGTCAAGATTTCTTAGGTACAGCATCACAAATCATAATCTTTAAGAAAGAAATTGACAAATTAGACTTGATCAAAATGAAAGCTTCTGCTCTCCAAAAGACACTGTTAAGAAACAGTAAAAGACAGGCCAGGCAAAGAGGCTCACGCCCGTAATCCCAGCACTTTGGGAGGCTGAAACAGGTGGATCACCTAAGGTTAGGAGTTTGAGACTGGCCTGGCCAACATGGCGAAATCCGATCTCTACTAAAAATACAAAAATTAGTCAGAAGTGATGGTAATCCCAGCTACTTGGGAGTCTGAAGCAGGAGAATCGCTTGAACCCAGGAGGCAGAGGTTAGAGTGAGCCAAGATTGTGCCAATGCGCTCGAGCCAGGGCAACAAGAGTAAAACTCCATCTCAGAAAAGAAGAAAGAAAGGAAGAGAGAAAGAGAGGAAGGAAGGAAGAGAGGAAGAAAGAAAAGAAAGAAAGGAAGAGAGGATGAAAGAAAGAGAGAGAAAGAAAAAGAAGAAAGAAAGAGAGGAAGAAAGAAAGGAAGGAGAAGAAAGAAAGAAAAGAAAAAAAGAAAGGAAGGAAGACAGGAAGAAAGAAGAGAGAAAGAAGAAATAAAGAAAAAGAGGAAGAGGAAGAAAGAGAGAGAAAGAAGAAAAAAGAGAGGAAGAAAGAAAGAGAGGAAGACAGAAAGAGAAGAGAGAAGAAAGAAAGAGAGGAAGAAAGAGAAAGAAGGAAGGGAGGAAGGAAGGAGAGAGAGAGAGAGAGAAGGAGGGAGGGAGGGAGGGAAGGACAAGCCGAAAGATTAGGAGGAAGTATTTGCAAATTGTGCGACCCCCTGGAGACCCCTGCCCGGTACCCGATCCCAAGTAACAGCTCGAGCGAGAGTTGGAAGCCGAGTTCAGGTTTATTGGGACCAGCGGGCAGGCCAGGAAAGGAAGAGGATCGGGGCTGGCTGCGACCGCGTGGCTGGGGTAGGAGGGTTTTATAGGGGGGTGGACGGGCGTGGACACAGGGCTGGCG
>CM052655.1:117774259-117848636 GCA_028533165.1 Leontopithecus rosalia
AAAGAACTCAAACAGATTTACAAGAAAAAAACAAACAAGCCCATTCAAAAATGGGCAAAGGATATGAACAGACACTTTACAAAAGAAGACATACATGAGGCCAACAAACATATGAAAAAATGCTCATCATTACTGGTCATTAGAGAGATGCAAATCAAAACCACATTGAGACACCATCTCACGCCAGTTAGAATGGCGATCATTAAAATATCTGGAGAGAACAGATGCTGGAGAGGATGTGGAGAAATAGGAACACTTTTACACTGCTGGTGGGAGTGTAAATTAGTTCAACCAGTGTGGAAGACAGTGTGGTGATTCCTCAAGGACCTAGAAATAGAAATTCCATTTGTCCCAGCAATCCCATTACTGGGTATATATCCAAAGGACTATAAATCGTTCTACTATAAGGACACATGCACACGAATGTTCATTGCAGCATTGTTTACAATAGCAAAGACCTGGAACCAACCCAAATGCCTATCCATGATAGGCTGGACTGGGAAAAGGTGGCACATATACACCATGGAATATTATGCAGCAATCAAAAACGATGAGTTCGTGTCCTTTGTAGGGACTTGGATGAACCTGGAGAACATCATTCTCAGCAAACTGACACAAGAACAGAAAATGAAATACTGCATATTCTCACTCATAGGCGGGTGATGAACAATGAGAACACATGGACACAGGGAAGAGAGCACCACACACTGGGGTCTATTGGGGGGAATAGGGGAGGGACAGCGGGGGGGAAGCGGGGGAGGGATGGCATGGGGAGAAATGCCAGATATAGGTGAAGGGGAGGAAGGCAGCAAATCACACTGCCACGTGTGTACCTGTGCAACTGTCTTGCATGTTGTGCACATGTACCCCAAAACCTAAAATGCAATAAAAAGAAAAAAAATTTTTTTTTAATTTAAGAAAAAAAGAGAGGGGAAAAACAGAAACAGAAAAGAGTGGCACTGTGGCCAGCTTGGCTTGAACAACCGGGCACCACGGAGACTGCCCGCCTCAGGCCCCTCTCCCCACTAGCACTGCAGGCCAGTTTCAGTCTCTCTCTGCCTCTGCCTGGCATCCGGCACCTTGCCACTTAGCTTGGCTTTAAGAAGCTGCCAATGTGTTGACTCTGTCCTTAGAAATCCTTTTGATCTCAATCTTGAAAACTTTTCATCATTCACTAAAATGAGAGGGAAGCAGAGGACACACAGGACCACCCAGGCAGACCTGGGGGAGAGGGGTCTCCACATTGGTGGGGAGAGAGCTTCCAGGGTGAGTCTTCATGCAGGAAGCACTGGGTCCCCTCCGGGAGCTCCAGCAAGTTGGAATAAGAATATCATAGCCCCAGCCAGAAGGCAGAGGAGCAGGGAGAGCGCCCCTCTGCACATGGGCGAGGCAGAGGCCTGGCTTCAGAAGAGGCCATCCATCCCCAAGGGCTCCAGGAATTCCGGCTGGCATCACCTAAGGTGTATTAGTGCTCCTGTCCCCTCTTGGTCAGGGGCTAAGTCTAGAGTCAAAGGTCAAACCGAACCACATAGAAAGTAAAAGCAACGGGCGGAGAACTGGCTAAACTCGGATGCTGCCGGGGCCTGGGGAAGGCCCCACTTCGCAGCAGATGCTCCACACCAGAGAGTCACATTTGTAGATTGTCAGGCCTGGGGGACCTTGGAGGGGATGGAGTTCATCCTCCCCACCCCTGACAGCTGGCCTTCCGTTTATCACTCCACCATGCAAGTGACTGAGAAATTTGTACACACACTTATAACATCAAAAAGAAAATAATATATAAAGATAATCCAAATGCATCAATATGAGAAAACAAGAGCATAATTCATGCAATGGATATAATTCATGTGATGCAATATGACCCAGCAACCTCAGACGCGTCCAGCCACGGAGATGAATCCTGCAGGCACGTGTTGAGGGCAAACAGCAGGTGCAAAAGCCACACAGCATGGCTCCCTCTACCTGAGTCTCGGCGGGGAAAAGCTAATCTGGGTGGCACAAAATAGTAGTCATGTCTGGCTGGCGCTGGGCGGGAGGGGATAGACCAACAAGGGACACAGAGGAACTTTATGGGGCATGGCAATGCTCTATACCTTACAGTGATGTTTGAAGAAATGGGCACATTTGTCAAAACTCATCCATCTGGACCCTTAAGAGTTTGAGGCTCTGACATAGACAAGTGGACCGCAATTTAAAAATAGCATCAGCGCAGCATGCAGTGAGCACCTCACATCCACAGTCATCAGGACGAGTGCGCCGGCTCCATGGACTCCCAAGACGTTGGAGTTTGCAGGCCCCTTGGAAATCCCTCGCCCACCCACTCTAGGTCATTTTCCTGTCATGGAATCTTCCGACCAATGAGTGAAGCCTGGGACCCCTTCTCAGAATAAAGCTTTGCCTGCATAAAATAAAATACTATAAATTATATGAGGACAAAGAAAACCAATTATTTTGAAAGTTATCAAATATTAAAAACAGATTTGTGACCTAGAAATGCATGTGCTTCTTTATTAACGCATTAAATAACAAGCCCACCAGAGGGTCTAATAGCGATCATCATCTCGAAGTACCGAGGAGTGGAAATGGCATTTGGAATTCTCTGCAGCCAGGGCAATGGAAAGGAAAATATCTGAGACTCCAATTTGTACCCAAGTCACAGGCACTGTGCCTACTATGCCCACCTAGTCCTGCACTCTCTACAAACCGAGGGTAGAAGAGAAAACAAACGTGCAGTTTTATTCCCTCGGCCAGGTTCACAGACCCTCTGCCGCCTGGTGAGCCCTCTGCCTTAGTCCAGCTGTCTCTCCCTGCAGAGGAGGAAATGGAAGCCAGGAGCGGAGTTGTTATTCCAAAGCTGTGGGAAGCCTGAACTCAGACCCTGGGTCCTGCCCCCTCAGGGCCGTCTCTGTCCTACAGAAATAAAACACAGAAAGCATTTAGCCCAGAGCCAGCATGGGGAGCCTCCGCACTAAGACATGGCTGACTGTGGACCCAAGCACTCCGGAAGGCAAAGGCAGAGATGTGTTTTCACACACACACACACACACACACACACGTGAGCACACACACACATGCACGCACATGTGCACACACACGCACACACACACAGGTCCTGCCTGGGGGAGCGCCCCTGGATCCCACAACCCCTGCTGGACCCAAGCCCAGAATGTGGGCAACCCCCCCAGCCGTGGTCAGCAGGCCCGCATCCACCCCAGGCTGGCAGGCTGGCAGTCAGCGGACGCCCACCGCGCACCGGGCCTCTGCCCGCATTAACTTCCTGCCGGGATAATTCTTCTCCAGCCCTTTTTTTCTGGCCACCAAGTGGGCCTGCCACCACACTGCTGTTTTTCATCTTGTTAATTGAGTCATTTATTTCGTTAAAAGGTGAAACTGTATCAGGGCTTATGTGCCAAGTGTGAGAAGGTGTATTTACTGACATCAAATGGCCGTTGCGTCAGGTGCCTCTGTATTTAGAGAGGGTGCAGCTCAGGGGTAGGGGGCGTAGGATGGAGCCAGCCCCTGCAATTATGCTGATTAAAAGAAATGGCCACGAGTTCATTTCCAGGCAATGTTGGCAGCAAGGTGCACACTGCGACCTGTCCCTCCATCCAGAAAAACTCCCGATGTGAGCCTAGGAGCTCAGGGGTGGGAACTGTGTCCTGTCCATTCCTGTCCGCAAGACATCCTGGTGGCTCTGCCCACACTGTCCTGGGCTCTTGGGCCTGAACCCAGGGCATGTCCTTTTGCTCTCGGCTCCCTGGGGCCCCCACCTCCAAACGTTCCAGGCCTCGCAGAGCGGGGCACAGGAGATCAGCTGGCCCCACCTACTCCCTCAGGGCCTCACCCCCTGCCCTCCCCACAATACCCCACCCCATCCCACCCATCTCTGGCTCATTCACCACCACCCTTCCATTCTGAGGCCACCAGAGGACCTTCCAAAGTCCAGAGCTCAGCAGGCCCTTCCCCTGCCAATATTTTCAATGCTTTGGCCTACACGGATCTTTTCAGATGAGGTCCAAGGGCCCTAAGCAAGGGTCCAGGGCCTTCCCGGCCAGGCCCCAGGGGCCTCCAAACCTCCCCCTCTGCCCACACTCCATGCTGTCCTGGAAGTCGGTGCTTTGAAATAAGCCTCTACCCAAGATTGTCTTCTTTCCCACTCCCCTAATTTGGTGCCTCTCAACCCACCAGAATCACTCAGAAAGCTTTTTAGGAACACCAGTGCCCAGATCCCAGCCAAGACAAACTGAATCAGAGCCTCGAGCCACAACACAGAACACCAGGTGAGTCCATGTGCAGCCATGAGGACCAGGGTTTCACATCCGACTTGCCCTCAGAGGCCAGGCATACCTATCCCCTCCTCCAGGAAGCCTTCCTGGCCTCTGTCTCCAAGTCTCTCATCACCCAAGAGTAAATGCCGGCCCTTATTCTAAGCCCTTCCTCTGGGTTCCCTCTCTGAAAGCAGGTGTTGTAATAATCAGGGGTCTCCCTGCATGGAGTGCTCCTGAGGGGCCCAGAGTCTGACCACAGAAGGTCCTCAGGGGGTTCCAGTTGGGTCTGTGTGGTGTGAATAACCCACTGTGGGAAGTAATAGAAAAGTTCCTCTTTAACGTTTCCTTTCTTCTTTTTTTTTTTTTAGAAAAAAAAGGAGAGAAGGAGAGGAAGAAAGAGGAAGAAAAAGAGGGAGAGAGAACAGGAATATTGCTTAATTCTAAGAATGGGTATTAATAATGGCTGATCAATATTTTGTGTATTGAAAGTGGAGAATGTATATTTTGTGTGTTTAAAGTGGAGAGCACTATACATATTTATTAAGTTTACTTGTTCCAGATCTGAATTCAAGTCCTGGATATCCTTATTAATTTTCTGTCTCGTTGAGTCTGAATCTCTTTATGGGTCTTATGTATCTGGGTGTTAGGATCGTTAGCTCTTATTGTTGCATTGATCCTTTTACCACTGTATCTTTGCTGCTTTGAAATCTATTTTATAAAATGCGAGAATTGCAACTCCTGCTTTTTGTTTATTTCTTTATTTTTGCTCTCCATTTGGTTGGTAAATCTTTCTTGTTAAAGAATAAATCATAAGTGTGCTAATAACCCTTTGTGAAGCCCTATCCTGTGTAGCTGTTAGACACGCCACGCTTACAGGCACATAGTACATCCTATGTCCTTGTACTTTAACAAAGATGTCTGTACTGGACGTGCTCACAGGCATGTCCCAGCTCGCCATTGTTTTTACCTGTTTAGAAAAGTTTTAAGTTGTTAGCCAACCGGGTTTCAGTTTAGATTGTGAGGTCTGGCTCCAGCCAAGGGAGACCAGACACAGCAGTAAGGACGACCCCAAATTCGTAGGGATATAAATATGTCTGCTTTTCCTTTGTTATTGTACTCTCGTGGCAAGATGGCTAGTGAGAGTACCCTTCCTGCAGTGCAGGAGTGAAAAGAGTAAAACTTGCTTTGCTGAGAGACCCTCTGTCTCAGCGCTCCTTTTCCTTGTGGCACCGAGCATCTGTTTCCAACACATCCCTACACACCACCATTTACCATCGAGGGGAGCTGCAATCACAGATGCCCAAACAGTGGATCGGGGGTGCAGGGCTCTGCTCTGGTTCTGCTCAAGCATCTGGAGCAAGTGTGCGGGAAAGGCAGAGGGGACAGCAGGAGGCTGGAGACTCCCAGCCAGCGAGGGCAATAGGGAATCCTCCAGTCCAATGACAGGAGGCAGCAAAAAGCAGTTGGAAGAGCCAGGACCCCAAGTTCCACCCAGCCCTGCCACTTGCCAGCTCGGTTACCCCAGCTGACTCACTCCACCTTGCCAAGCCTGTTTCCTCATCTGGGAAGCAGGGTGGCTGTCCTCCACCTCCAGGGAGTTTGGGGAGACCTCATTGCAAGACCTATGTGAAGCGCCAGGCACAGTGTCTGCATGTCATAGCTTCAGAAACGATGATGTTCCCCACAACCCTGTCTTCTTTCACTAGGCTGGCTTTTCCTCTCTTCTTCAGAGTGCCCTTAAAGAAGCTCAGCCCACTGGTGGTCTGCGGGCAGGCGCCATGTGTCTGCGGCTCTTTCCTTTGCATGTTCAGGCAACTCCCATGGGGGTGAGGTCAGCTGTTTCCCTTTTGTTCGCTTCACCCTGATGGTTTTCTCAAAAACACAATGAAACTGCTGAACTGGAGGTGTTCCGTCCATCAGAAGGCTGTCTCCACTTGATCAGCAGGTGTCTCCTTACTTCCATTCCAACCTGCATGTATTAAGCACCAGCTGTATGCAAGGGCCCTTGCTAGGGGACCAGGAGGGCAAAGGAGCACATATATTTTGGTGGTTGTGCCTTGGCAGTCTGTCTCCTGGTTGAGAACATTAGCACACCATGGGGGTGGGGTCCCCAGATGTGTTTGCACCTGTTGCCAGGAAAATGGGGAACGCACAGTCAGCAGGGCTCATGGCCTTGCTGTGGAGCAGATGAGCCTAAACAGAAAGAGCACACGTTTGCAGGGCTTCAGCAAGAAACGAAAATCCTCACACACCAAGTCTCTTTCCACATTTAAAAGCCAAAGCCCAAAGACGCATGTGGCTTGTTTGTTGGCTTTTGTTTTTTTGAGACAAAGTTTCGCTCTTGTCACCCAGGCTGGAGTGCAGTGGGATGATCTCGGCTCACCACAACGTCCGCCTCCTGGTTTCAAGCGATTCTCCTGCCTCAGCTTCCCAAGTGTCTGGGATTACAGGCATGTGCCACCATATCCGGCTAATTTTGTATTTTTGGTAGAGACGGGGTTTCTCCATGTTGGTCAGGCTGGTCTCGAACTCCCAAACTCAGGTGATCCACCCACCTCTGCCTCCCAAAGTGCTGTGCTTACAGGTGAGAGCCACTGCTCCCAGCCAACGCATGTATTTTTAAGGAGCACTCAGCCTTCTCCCAAACACTAGTCGTAAGGACAGCCACACCCCTGTTTCTTACCTATGTGTCTCAGTGATATCCGAAATGTTTGCGGACAGCGAGGGCTTTACTTTCCAATGGACACTTCGACCTGGTCCCAGGAAAGACAGCAAGCAGGACTGACCACAGGGAACCACAGCCACAGCTGGCCACGCACTAAGTGTATGAACCTGTTCATCTCGCCTCAGCCCAACACTAGTTAAAAGCTTGGGATTTCCTAAGCCCACTCTTAGTTTCAGTAATTCACTAGAAGGACTCGCAGAACTCACTGAAAGTTGTACTGACAGTTACAGCTTATTACAGCTAAAGGGCACAGATTAAAGTCAGCCAAGGGAGGAGGTGCATGGACCAGAGTCTAAGAAAGGTCTACACTGGGGTAGGGAAAGGCCACACTGCCTTTCCTTGTCTAACACCTTCATTATCTATGAAAATACCCATACTTGGGATCACCATTATGCTGTGGGTACTGAGCAGCATACATTTGGGTAGTGTGCTCTCCAAATGCAGAGCTTTCTTTTTTTTTCTTAATTAGTTATTTTACTTTAGGTGCATATTATATCTGGCATTTCTCCCCAACTGTCTCCTCCCATGGAGTCCCGTACAGCGTGGCTCTCCCAGCATCAATGTACAACAGTCTGTGTGAAGTACTGTCAGCCAATGAAGTGCACCCGGTCCTCCATATACAGAGCCTTTACTGGGGCTGGGTCTCAGAAACTTGGCTGGCCACCCGAACCCAAAGCAAGGCCTCGTCCGGAACCACATTGTTGTGACCCAAAGCCCCTGGCAAAGCAGGATGCTCCTGTGAGGTATAACATTCCAAGGGCTCAGAGGTCAGCTCTAGAGACAAAGGCCAGCCCCTCTGAGCAGGGATAAATGCCTTACTACACAAGAACGCACTGGAGTGTGGCTGGGGTGGAGGTGGGAGCGCATATAAGAAGTTATTGCATAGTCCAGGTGAAATATGGAGGTGGCTAAACTCAGATGGGGGAGGGAATACTGGTGATAGGAGGAGGGTAGACTCCAGAGGGGACCGATTTGTTTCTTTATCTCGTTGGAGATTAAAAAATTCGTGGCTGATTTCTCTCCAACCAAGATGGAGTAACACAGACTAGATTTATCATGCTGCCTTAGACAACCACTGAGTCACAGCAGCAAGAAATGCGACCCAGAAATATGTTTTGTAGCTCCTGCTCTACTTCCCTGCTAGAGAGCAGAGGGTGGGATTATATATAGATAGACTTTACATCTCTGTATATATGTAATATATATAATCTGGATATAATATACACTTTACATATATAATATACATATAATGTGTGTATATATATGTGTGTATATATGTAATCCCACCCTCTGCTCTTCAGAAGGGAAGTAGAGGAGAGGATTATATATATTCATAAATTATACATAGATTATATCTATATATTGATACATAAAATCTATATATATAATCCAACCTTCTGGATATATATTCTACATATATTATTAAAGATATTATAATATTAAATATATTACTATATAAAGAGATTATATATATTCTTTCTTTTTTTTCTTTGAGACGGAGTTTCGCTCTTGTTACCCAGGCTGGAGTGCAATGGCGTGATCTCGGCTCACCGCAACCTCTGCCTCCTGGGTTCAGGCAATTCTCCTGCCTCAGCCTCCTGAGTAGCTGGGATTACAGGCACGCGCCACCGTGCCCAGCTAATATTTTTTGTATTTTTAGTAGAGACGGGGTTTCACCATGTTGACCAGGATGGTATTGATCTCTTAACCTCGTGATCCACCCACCTCGGCCTCCCAAGAGATTATATATATTCTATATATCTCTCTATATATTCTATATATAGATATATAATATATTCTATATATAATCTTTATGTCTCTCTATATATTCTATATAGATTATATATAATATATTATATATCTATCTACATATATTCTATGCATATATATACAGAGATAACCTCTCTATATATATTCTATATAGAGATTATAGATATGACATTATAATATCTTTAATAATATCTTTCAAGATTTTATTGTATCTGATTGCATATATGTATATATACACTTCGAAGATATTTTTGCTGGTTATAGAACTCCATGTTGGTAGCAATCCTCCTGCCTCAGCTTCCTGAGTTAGCTGGGACTACAGGTACATGCTAGTAATCCTAAAAGTCCAAGAAAGGAGATAAAATGTAATGCAAAAACTACTCAATTTATCCAAAATGAAGCAGAATAAAAAGATAACATACTGGATATGTAGAAAAATAAAATAGCAATATGATCAATTCAAACCTAACCACCTCAATGAGCACATAAAATATAAACGGTATAAATATCACCAACTGGATGATAAAAATGTGAAACAAGAAATGATCCTGGAAAAACATAGATATCCATATGGAAAAAATTAACCTGAATCCATACCTCATACCATATACAAGAATCAATTCAAAATGGATCATGGACCTACATATAAAACCTAAAATTTCAAATTTTCTAGGAGAAAATGTAGAAAACAAAATCTTCACAGCCTCATTTTTCTGACTCTGGGCATTTCCTCAGGCCATTCTCTCTATCTGAATTAACCTCTCTTTAAACTCTATGGGTCAAGGTGTTACATGAATAATTGTTCTTTTGGATCTTTAATTTTTCAGGACTTACGTCGAATATGATCTTTTCCACAGTCTCTGGACATTTCAGGTAGAATTTCATTCTCCTGCTTCAAAATTTCTGTATCTGTTCTAATTTTTCTACATTTCTCACTCACTTTCTAGAATTTGTGGTATGAATAGTGTGTCCTAATTTTCCTGTAAGACGGGGAGCTCCTGGAAGGCAGAGAACAGATCTAATTTATACTGTGATTTCTCATAGTGCCTAACAAGGCGTTGGACACAGAAGAGCATTTCCTGTGCTAACCTTTAGGAAGACTTAACATATGCCAGGGGAGTGATGAAAGTGACAGCATGGAACCTGCCCATGTGTTCTGCTGCTGAGATTTAAAAAGCCAGAAACACACCTGAGAAATGCGAGCATCTACTACCTTAACAATCTAAGAAAATACAAATCTTTAAGACCACCATTCGACTGTGGGCCCTGAGCAGCACACGTTTGGGTAGTTCAACATCTTCAGCCCATCCAGGTCAGTGGGCCAATTAGTGCACACATGTAATGGAATTGCTTGACCACTCAAAAGCTGCATTGTTGTTTTTTTGTTTGTTTTTGTTTTGAGACCGAGTTTCACTCTTGTTACCCAGGCTGGAGTGCAATGGCGCCATCTCAGCTCACCGCAACCTCCTCCTCCTGGGTTTAGGCAATTCTCCTGCCTCAGCCTCCTGAGTAGCTGGGATTACAGGCACACACCAGCATTGGTTGTTTTTATAATTGTTTCTTAGTTTTTGAATTCTCCTTCTATTGATTGCCATTATAACACTGAAACAGGAGCTTGGCCTCAGTTTTAATGTTGCTTGACAAAAAAAAGTAACGTTTTAATATAAATTTACATCCAGGGAGTTAAGAAAACCGGCTTGCAGGACCAGGAAGAACTTTCTGGTGTATGGCAGCCCCAAGGGAGGTCAACTCAATCATTCCCAATGTGATCCTGGGAATCAGAGGGGAGGAAGTGCCTAGAGTGGGTATTAGCTGATTTGCCCATTCAATAAATATTTGGATGTGCCAGGCTCTGAGGTGAGTGCTAGAAGTGCTGCCAGCATCACCACCCATCCTTTTCTTCAAGGAAATTTCAATGCAACAAATATTTGAAAACCACAGTAAGCCCAGGGTGCCCTGACCACACAGAAGAAGGCCCCTATTAGTTTGTTCCCATATTTCTACAAAGAACTATCTAAGACTGGGATATTTATCAAGAAAAGAGGTTTAATTGGCTCACAGTTCCACAGCCTATACAGGAAGCATGGCTGGGAGGCCTCAGGAAACTGACAATCATGGCAGAAGGGGAAAGGGGAGCAGGCACATCCTACATGGCTGGAGCAGGTGGAAGAGAGCCAAGGGGGAGGTGCCAGACACTTTTAAACAACCAGATCTCATGAGAACTCACTCACAATCACAAGAATAGCAAAGGGGAAGTCCACCCCGATAATACGATCACCTCCAACCAAGCCTCTTCTCCAACATTGGGGATTACAGCTTGACATGAGATTTGGGTGAGGACACAAATCCAAACCATGCCAGCACCTAGCTTAGGCATGAGGTAAAGAGGGAAGACTTCCTGAAAGAGAAGGCAACAAGACAAAGCTATGGTCTGAGGAAGACTTTGATCTAATCAGACGCAGGGAACAATGTGCAGATCTTTCTGGGCAAAAGCCCACCTGCAGGAAAGCAGAGAGCCACTTTGGGCCCTTGGGCGAAGGACAGGGTCACAGCAACCAAGGAGTGAGTGAGTTAGAAGTAGGGGCGGTTTGGAGCCAGAAGGCAATAAAGTCCGTTCACAAAGGGCCTCGGGTGTGGGGCTCAGCATTTGGTTTTACTTTAAAGGCAACGGGGGCTCTGAGAAGTCAGAATACACAAGAGAGTGCCTCCGATGGGCTGCCCTGAGTGGGAGGAGCTGCAGAGCCTGTTTTCAGGACGGGGAGGCTTATAAGTGGACGGTGTGTGCGGGAGTGGTGCCCAGACATAGTCAAATCCTCAGAAAAACAAATGTGAAATCACAAACTGAGATCAGCGCCAGAAATACTAGTCGGGGCGCTATGAGGACCTCAGAGGGTCAGGGAAAGCTTCCCAAAGCAGTGGCATTTGGGCAGGGACCAAACGAGAGAAATACCTAAGAAATAAGAGAATCCTCCAGCCACAGGGAATAACACACGCTAAGGTCCTGAGGCGAGGGGCGGCGGGTGCAGATCTGGCCTCTGCTGGCCTCTCTGGGGTTGCCTTCTGCAACCCCCATGACACACGATGCTCATCTCCTTGTCGGTATTTCTCATTCCTGAAAAAAACTGTATGCATTTGGCTTTCCCGCTACATCGTAAGCTGCTTGAGTGCAGGTCAAAGAGCGCTTTGGGCTTTTTGTTTTGCCTGTCTGTTATCTCTGGCTTCCTCCCGCTACCTGGCATGTGGTAGATACTCAGTGAGTGGAGATTCTCACATTAACAGATTAATCTGGGGTTTCTCAGCCTTGGCATTGTTGACGTTTGGGGCCAGATGCTTCTTGGTCGTGGGACTGTCCTGTACATGGTAGGATGTTTAGCAAAATCCCCTGTTCTACCTATTAGATGTTAGCAGTGCCTCCTCACACACACCAGCGTGACAACCAAAAGTGTCCCCAGACATCACCACATGTCCCCAGAGAAGGAAAAGGGCTTGCAGTTGTGAACCACTGGATCAGTCCAACCCTAGCTTTGGCTTTTCCAGGCGAGGAAACTGAGGAACAGAGACGCCCTGTTGGCCGGGCGTTTTCTCCTTTCTCCCTAGAAGACTTGAAGAGGCAGGATAACAATCCGGAGAGAAGTGAAAGTGAAGCAAGAAGGAAAGGAAACGCCTCTAAGAACACTGAGAGGTTCTTATCTTAACTCTTTTGCCAACATCAGCTATTTAACCACCAGAGTCGATTCTCGTCTTGTAAACAAAAGGAAAGTGTTCACCCAATAACATTCTCATTAAAAAAGGCCTGGCCTCTCTCCAGACCCTGGAGCAGGGTGGCAGCTCTTGAGAGTCACCCGGTGCCTCTGTGGGACAGGAGGCCCCACCATGCTGCCCTGGTGGAAGGAGGATAGTCATGGCCCCGCCTCGAAAGCCTCAGCTAGTGCTCTAGCAAACTAAGGCATGCTTGCTGAGAGGTTTTCTCACACTCGAGGTTTCCAAACTGGAGGAGAAAAACTATAATTTAATGGATAAGAGTGTAGACATGGAGCCAGATTACATAGGCTTGGATTCTGGCTCTGCCACCTGCTAGAAGTGCAACATTGGCTCAATAATACAGCCTCTCTGAGCCTCAGTTTCCTTACCAGTAAAATGGGCACAATTATGGCACCTGCCATGAGTCAATTGTGTAGAGTCCTTTGCACAGTGAGGGCCAAGCACAAGTAAGCACATGTATGTCACCTGCTGTCACTGTTGCCTATACACACCAGCTCAAGAAAGTGGGTCTAGCCTTAAAGATCTAACATGTTTTAAGGATGGGAAGAAGGCTGAATGACATGCTGGAGCTGGGGAGACAGGAGGGGAGGAGAAGCCCAGGTCTGCCGCATAATCTGCCTTCTGATTTTGGTTTCCTCACTGATGAAAAGGAGGTCATGAAACCTTCTGCAATAGACTGAATGTTTATGTCTCTGCAAAATTCACATGTTGAAATTCCACCCCCCAGGGTGATAGCATTAGGGGTTTCAGAGGTTCAGAGATGTTAAGCCATGAGGGTAGAGCTCTTATGAATGGGATTAGTGCTCTTATAAAACACACCCAAGAGAGCTCTCTCACCACTTCCGCCATGACAAGATGACATCTATGAACCAGGAAGCAGACCTTCTCCAGACACCGAATCTGCTGCCACCCTGATCTTAGACTTCCCAGTCTCCAGAACCATGAGAAATAAATTTCTATTCTTTATAAACCACCCAGTCTATGGAATTCTTTCATAGCAGCCCAAATGGACTAAGACACCACCCCTGCTTGCTTGCCAAAGCTGTAGGAAGGGCCAAGTTAGACCAACATTTCACATTTTTTTTCTATAACCCACAATAAAAAATAGATACCAAATCTAGTGCACACACACGCACACACCCATAATTGAACCAAAAATTTCACAAAACGATTCTTACCCTTATTACATATAATGTACTCTGATACATTTAATTATCTTTGAGTTAACTTTTTGCCACTCAATGAAATTGGTCTTATAAGCTACTAATGAGTCATGACCTTCCATTAGGAAAACACTGAATTTTAGAATAAATGGAGAAGTAGTTGGTAAAAGTGCAGAGTGATTATCAAGCATGAGCTTTCATATTAGTATTAAGTAATGTTCTAGTTAAATGTTACTGTATATCAAGTAACCCTAAAACCTAGTGGCTTAAACCAACATTTTTTTTTATTAACTCCCACAGCTGGGAGGATTGACTGAGCACAGCTGGGTGATTCTCTCCTGAATCAGCTGAGGTCATCTGAAAGCTCTACTTGCTGGCCTCTAAGATGATGCACTCAGATGGTGAACGTCAATGCTGACTGTTAACAGGATTGTCGATGTGTGGCTTCTCCATGTGGCCTGGATTTCTCACAAGGTGGTGGCTGGATTTGGAGGAGGAGTAAACAGAAGTCAGCAGCAAAACTGCCAGGCCAGTAAGAGCCATGCCAGTAAAAACTGGCACAGTGTCACTTCGGCCATAGCCTGTTGGTCAAAGCAGCCATGGCATCATCCCAGATTCAAGGAGATGGAGAAATAGATCCACCTCTTGATGGAAAGGTGGCAAAGTCACATTGCAGAGGAGTTCATGGAATGGGAGACATGGCTGCCTCCATCTTTGGAAAATGCAATTGTCTGAAATTGTTAATAGGAGAGGACCTTCTCAATCCCATCTCACTTCATGACAGTGGGTAGATCACTTCATCTGTCAGAGTCTCCATTTTCTCATCAGTAAAACAAGGAAATTGACTAAATATGTCAAAAGACCTTCCATCTTTACAGCGCTGCATTCAGAGTAAAGTGTGGGGACACATATCCACTATCTAACATTTTGTGCATTTGACATAGGCTAAAATCAACAACTCTAACTCACCTGATTCTCGCTTTGCATTTTGGACAAGCCCTGAACATTCACCATTGCCTTTAGGGTCAGAAAAGATGTCTCTTTTTCCTCCCATCAGCCTGGCAAAGTCATGTTGACAAGCTCCTTACATGTTCTCCTTGCTTTTCACTCCTCAAAGCCACCAAGACATGCACAAGATTCTGATTTGAGGGACCCATTTGGCCCGAACCAGACAGGCATACAATGAATATTTGCAGTAGGCAGGGTAACTTGTTCTCCATCAGCCTTGCCCAAGCTACGCAGGAAAGAAGCAAAACCCACTATGATTTTTATGAAGCATCATTTTGTCAGATTAGGAAAGGTGGAAAAGAAATGCAGCAGCAACAACTACAAGAAGAACATATCTGCCAGGCTTCAAGACCAATTCCAAATATAAACCAAAATGACTGCTTTTCAGAGTGAATTGTATTTCTCGGCCACTGAATCAAGAAGCTATAGGCACTTAAAGTATTTGAATCTGTTCTCCTTCTCCATGAATACAATCGCTAATCTTTCTTCCTTGCCTTCTTTCTTTTTTTTCTTGGGGATGCAACCTACTTACCTGGCACATAAAATACTCATATGATGACACCCAGGCTTTAGAGATTTACATGAGAATCAGTAAACCTTATTTTAGCCCAATATAGAGAATGTACAATGCATGGAGGGAACTCTGGACTTATTCCCCAGATAAGTCATTTATTTCTTCCCTCAAAGAAAAATCCAATATTCTGAGATCAGATGCATACTGAAGCCTTGGTGGAAAGGAACCAGGTGGGGGCTGGATTAACATGTTCACATCAGCATCTCCCCTGCACAGTGATCTGTGAGGTGAAGGGACCCTCCATGGTCAAATGTGCCATGCTGGGCAGGAGCAGTGCCTCCCACACAGTCATTCCCATGGAAGACACACACCATCCTGGGATGGAAAGCTTCCCTTCTCATCAGCACATTTGGTCTCTTAACTCAATGTCCCTAAACAATGCATCAGAGAGCTGAAGCCACCTGCACCCATGGTTCCTCCAGGAGGACGAAAAAGAGACATCTTTTCTGACCCTAAAGGCAATGGCGAATATGCTGGCCTGCTGGACAGGGATGGTGACTGTGTTCACCTGCTGGACAGGGATGAGGCAGGGGCTTCCAGAGCTGCCCAGGGGAGGACAAGGGCCAGCAGGCAGCAAAACATCTATGCCCTTGTTTTGTCATTACGCAAACAAACGTGCTTAATGAAACATTCCCGCTTTGTTAGGAAGATAACTTAATGGGTGCACTGGAGGAAACTTCTCCCCTCTTTTAAGGAATTAACTGAATAAATCTTCAGATCAAGCAGATGTCTTTTTCCAAGGTGAGGACCCTAATGAGGCTGTGCCACAGGATGAGGAGTCCCCACGGCCTCGCCTTTCCTGTTTGAGAATCAGCCTCTTGCTGCTCCCCTGAAGTGTGCCCTCATGGCCCAAGCTCAGCAGCGGAAGGACAGGTGCCCCCAAGAGAGTCCAGTCCCCAGAGAAAATTCATCACAGGGGCCTGTCTCTCTGCCGGGGAAGTTTCCTTTGCCTTCACTTTGTAGTGTATCCATTTCATTCTTGATAAAGAGGTGGGTTTGATGAGACAAGAAGAAAGTGGCAGAAAAAATCAGCTCAGGTCTGGTCACTTACCTTCCATCTACTCATCTTAAAAATGGGGATCCTATTCCAGGCTAGGCCTACCACACAGGTTCACTGAAGGATCAATTCTCACTCCACACCAGAAGAAAAACATGCAAATCCAAAGGCAGCCCCCATCCAGGCCTACTGAATCAGACCCCCGGTAGAGCCTGGACATCTGTGCATGAGCAGTTTTCCCCAGATGACTCCTATATGCAGCCCTGGTTAAGAAACATAGTTTAATCTAACTCTCTTTTGAGAAGGCCAAACAGCTTTTAAAACTGCGAAGTTCCTGGTAGCCTTCCCATCATTGCTGTTATGAGAGTGTGGATTGGCCCCAGTTGCTGATGCTTTTAAACTCTCTGAGGAAAGAGTGGACCCCCAGGACTGCACAATGGGGGATCTGTTTTCAGGTTGCACAGGAAGTGTCCCAGCACTGCACAGTGGGGGATCTGTTTCCAGGTTGCACTCTGAGCAGGAAATAAATCTTCATGACAAGATGGGTTCAATAACTCTTACATCCCTTACTGTCTACAAACAGCATTGATCCTGTAGAAACCATAGCCCAGTCTTTATGTCAGAGGCCAGGGAATGACACATGGGTCAAAGAAAGAGAGAGCAAGAGAGAGAGAGAGAGAGAGAGAGAGAGAGCTGCAGTATCACATAATCACCTCCAGCCCAGAAGCCATCAAGAGAAGCAGGGTCTTTTCTGCAGCCCTTAAAGAAGCAGCTTTGTGAGGGTGCATTAGCAAAGAAAAGCCTTCCCAAGACAGGCCCTGGAGTGAGAGAGTGATATCTGAGGGTGCAGGGGACAGAGAAGGAGACATGGGGGAACAGATACAGACAGGCCAGGGCTGTTCCCCCAGGCATATAATAGAAGGCCCCTTCATGTCCTCCATAAGGGAAATGAGAGACCAAGATCAGAGGCCCCCGCTTCCCCTCCAGTGCTTTGAGTATACGAAAACGTGTGATGGTGACTGCGGACTCTGTCCCAGGGTGTGAGCACGCCTATGCTCAGCAAGTCTTTCCACCATCTTATATTTTTCCAAGCCCTGGGCCAAGAAGCCCCTTCAGATCTTCAGCAAGACCACCTGGCCATGAGAGTCGGGATTCTGGTGTTTCAGGTGGGTGATACAAGACACGCTGTCTCCTTAAGAATGTGGTCTTGACCTGACCCAGATCTGCCCCAAGTGTTCAGTACAGTCCACAGGTTGTTCTGGCTAGAAATGTATGGTTGACACGTTGCTCTGGAAATTCTTACATTATCATAATTAGTCTTCACTCCTGATTGACTTTGGAGCAAATTTCAAGTCCTTTTGAGAGGGGAATGGATTGGGAAGGCTGCTCGGCTTCTGGGTGACACGTCTACAGCCTCAGACGTGAAGGAAGAACCACACTCCCTGCTGCAGGGACCACACCTGGGCGTTTACCAAACCCTCTCTCATCAACTGTCTCCCACGAGCCTCAAGGTAGGATAGAGCTACTAACGCATTTGCTGCTTTAGAGATGAAATACTGGGGCCCAGGGAGACCGTGAGTTGTTCAACATTATAGGACTGGCGAGTGAGAAAGGAAGGAACTTGACCCATGCCTTCCTTCAAGGTCTTGCAGCCCTATCGGAGCATGTGTGACCAAGAAGGACAGCAGCCACCTTTTGGAAACTGACTCTCAGGAACTACACTAAACATCCTAGAAACACCTAATACAACTCTCATAAGTCATGACACGTGGGTCAGAGAGAAACAGAGAGCTGCAGGATCACACTATCACCTCCAGTCCAGAAGCCATCAAGGGAAGCAGGGTCTCCTCTGAGCCCCTTAAAGAAGCAGCTTTATGAGAGTGTATCATGTCATCAAAGAAATAAACTGGAGAAGTAAAATGCAGAGAGGCTAATTATCTTCCCAAGGCCACCCAGCCTGACCATAGCAGAACCAGTATCTGAAGACATCTGACTCCAGATGTGTTCACCTGGACCCATGCAACTTATCTGAATCTATCTGACTCCAGAGCCCAGGATATCCCCCCACCGCTGCCCCCAAGCAGTTTCCAAACTGCACTCCAGGAAGGGTTAAGGTTCCTCTGCAGAACCTCAAACCAAGCACCTGATGGACTGCGGGGACAGGGTGTTCACTAAGATACTGTCCAAGGAACCACCTGGTCCAGCTATCAGCTCCTGGGAGAAACTGAGAAAGGCAATAAAGGCTCAAGGAGTCAGGCATGGTGGCTCACACCTGTAATCCCAAGACTTTGGGAGGGTGAAGTGGGCAAGATCACTTGGGTCAGGAGTTCAAGACCAGCCTGGCCAATATGGTGAAAACTCATCTCTACTAAAAATAAAAATATTAGCCGGGCACAGTGGCATGTGCCTATAATCACAGCCACTCGGGAGGCTGAGGCAGGACCATCACTTGAACCTGGAAGGAGGAGGTTACAGTGAGCTGAGTTCAAGATCTTGCCACTGCACTCCAACCTGGGCAACAGAGCAAGACTCTCGTCTCAAAAAAAAAAAAGGCTCAAAGAAGTGGGCCCACTGGAATGGACATATTATATCACACCAGAAGGTCACCAGATAATTGCACTCCAGGGAAGGACCCAGAGGACAGGCACTTACTAAGATCTCAGGAACGGGCTGGTGAGAGGCACACCTGCATCCTGCAATGTACAGCAGCAGTGTCCCTCCTCTGGTTGACGATGAAAGAGGTCCCTGCAGAACTAGACTCCCTGACAGCAAGAGGGGTAACAGGTCTCCCAGAAGCAGAAGCCGAGTGGTGGCTCCCTCCCCACAGAAGCCAGGTAGACATGATTATCATAATAAGTAGCCAGGGAGGAGTGGGCAACAACCTACATTCACCGCTTGGTCCTAGAGCTATTGTAACTGTCACAGAGGACCCGGGGCCTCAGTCACAATGCTACCCGAAGAGACCTCAGTGGTCTGGGCATTGCACAGAACGTCGTATTTATCTCTTACAGCAATGCTGTATTGTTTATCGGGCCAGATGAATAAGAAGCAGCCAGCAAAATGGAAGTCTTGGTAAAATATAGGCACCCCCATGTCCCCAAAAATGTTAGAGCCCCAGTGGTCAAAGGCATCAGAGGACAAAGTAAAATGAAAGTATCTCATAGGTATCCCACCACCATGAGGGAAGCACCATGCCTGTCAGGCCTTTTTGCAGTCTAAGGGCAGCATATTCCAGACCCAGGAATATATCAGATGACGTGAGCTGCTACCCATCTCCACAGCTGTAGTGCATTAACCCTGCCACAGGGCCCTGTCACCCAGAAGATGCTATGGTATTACAGATATTGGTGGTGGGGAAAGGAGCTATGTGGAGCTTGCAGGAAGCCCCAGAGAAAAAAAATATCACTGCTAGAGAGGCCCCGGGGGTTCTAATACAGGCATGTGCCATCTGCAACAGATAACTGGGTGTCTATTGAAAAAGAACTCCTATCATGCCACTGGACTTTGATAGAGACATGCTAATACACACATGCTAATAAGTGACCATGTATCAAGAAGTGCCCATCACAAGCTGGGTTCTGTGGGACCCACCATGACCTGAGTTAGGCAGGCCGGCAGCAGCCATCGCGAAGCAGACCTGGTGCCTCTCGGGTGGATTATGAGTAGCATCAGACGCAACAAGCCAGCGGCACTGGACCGCTGGTAGCCTGGACCCTCCATCAGGCAGCACAGTTGTGCCAACCTCTGTTCCTCAGCTCACGCCAGTGGCTATGTGTGGGCTTTCTTACAAATCCTCCTACCAGGCAGAGCTTCAGGTAGCACCCCTGTGCATGGAAGAAGTGGCTCAGGATTCGAATATGTGTAGACTCAGGAGTAGTGGTGGACATGGGTTTTAAAGAGACGTTGGAGACAAGAAGGTTTTGGGTCATGGCATTCAGGTAGGCATGTGGGAGAAGCACCAAGTGGGATGGTCCCTGTGGCATGTGTTAGTGCCCCCCAGAGAGCACCCCACCCCAGCCACCCCCATGGCACATCTGCAGTGGGAGAGACAGGCTGTGTGTGGGGTCCACCGGCTCCTCCTTTCCCAGTCATAATGGTAGATGGGTAAGTGCAGCAACCTCAGCCCGAGAAAGTCACACTGACCTGGGACTCAGGCCACCGCATAACCCACTGAGACCAGCAGCGTTTCCAGCTTAGAGGAGAGGGTCTTCGGCAGGTGGTGAGGAGCTCAGCCGGGAGTACCAGCAGCAGCCCTGAGAGCTGTGAGAGTAGCTCATCCAGTTAACTTGCTCTCCTAAGTTCCCTCCGGGAACTTGGTGGCCAGAATCCTGAAGGAACTACTCCCCAGCTACAGATACAGTGGCCTGGGGAAGCACAGGGTGGACGCTGGACTGAAAACACAGATGCTCCATCTGGATCCCCCTTAACCAAAGGATTCGTTGCCCCAGCTGCCAATAGCCAGCCTCCAGCTGTCATCCCCAAGGGAGACTGTCTCAGCAGCAGAGACCTGCTCCACCCAAGAGCACACCCTTCCCAGAGCACCCCGAGCTGGCCACCCACTGAGACAGGAGCACTGGGGACTGGCCACTCAGGCCTGATATAGACAGCGCCACTGGGCCCTACACCTTCCCCACAGGGCTGGCGAGTGTTGTCAGCCTGCATTGAATCCCCCTTCCCCTCCTGCCCACCCATAGATATTGATCACTAATAAATGCTCTGCCTGTCAAACTCCATCGCAGCATCTGAGTCCAAAGAGGCTGACTTGCAATTGTCGGAGGCCTGGAGAGGAGGCACAACTCCACTGAGCTGCTGCACTTTTCCCAGTTTTAGATATTGGGGTGCATGTTAAATTGCATTTTTGAAAGGTCTCTGCTGCAGGACTAGAAAATTACAAAGGCTATGGCATGGCATAGGACTTCCTCCTAATTGCAATATTCCCAAAGATAGGGCATAAGAAGCAAGAGGAAAACAAAAGACAGGGAATTAAAAAGGGGGGAAGAAGAAAGATTGGGGCCCTCATCACCGCACAGGGCTCTTTGGGATGCTCCGACTCCCTACTGCCCTTTCTCCCGTGGTTACACACAGACACACACACAGACACAAACACACACTTTCTGCATTCAGCTTGTCTCTCCTAAGGGCAGGAAGCGTGCGGTATTCCTTTGGGTAGCACAGGTGCAAAGCCCAGGCAAGCACATAGCACTTGCTCAGTAAATGTTTGTTGAATGACGTGTAGTGAGATGTTAGGTGGTCTGTGCACAAGCATCTTTGAGCTCATAGGTCTACATTTCTTTTGATTACAGTGGTTCCAAAGGGAGCCTTGATGTCCGGTAAAATGATTCCTCTTACTGTACTTTTCTTTTTCAAAATTATTTATTATTCTAGTTCCTTTGTCTTTCCATGTAAATTTTAGAATATAAAATCTTGCTGCAATGTTAATAATAGTTGCATTAAACCTCTTTATCAACTGGGGGAACTGTATATCTCTGTATCTTTACTCTATTGAGTCTCCCAACATATGACCACAGCATGTCTCTCCATTTATTTAGACCTTCTGTGATTTTTCTCACCATCATTTTGTAGCTTTCAGTATATATGTTTCATACAGGTTTTGCTAGATTTACACCCAAGTATTTTTGAGCATTTCTAAGTAGTACTGTATTTATAATAAATGGTACAATAAATGGTATTGTATTTTCCATTTATAATAATAGCATAACATCTCCATTTTAAACAAATATATGTAGGAAAGTGTGAATTGATTTAAATAAAATTATTAAGTAAATAGTAGTAGACCAAGTACACAGAGAAGGCAAAAATTGTCACGTGACATGGCTTGAGAAAGCCTGCACTGTGTCCCACACACACTAATCCTGCCTGGTGCGTATTATGGGGTCCACTTTACAGAGGAGGAAATTGAGGCTCAGAGAGCTAGAGCAACTTGTCCAAGGTCACACAGAAAACATGCATCAGAGCCAGTGTCTTAGTCCGTTTTCACACTGCTGATAAAGACATACCCAAGACTGGGAAGAAAAAGAGGTTAATTGGACTTACAGTTCCACATGGCCGGGAGGCCTCAGAATCATGGCAGGAGGAGAAGGCACTTCTTACATGGTGGCAGCAAGAGAAAATGAGAAAGAAAAGCAGAAACCCCTGATATACCCATCAGATCTCATGAGACTCATTTACTACCATGAGAACAGTTTGGGGGAAACCACCCCCATGACTCAAATTATCTCCCACCGGTCCCGCCCACAACACATGAGAATTACGGGAGCACAATTCAAGATGAGATTTGGGTGGGGACACAGAGCCAAACGCATCAGGTGGGATGCAAATCCAAGCCCTCCCAGCCCCAGGGCCCCTCAGCTACAAATGTCCCCATGACTGTGGAAGGACAATAACTGGCAAACCATGTGAGGGATACCAGAGAGGCAGGAGAGGAGAGCTGGGGAAACAGGGAGGGAGAAAGATACTGATGTTGTCATCGTCATCTTGACCACAGTAGCTCATTGCTCTTTAAAAACTCAGAAATGGGCCAGTTAGGTCAGCTGTATGTCAAGACTTGGAATGAAGGCTTCCTGTGGGGCATTGCCTAACCCAGAGGGTCTTTGCAGGTGTGTCTGGGACACCAAAGCCCCTCTCTCCACTTGGCCATCCTAATTAGCTTTTATGCAAACAGCCTTGTCAGATTTCACACAAATCTCTGTCTCCCAACAGGAAGTCTCATGACATCACCCGGCCCCAGGGAAGCTGGGAAGACGGACTTCCATTTGATGGAAGAGAAGGATTACTTTTTATGGTCTGCCCCTGCTAATGTGCGTTTAGACCAAGTGGGACGATCAATATCAGTGGAGGATACTGATTTGACTCACCGGAGTTGAGGAAAGAGCATTGCTCCCCCTTCCGTTTTTATAAATCATTTTAAAGGTCTATTGATCTTCCACTGGACACAGAGGGGCACTGATCCTGGGGGCAGCTTCTTAACCCCTTCTGCTACCCCTGCTCCCAATGTCAGCTCAGTGTCTGCCATGGGTGCCAGTACAGCACCCGTGACAGGCCAGTGACCATCCCAGGCCCAAAAGTCTGGATGAACCCACTCATCAAGTGCTGCTTTCAGGGCATTTGGGAAATAAGGAAGCATCCCTCACCTCTACACACACGTACACACACCACGCACACACACACATGCATAGGCAGGCAGGTCCCCACATAAGCACACGCACTTACGAGCACCATCGTAAACACGCATGTGAATCTGGCACTAAGGTCAACCGAAGGCATGAAGCTCACATACGGGCAACGGGCCTGTGAACCACCGCGTAACACCAAGACAAAAAGGCCAGTCGGTGTCACTCCAACGTGTGCCTTTCTCTCTCTTCCAACTGCTCTTTTCTCAGATGTCTTTTCCAGTCCTGTTTTCATTCTCCCTGGAGCCCACCACTTGAGAAGGTAAGAGAATGGTGGGTAATGGGGTTTGTTCTGGGCCACACAAATGTCACAGACAATTCTGATCTAGAGGGTCCCCTCCCACCCCTCAAGATGTCACCCACACTCTAGGCATGTTCATGGCCAACCACAAGCACAAGTGCATGAAGGCACCTCTTGCAATAGCCTGAGATATTATTTCAAATGCCAGCTTGAAATAGGGCTTTAGGATGTTTTTATAACTTAGAGCAGAATTGGTCCCTGGAGCAGTGTCACGATCAGGGATCTGCATCCCCACTTCCCTTCCTTTGGGAAAGCAAGTTGGGGAATTGGTGACCCCTGCAGCCTGACACATCTCTGCTATGGCCTCTCTTGGGGCCCTTCATCATTGTGGAGGACTGGGACCACACAGGACCATGTACAGAGAGGCGGGGCCCAGCTGGCTGCCAGGAGCCCTGTGGGCTTGGGAGGCAGGTGAGTCATTGGAGGTGTGGGGCCGGGCATCAGAGCGAGGACCTCCTAAGGAGAGTGTCCACTGTCCTGTGATGAGCCGACCTCAGGGGCCTCTGACAGGTCATCTGCTGGCCCAACCTGGGGTCCAGTGGACACCGCTCAGGGGCCAGCGCTCCTGGGAAGGAGGAAGAGGAAGTGGCAGGAACCTGGGGAGCTGCTTGGCCTCAGCCCCAACCATGAGGATGTCTCCTCCGCAGTCACAACCAGAGCCATCCCTTTCATGGAAGCAAACCCCAACTTCCATAGGGAATTGACTTAGACACTGTGGACTCTGTCGTTCAAGGAAAGGAGAAGGAAGGGGGAGGGGGAAGAAAATCGGGGAAGAAGATAAGGAAGAAAGAGGAGGAAGGGAGGAGGGGAAGGAGGGGCAAAGGTGCCTCTTACTACCTCCTCTTCCCTCTGCCTCTCGCCCTCCCTGCTCTTTCTGCTCCCATCTTGACCCTCCAAGCCACCATCTCCAACTTAGCCAACAGGCTGATCTTTCAAAGGCATCAAGAGAGCATGTCACCTCCCACTTAAACCCTCAGTGTCCTGCCACCAGGAAGATAAAATCCGATTCTGTCCTGAGCTTCCGAGATCCCCTAGAATCTGGCCTGGGAGACTTCTCCTGAAGCCCCACCCTCCTAGGGCCACACACGTCTCTCCAGACACCAGCCCTCTCAGGGTTCCCGTGGGGTGCACTCCACAGCCCCCATCTTCCCGTCACGTCCTTGTATCCTGTGTAACATTACCCCAACCTCAGGGGGAGAAACAGGTTCAAAGCCGTGGAGACGCATCCCCAAGCAACCTAAACCCAAGTCCTCATGCTCTCTCCCCCAGGGAGGGGTCGGACATGGCATTTTCTCCGCCTTCCGCAGCCTTGATGGTGCAAAGGCAGCAGTGCCCTGCTGCCCACAGGCAGCCCAGGCTTGAATCCCAGCTTCCCCAGTTCCCCTGGGGCACCTCTGGGCTCTTCATCTGTAAAGCAGAACTAAGAACACATCCTGGGCTGACCGAAGGATTACTGTGACGGAGAGATGCCATTTCCTGGGCCTTTTGCAAAATGTGTAATGGACATCCACTAGCAGGAAGTCTGAAAGCAGATTTCACCCCTTGAGAGGTGGGAGAACGGTGGGGAGGCGGGCCTGATCTGAGATACCCCAAATTTCAGGGTCTACTCTGATCTGGATTCCTCTGGGGAGACCTGAGACTCTCCATTCCTTGGGATTAGAAAATGTACACGGAAGCACACTGGAAAGCAGGAAGCTCTAGGCAAATGTAGATTACCATGACCAAGCCTGGGCTGGGATGAGGAAGAGAGGCCAGATCCAGGCTGGGAGGGAGCCGGAAAACACTCCTGTGGGCTGGGCTCTAGCAGAAAGTGCTGATCTGGGGAATCCGTGGCTTAGCCGAGAATGTATTTGCCCATATCTTGCTGTGTGACCATGGGTAAGTTCCCAAACTTCTCTGAACCTCAGTTCCCACAGCTATAAAACCAGGATATGGGGCCAGGCTCCTAGATCTTTCAGTTATCAGTTGTCTATGAAGCGTCACCCACACGCACCACCTCTATGCCAGGAGACACGACAATCACTCAGCAAACGGAGGCTCTGTGAATCATGTTCCCAAGGTTGCAGAAGGAGAAGGGGCCAGGCTAGAAGCAGAACCAGCTCTATCTGCCCTCCAGGGCGGTGCTCTGCAGCCGGTCCCTGAGCTGGCTGCCCTCCCTCCATGCAGGCGCCGGTCTGAACAGGCTGGCTCAGGGCCCCCCAAGCCTCCCATGCTGGTGGGAGGGCGCCTGCACAGCCAGTGCGTCCTCCTTGGTGGCCCGTGCCAAGCAGCCCTGCCCAGACCGCACGAGGAGCTGGCCACGGCCTGCCAGGCCCGCTAAGCCCTTCCCGCCTGTTTCTCATTTAGAGCAAGCCCCGGCTGCAGCCCAGACATTCCAGAGGGGACAGTCAGACGCCAGGCCCGCCCATGGCTTGGGAAACCGGGCTGCAGGCAGCCCCGTGGTCAAAAAGCTCCATAGAGTTTTCCCTTCCCTGTCGACATTTTAAAAGTTGCTTAACCCCTAGAGAAGTCTGGTCCACTCTTTCGGGGTCCCACTGAACGGAGCCATCCCTGACCCTGGCATTCAAGGGCTCCCCGGCCAGGAATCAAAATGACCGTGTAGATGAGCCAGAGTCCCCACGGCTCCCAGGCTGGCCTGGATCAGCCCTCCTTCCCCAGCTCTTTGTTCCGGCTGGTCTCCACCTCTGAGATGGCCTCCCTTCCATCTGGGAGTCCCGCTTCCTGGTGGAGGAGGCAACAGAACAATACAATTGCCACTAATTAGGTGTCAGCTGCTGGCTGAAGTGAGCGCCCCCACTTACCCCCTCCCAGAAAATGCAGGTGGAACCGCTCTAGCTGTCCCTGGAAGAATCCTACCCTTCACACAGCCTTGAGTGCACTAATTACAGATTGCCACCTAATGACATAAGTAGCATTCCTGAATTCTGCCAAAGTGACAATTTCCCATCAACATGAAGCCACTGCCCGCGCTGCTGGGTGGCCAGGCACCCGGGCACAAGGCACTGCGTTCCTCCCTGCCCCTCCCTCCACCTCCCTGCCCAGCACCTGGACGACGCTTGCTTGGCTTGCTAGTCAAAATACATCTCAGCCCCCGAAGGTAGGGCTTTTTCTTCTTTCTTTTATCTTTTTTCCCTGATGTATCAATCTTTGCTGATGGAACCAAGGGCTTTTAAAAACAGTTCTCACAGTATGGCAGTCCCTCAAAACCTTAAAAATAGCCTGATCATTCCACTTCCGGCTACACACCCAGAAAATGAGAAGCGGCATCTCAGACAGTCACACGCCTGTGTTCACAGCAGCACTTTCCACAATAGCCAAAACGTCCAAAGGTAGAGGAAGCAGCCCTAGAGTCCGTGGACAGATGAACGGTAAGCAAGACACGGTGCGCGTGTATAACAGAGTCTGATTCAGCCTGAAAAAGGAAGGAGGTTCTGTGTGTGCTACAATGTGGGTGAACCCTGAAAACACTGTGCTGGGTGAAATCAGCCAAAGGGCAAGTACCCTAAGACTCCGTTTCTACAAGGTACCCAAAGGGGTCAAAATCATAGACAGAATCTAGAAAGGCGGCTGCCAGCATTTCAGTGTGGGACAATGAAAGGAGATCTAACCCTAACCCGAACCCTAACCCGAACCCTAACCCTAACCCTAACCCTAACTCTGCCTAGACCACATGGGCCAACCAAGGCTGCCCCATCGCAGCTCCAAGGTAGGCATGTGACCCAGGCCTGGCCAACCAGAGCCTCACCACCAGATGACTATAGATGGCATCAGAGACAGACATGAGGCCCAAGGAGTCAGTCACAGGAACTGTACTCCAGACCTTTACCCAGAATGACTGAGAAAGACGCTGCCTCCTGCCTCAAGGCCAAATGAGCCGCTCAGTTTGAAGCTGCTTGTGCCGTCTCTGCTACCTTGTAGCAAATGAAGCCAATGCAGAGGAAAGCAGAAGTGTGGAGAGATGGCAGGGAGAGAGAGAGTCAGGTGGGTGTGATTGTCTCTGTGTCTGAGCACCTGGATCCAGCCATGCCTGAAGCTACACTTATCTCCTCGGGCTTTAATACATTCCATTTTATCCTTAAGCCATTTCAAGTGGGGTTTCTGTCACCTGCACCCAAAATAATCCTGTTTGACAAAAAATAGATTTTCACAATTAATCCGTGCCAGCTTTCACCCACTGGGGTTCCCTCTTCCCATATTCCTTAGGATGTTCTAGGTGCTACAACAGACAGCCTCTGATCTCAGAGGTTCAGTATAGCCAGCATTTACTTCTGACTCACATCCCAGTCTGTGGTAGAGAAGTGGAGGTGAGTGGGGGGCTGGCCTGGCTCCAGGGACCTAGGTTTCTCCCATCAAGTGGACCCATCTCCTGCCCACCCCCTAGGGTCTTGTGGTGCTCTGCTGGGGTCTTTGAGTCTGCCCTGAGGAATGAGGGACAGGAGCACCATGACACAGCTGCTTCTCACAGCTCACGCAGAAGAGATGGTCCCATTAGCCTGGGAAAGAGGAGGCTCCCGGGGGGCACAGTGTGTCCATTTTACCCCCTCCCTGGTTGGCCTCACAGCTGGACTAGCAGCATCCGCCTGCCTTCCCCTTGCCCCCTACCCTCCTGCCTCCACTACAGTTTCAATTGGGTGGCCTGGGGCCCTTACCCTCCCTACAGGCTACAGGGCTGGCACCACCTGCCCTTAGGAAAGATTTGGTGGGGACAGAGGCTGGTAAGAACCTGGAGAAGGATGGATGTAAAATCATGGCCCCAGTGCTGGATGCCTGCTCTCACCTTGCTGGCCTTTGAGTCTTCCCTCTCCTCCCCCTGCTCCGCCCTCTGTGGCTGCCCAGTCGGGACACTCTAATGGAGACTGAAAAGGACTTGCTAAATGTGTCCTTAACCCCGTTCGTTTTATAGATGGGCCACTGAGGTCCAAAGCAGAAAAGCACCTCTCTTAGGGTCCTGGGGTGAGCGAGTCACAGGGCGGGTCCAGACTAGGGCTCCCACTCCCTGTCCAGTGCATGTCCCCTGGGCCAGCTCCTGAGCCCTGATCCCAGAGAAGACAGACTGGGAGAAACCTGCCTTTAAGAATCGCCTCCGAGTGCCAGAGCCTGTAGAAGTCACTTTCTGCATCATTTCACTTAACAGATTCCCAGTTATATGCAGTAGGTAATTCCTCGTTGCAGAAAGAGTAAGTTTCAACTCAGAGAGGTGAGGAGAGCATCGTGGCAGGGCCGGGGCCCAATTCCGATGCCCAGCACCTTCCCAGGAGCCTGGCTACAGACAGGGATGCACGGGGGCTCAGCGCAGCCTGTCACTCACCTCCCTGTCCCCTGCCTCTGTTACCAGAGCTCAGTGCCAGCACCCGGGGGCTGCTCCAGAGAGCATGTGAGCTGGGCTTGTGCCGAGAAAAACAGGAGGCAGAGAGAGCACACAAATGCATGACACAAAGACACCCAACGCCAAGAGGGAGGAAAGAGAGCAGGGGAGAAAGAGACGTGGCGAGAACGAAGCCACCGCAGAAGAAAAGCTGGGAACAAAGACCTCTAATATTACCAGTTAAAAACCATTTCACTATAAACGTTAATTCATCTACTAAATGTCAAGTGCTGTTGTCTGGAGCTGCCGTTTCTATACCTCTCCTTGTTATTAATACGTACTTAGCAGCAGTGGGAATTAGAAGCTCCATAATAATACCCTTCCCAAAACACTTCAGATGAAAATTTGTATGAAATTTAAGGAGAATTCTATTATGGCTGCAGCACATTATATAAAAGGCCTATGTCAGGAGCGAAGGCCTCCGTGGCTGCCCCCGATGGCTAATGGTCTTGTGCCAGGACGGAAGCCCGTGGATATGGCCGTGAGTGGTCAGATGCAGAGGAACACTTGGGCCCACGTGGCCTGCACATGGAAACAGCTCCATTCCACCAAACTCCAGCCCTCCTGCCATAGCCTCCCTCACACTCCTTCTCCATGGCCGAGTGGGGGGCAGCTGCACGGGTGTCCAAGGACCCACTTCCTTCCTACAGGTGGGCACAGCACGTGCCCAGGCCCTTCTCCCCTCCAAATCACCTAGGTGATAGGAGGTGGGAGCGTAGAGTGTGAAAGAGAAAGTCAGCTCTTAGACAGAACTGCTCATCTTCCCCCAGGACTGAAGGCCATCCCCCGTGGTTTTGGGGGAGGAATGAGGCTTTTCACAGCCCACCCAGAAGAGATGGTCCCATCAGCCAGGAGAAGAGGACACTCCTGGGGGCACAGTGCCTCTGTCCTACCCCCTCCCTGGTTGGCCTCACAGCTGGACTATCAGCATCTGCCTGCCTTCCCCTCGCCCCCTATCCTCCTGCCTCCACTACAGTTTCAATTGGGTGGCCTGGAGCAATTCTGAGGCTGCAAAGGATAGTGACATAATTAAGTCTATCGTCCTTCATGCATCTGTGGAGGCGCCCACTGTGGATGCCAGTGACCACCGCACTAGCCCCGACCAGCCCACCTGCACTGTCCCCTCCCATTCAGGGCCGGTCTGCTGCACCAAGCACCTTTCTGACTCCTGGATACTCAGCAGCAAACACCCCCACATGCCCTACTCCACCAGATTCCTTCACCAGGAACCCACGCCCCTGCATACACAGGCCCACGCTGCCCTGTCCCACCTCACCGTCATTCAGTCGAGGCCTTTCACTCCCTGTACTCTGGCCAGGCTGGGACTTGTGGCTTCTGCAATGCAAGTGCCTCCTTAGTCCTCAGGGCCTTTGCACGTGCTGCTGTGTGGAACCTTCCTACCTCCCCCTCTGCCTGGCTGATTCCTGCTCCATCCTTCAAGCAGGTCCTCCTCTGCAAAGTCTCTGCTGGCCTTCCACCTCTCCCCAGGCCAGCCCCGTCCCCCAACCCACCATGGACACAGCCCCACACCATCTCTATGGAAACCTCTGCATGAGCAGCGCCCGGTTCTGAGCCAGTGCCTCCCACCAATCTAGCAGGTCCTTAGGGCAGGGATTGGGTCTGATTCACCTCTGTATTGCCAGCATGTGACACAGGGCTGCCACACTGTAAGGGCTCAACAAAGATTTGCTGAATAAATGAAATGTGCTGAACTAGACCTGATGCCTCTTACTGAGCGGTTCAAGGCCAGTGGAGAGGTGTGGTGGTTGGGAATGCACCAGCCTGGTGAGGCTGGACTACATTTCCCAGAATTCCACTCCCTGGAGGCTTCCAGTGGGGATGGGGTGCAAGGGACATCGTCATATGGATTTGAAGGGTGGAGGTAAAGGGACAGCTGCTTTATGTCCACTCTCAGCCATTCAGGACAGCCCACATGAGCTGCTCTCTGCAGGCTGGCTTCCCTGGGGTGGGCAACACCAAGCCTGCACCTGCTCCGCGTCCCACAGGACACTCCTGCAGCTGTCTGACTACAGGGCCAGGCATGTGTTGAGCTCCAGGCTGGAGGCATCCGCTTCTTCTCTGGGCAGGCGACCCTGAAGAACATCATCAGGAATGGCGGCAGTGCAAGCCCACACAGGTTCCGTCTGTCCTCCTGCATTTCAGCTCTGCGTGTGCTTCCAGCTGACTCCTGACCTCCCCACTTCCCATTTTCCTGCCCAACTACCTGCTTTGCAAACTTGAAGCTCCAGCACCAGACACCAAGGCAACAGATTTCCAGGGACTCTAGAGCAGACCCTGCAGCTGTGAGGCTGCCGTCAAAACCCAGCAGTAGGTCCCGTTTTGTCTACTCATATGTACCTTCCAGTGGTCCTGCTTCTTTGACCCAGCCCTGCCTGATACAAGAAGACAGGCCCTCAGCAGGCTGAAGTCCTGGACTCAACCATAACCAGCGCTCTGGGCTGCGGATGCCGACACATCACGGAGGAGGGTAGCGATGAGAAGCCACAGAGGGGTGATGCTTGAGCCAGCCTGGACAAGCCCGACAGGCGGAGGGAAGGACGGTGGCCCAGGGTGAGGGTGGAGACCCAAGCGACTTTCAGCAGTCCCGCCAGGCTCCAACAGGAGTCAGCGTCCCGCCACAGGGAAGGAGGGCACCCGAGAGTCCGCCGCTCAAAGGGTGGTTCAGCCTTGACACCTCCCATCGACCCCATGATGGGGGGTGAAAACCAACCGAGGGAGCAAATGGTCTAAGCCAAAGATAAAGTCAGAGGGTCAGGTGTGGGCATTTTCTTTGGAGAAAAGGGCTAAGTCCTGGGTGGCAGAGGAGGAGTTTTGCCCATCTAAGAATAGAGGGCAGCCCTGCTTTGCTCCCCAGGAGAGCCCAGGGAGGTAGCAGGCCCATGGCAGAGCTGCCCAGGAATAGCACCCTGACCGTGGCTGCAGGAGGGCTTGGGGAGGCCACCAACACCTCTCCCGAGCCTCTCCACTGGCCTGAAAGTGACTGGGAGAGGACTTCTCTTGGAAGGCAAGGAACATGGTCAGACCACGTGAGAGAAAAGGAGGGCTCAGCAGTGCCAAGGTGGGCAGGTGAAGGCTACGGGACACGCAGAGCCCTGCCATAAGCCCCTTAGCACACAGGCCCATCTCCAGGGAGGGAGGTGACCTCAAATTGACTGGGTTAAGTTTCTGTCATTTGGAATTTAGTTCAGTCATAAACCTCCAAGGAGTCCCTGGCACACCCCCAGGTAGCGGCCTGGGATTTGCATAAGAGGCAGATCTCCAAGTTCATACATCAAAATGCCCCCCATGAGTTCCCTGGCATTAGACATGTGGCCACTTCTGGAGGGGCCAACAGCCATGGGGAAGGATTTCCAGCAGCAGTGGAAAAAGCCAAGGCAAAAATTAAAACTCACCAGCAACACCAATTGGAAACAGCAGGGGAATTTGCTGCAAAAGTTGGTTTCAAGCACACCCTGCCCGTAATTACTCATTTCGAAAGTGTCACGATTTCTCCTGCCAAAATTACGGCTTCCCTTCACTTGTTAAACCCCTTTCACACCACTCTTTCTTCGCTCTGCAAAAATGGATTTCACTCAAAAAAGAAATTAGAAAAATAATTGATGTAATAACCATAACCTTGAAAATACTTCTGCCAGAATTTCAGAGCAGAAGGGAAAGAAGGCCCAAAATAAAGGCATCTCTCTGGAAATCAGAAACCCAAATTAGTTCTACACTCCTGCTACACCCACTCCTCCACCAACTCCCTGCAGGTGAACAGGAGTGAGCTCTGCTCCCACCCCCAAAGGGGCAAGACCCCATGCTGCCTCTGCATGCACAGAGCTCAGACCTTGGATGCCACAGCCAGAAAGGAAAGGCCAGCTGGCTCCTGCCCACCTTCGATTTTTACAGAAGGGGAAACTGAGGCTCACAGATATGCCAGCTCTCTTTCCAGGTACAAGGTAGGATTGCATGTCTCCACCTCCTTTGAACTAATTGTGACCGTGTAGCTTTCCTGGACCAATGAAATCCGAGTGGAAGTAAAGTGTATCCCTCCTGGGTGGAAGCTCTCCAAGCCATGGACTCATGTACTGTTCTCATACCACCTTTCTGCTGCCTCAGTGATGGTGAAGGCCCAGGTTGAGGCAATTCTACCTAGCTGGGGTTTCTGAGCATCTATGGCAAGCAGAGCCCTCCTGCTGACCAGTGTGAGACATGCAGCAAAAGCAAAAATTTAAAAAACAACCACATCAAAAAGTGGGCAAAGGACATGAACAGACACTTCTTGAAAGAACACATTTATGTGGCCAACAAACACATGAGAAAAAGTTGAATGTCACTGGTCATTAGAGAAATGCAAATCAAAACTACAGTGAGACACCATCTCACACCAGTCAGAATGGTGACTATTAAAAAGTCCAGAAACAATAGATTCTGATGAGGCTGTGGAGAAATGGGAATGCTTTTACACTGTTGGTGGGAGTGTAAATTAGCTCAACCATTGTAGAAGATAGTATGGCAATTCCTCAAGGATATAGAACTAGAAATACCATTTGGCCCAGCTGTGCCATTACTGGGTATATACCCAAAGGAATATAAATCATTCTACTATAAAGACATTGATCCACAGTAGGGGTTGATGGCACTATTTACAATAGGAAAACATGGAACCAACCCAAATGTCCATCAATGATAGACTAGATAAAGAAAATGTGGCACATATATACTGTGGAATACTATGCAGCCATAAAAAAGGAATGAGATCATGTCCTTTGCAGGGACATGGATGAAGCTTTAAGTCATCATCCTCAACAAACTAACACAGGAGCAGAAAACCAAACACTGCATGTTCACACTCATAAGTAGGAGCTGAACAATGAGAACACCGGGACACATGGAGGGGAACACTGTGTCCTGGGGAACCAGAGCCAGTTGGGGGGTAGGGGTGAGGGGCAGGAACTGGGAGGATGGGTCAATAGGTGCCACAAGCCACTATGGCACACGTATACCCATGTAACAAACCTGCACATTCTGCACATGTATCCCAGAACTAAAAGTAAAAGAAAAAAATAAAGCAAAAACTAAGCTTATGTCGTGTTTAAGCCACGACATGTGGGAGTGGTTTGTCACTGCAGCAAGACTTATGCCACCCAGACACGTGCACATCTGTGTGGTGGTGGCAGACGTGATTTGCTGCTCTCTTTCTTAGTAAGGTTAAGGTCTATAGTGTCAGGATTCATGTTTTACCTTGGCTACCTTGTCTGCCCAATGCCTAGCACACAGTGGGACTCAGAAGGTGTTGGCTGAATGAATGAATGAACACACTCAATGGAGAATGAGTCAAAATAAGAGGGTCTGTTGACAGACATTTCCTGAACTGGAGAGACAGGTTTGACATGTGCAGATCATGACACCCCATGCTTTAGGGATGGATGACCATAGCGTACAGGCTTTTAGTCTATCCCAAAAACCTGCCCACGTAACTAGCAGTTACTGCCTTTTAAAGGTAAGTTAGGCCAGGCACCATGGCTCATGCCTGTAATCCCAGCACTTGGGACGAGGCAGGTGGATCACCTGAGATCAGGAATTTGAGACCGGTCTGACCAACATGGTGAAATCCCATCTCTTCTAAAAATACAAAAATGAACGAGGTGTGGTGGTGACACGTGCCTGTAATTCCAGGTACTTGGGAGGCTGAGGCAGGAGAATCATTTGAACCCGTGAGGCAGATTGCAGTGAACCAAGATTGTGCCACTGGGTAACAGAGAGAAACTCTGTCTCAAAAAAAAAAAATGGTAAGGCAAAGAGATCCAGCATGCCTGGGTGAATTGCCTAAGGACACACAGCTAGCAAATGAGCAGCCAGTCTGACTCCAGAGCCAGAAGTGGTCCTCTCCCTGCCTGGACACTCACACTCCCAGGACAGGAGCCCCAGAGGGAAGTCCACATCTCATTATTCACCTCCTGCTTCTGTTAAACTTACACAGGTGAAAGCTTAACGATGCAGTGAGCAAACACATGCCGAATGTCAGTCTAGTGTCAGTCTTCAGATGCCTTTGGGAGAACACGGAACACACAGAAGTCAGGAAGCCTGCAGAGTCAGAAAGAGTGCTGGCTGGTTATCAGGAGTCCTGCCGTCAAGCCCTGGTATCACAGCTGTGTCATCACTTACCTGTGCCTTGGTTTCCCCTATTGCTATAGCAGACAGGCTGCAGAAAATCACCCGAGGATCCACTCCAGCTCCAGCATTCTCCAGTTCCTGTGAACATGCCTGCGGCTGATGCAGGAAAGAAAGTCAAACCCTTTTAAGAAAATCACCAAAGCCCTGAAATTACATGAAGGCCTTTGAGATTCCTGAAAGAAAGGCATTTGCTAAATCCCCTCTATTATTTCCAAAGGATATTTTTTATTATTATTATTTACCGAAGGAATTTCTGGACAGAGTTTAAGTGCCCCAGAGCCTACAAAATAATCATCTCTTCGACACACAACAAAAGGGTCTGAATATTCTTGGCTGATAACTTTTTCTTTGAAACACGTTCTCCACTGAACAAAGGATTTTCTTTTTCTTTTCCAATCTCTCAGAGTTTAAGTAAAACACACACACACACACACACACACACACACCCCTCATCACGATTATCAACCCAAAAACTTTAAAAGTTGGCCAGATGGCCTAAGAACACATTCAATATACTGCTGATTATCCTCTAGGACACGCTCAGTACCATTCATTATCGGAGGAGTTGGTTATCGGGAACAAGTCAAAAATGATCTCTCTGTACTGAGAACGAGGAGCCAGGCTTTGTGCCAAAACCTTTATGTGCATTATCTCATTTAATCCTCTGCATAACCCAGTGAGGAAGATGGGAAAACAGAGACTAAGAGCAGTTTAGTCTAGGATCTCACGGCAGGTAGGAGCTGGTGTCGGGATCCAGTCTTGGGTCTCACCGACTCTGCTGTTCATGCTGTCTCCCACACACCATCTCATTTCATCCTCATGCCCAGCCTACAAGGCAAGATTAGAAGGTCCTTCTACAGATGAGGAAACCGAGGATGGGCCAGATAAAGCACTGGCCCACAGCTATCATACAGCATGTGAGTTGGTCACTGAAGCCGGGACTCTAGTCCATCAGACCAGAAATCCTTTTGCCCGACTCCACGCTATTTCCAGGCAGTGCAGACAATAAGACGCATACTCCCCTCATTCAGGGCTAACTTATGCCCAATGTACTGCTAGTGCCAATTCCCAACATTTCCTAGTGAATAAGAGAACGAGGAAATTACTTGTGGTGCAAGTGAGCATGTGTCGTCAAAGGACAGATTACACCCAGAGCCTGGGTGGAAATCTCTGCCTTTGGTGGGCCCTGCAGTGATCCCTACTCTTGCCCAGGGATCTGGGCCCTATCAGTAATTCCACTGCAGGCAGCTGTTTGCAAAGGTTAATAACTCGGCCCATAAAAATTTGTGGTGAGTTGTAACTTGGCACCGGCTGCCTCAGAGTGGGAGAGAAGCTAGCGTTTGCAAAATATGGTTCAAATAATCCAGCCACTGCCATGCCCCGCCCCCACAACCTTTTTTCTTTAGTTTTAAGAGTGCAAGAAACATAGAAGTTCTGTGGTTTCACACTGGCCTTTTTATGGTTCGAAAGACTCCAAAACAGAGTTGATTAAAAAAATGCCTGTGCATAAAGCCGAGCATTGTGTGGGCATTTTCAAGGAAGCATGCCATCCGGTGCAGGACGTCGGGGACTTGAATGTTCTTCTCGTTGACTTAAAGAAAAGGTTTTGTTCTCAAACAAAAAAGACATCCCGACTCAACAACTGTTTGTGTCTTGACCTCTGCACCCAAATCCCAAATCTGCTCAGAAAAGGCAATTTGATACGAGTGAATGAGCAGGGATGTGGGGTCCAGCCGGGAAAACCTGAGGCCTGGCTCTGCCTCTTCCTGGCTCTAGGACCCGGGGATCTCGCTTCTCTGAGTCTCACTATCCTCATCTCTATAATGGGCACAGAAATTTCTACTTTGTAGGGTGATTGAGAGACTTGCAAAAGGTAACACACATAAAGCATGAAGTTAATTCATCACTTTTGAGAAAAGAAAATTAAGAAGCAACAAAGGGCCAGCCATAGTTCTCAATGCTGGAACTCAACCGTGAACCAGGAAGATCCAGCCCCTGCCCTCGTAAAGCTCACGTTCTTCTTGCTGGGGGTAGCAGGCCATGAGCAAGCTGAGAAATAAATAACATTACATTGGATTGCAATGTCTTGAAGAGCAAAGCAATGACTGCGGGGAAGGACTCTGCTACGTCAGCAGCAAGAATCAGCAAAGGCCTCCCTGAGGAGCCGGCATTCAACCCAAGTCTGAATGAAACGAAAGAAGTAGCTGTGCTAAAGTGGCTGGGGGAAGGTGCTCCAGACAGGAGGATGAGCAAGTGCAGAAGCCCTGGAGTGGAACTGAGAGGGCCAGGCCAGGGCGAGTGGAAGCACCAGGATGTGGAAGAGGTGAAGCTACAGAGAGATGCAGGAGGAGATCGAGTGAGGCCTTGAAAATTACGATGAGGGGCTGCATTGGACCCTATTCTAGGCCCAACGGGAAATCACTGATGGGTTTGCAGCTACGGAATTCCAGGGTCTAACAAGTGCTCTGCTTCTGCTTGCTAGATGGGGAAAGAATAATGGCAAAATAAGCACAATAGAAAACTACAGATCAGTTAAGAGATTTTTAGTTCAGGCAAAAGCTAATGGACTGCTGTGGTATCAGAGGAGTTGGAGAGAAGCACATTAACTTCAGGATATAGCTTGGAGGTGGGGCCATGGATGAGTGGCAGCCACAGAATGAAAGAGAACCCAGGAATAACCAAACTTCAGAAGTTGGATAAAGGAGTGTGGATTTACTGGACTAAAGTGACCAGTAAGGGAGCAGGAAAGAATAAGAGAGTGCAATGTCCTGGAAGCACCGAAAAGAAAGAGTTTCAAAAGGAGCAAACAGTCAGCTAAGCCACGAGAGCACAGAGAAGACTGATGACCATTGGTTTGGCCAGTGGAGGTCACATGAATGACCCAGAGACACAAGAAAGCAGAGATGGTAAATACAGGCAGCTCTCTCACTCGGTCCCATAAATAGATGGTTTTCGTACCTGAACACCTCAGACCATCTATTGATGGAGAACTTTACAGTTCACAGAGTAGTTTTATAGCCATTGTCTTATTTCTGGTGACTTATGCAGCTTCTATCACGATAAAAAAAAGATATCCATAATAATAATGTGTGTTTTCAAATGCCCGATCCGTACAGTGGACTGAGCTGGCACAGAAAGACTGCCCACTGCACCCACCCCCACCCCAAACGAATCAAAACGATGGATACAACACAACAACAAACTGTTTAAATGCAAAGCCAAACTTAAAAGCAAGGAAAGGAAAATCTCCAGGAGCTCAAAGTGAGGATAAAATGCGAACCGGAGTAATTGATGAAAGCTGAAAATGAACTTTTCACAGGATATTGGACTAGACTCTAGGAACTGGAGACTAGGAGGGGAAATGAGACTTCAGGCTGAACTGAGGCAGAGATATGTCTCTGAGCCTCTGCACAAAACCAGGGACCAGAAGGCGTTGCTGGCCGAAGAAACTGTAAGCTAAAACATTCTCTAAAATTGGTCTAGAACTGACAAAACATCCAGGATCCTGCAGAGGCAAATGTGAACTTCTCAGAAGGCACACCTGTAAAACTGAAATCCAAGCTCTAGGGAAAGCTACACTCACTGAAGATGAGCTCACAATAAAAAATTATAACCCACACAAAAAAACCACCCTAAGATATAGTACCATGAAAACATGTAGCAAAGGAGAGAAGTTCGCCTTAAGAACTAGAAACAAAAGAAAATTTTGAGAAAATATCTTTAAAATAAGCATGTTTAAAATCTTTGAAGAGAGACAAGAAGAAATACAAGTGAAGAAATACATACAAGAACAAAATAGTGTGTGAAAGAGAAGGCATACTTGAGAATTAAATGGAGATTCTAGAAATTGACAATAAAACAATTAAAATAGAGAAGTTCAAAAGGCAGGTTAAACAGAAGAAGATACACATAGAAGCAAAAATATTGAACTCTAAAACAGACATTTGGGAATCACACAGGATACAGGGAAAAGAGAGATAAATAACTGGAAAATATGAGAGAAGAATTTGAGTTCTGCACGACAAAGAAAAGCATCAATATATTAAGTGAAACTGTCTTTTATAGATTGAAAATGGTTGACTATCATCAATGTCATACAACTCTATCTAATATGTTTAATATGAATTGCAGAGAGGAAAACAAGAAAGAATGTGGGAGAGATAATTGAAGAGCTGAGAACTGACAATTTTTCAGAATTGGTAAAAAAATAATGCCTCACATTGACTTGAGTAATACAAATTATAGTGAAACTATCAAATGTCAAGAACAAAGAGAAAAGCTTAAAAATCACCAGAAAGAAGAGACAGGAAGGACTGAAAAACAGCAGACCTCTTGTCAGCACCCTTCAAGTCTAAAAGGCAGTGGTACAATCTGTGAAAGGCTTACAGAAGGTACTAGCAGCCCACTATTCCAGAGTGAGAACTGAAAAGGACATTTTCAGGCATACAAAGAATTTATCAGCCACAGATTTGCGCTCAATAAAAGTACTATGACAAGAAAGGAACCAAAGTCAGGAAGAGGTGCTCAGCATCACCAGACATCAGAGAAATTCAGTTAAAAACCACAATGAGCTATTCCCCCACACCTGTTAAAATGGCTATTGTCAAAAAGACAAGTGTCGGTGAGAGGGTGGAGAGACAGGAATGCCTGCATACCATTGGTAAGAATGTAAATGGGAAAACCACTGTGGAAAACAGGATGGAGGTTCTTCAAGAAATTCACAATATAATTATCATACGATCTAGCAATTCTACTTCTGGGCATGTACCTAAAGGAGTATCTCGAAGAGATATTTGCACCCCATGTTTATTGAGGTATAATTCACAATAGCCATGTGTTCTATACCATAACAGATAATCGAATAAAGAAAATGTGATATATATTTACAATGGAATATTATTCAGCTGTTAAAAAGAAGGAAATCCTGCCGTTTGCAACATGGATGAAACTGAAGGACATTATGCTACATGAAACAAGCCAGACACAGAAAGACAAATACTGCATGATTGCATGTATGCATAGAACCTAAAAAAGTCCAACTCATAGAAGCAGAGTATAACAGTATTTTCCAGGACCTGGGAGATGAGGGAAATAGGGAGATGTTGGTCAAAGGGTACAACATAAAGTTACAAAATGAACAAGTTCTGGGATATAATGTGTAGCATGGGTGTAAATGGATATGCTAAATAATTTGATTATGATAATCACTACAGAATACGTATGTATATCAAATCATATATAAAAAGAAGCTCCAATATATTAAGTGAAACTATTTTTATAGCTTGAAAATTATCCGCTCTCATCCATTTTATACAGCTCTATCTACTAAGTCTAATATGAGTTCCAGAGAGGAAAACAAACAATAATGTGGGAGAGATATTTGAAGAGCTAAGAACTGACAATTTTTCAAAATTGAAGAAAAAACTGTGAGGCCTCATATTGACGTAAGTAATATAAAATATAGTGAAACTATCAAACATCAAGAACAACGAGAAAAACTTTGTATGCACTGTACAATCTTTGGTGGTTAAGTATTTTAAAAATTGTTTAAAAATCAGAAAGAAGGATGGGACTACAAGAAGCAATGTGAGACCATAAACTGGTAAATGTGCTAGAAGCTAAATAAGTATTAACTGCAAAAAAAAGAAGGATAATGAATATAAGGGTTAAAATAAGGTAGAGCTAAAATATTAAACATCAATAATATTTTTTAAAGGGAGGGAGAGTTCAGAATTAAAAAGCTGTGAGATAAATTGTTAGGGAAGAGAATAGAAATAGCTGTAGATTTTGCTAATATTCACCTTAAAATTTGGGGTGGGGGGGCAACTGCTAAAAAAAAGTAAGATGTATTACTTTCAAACAAGTAGCTACAAAAAATAAAACCAATGCCATTGAGAGGGATTGCTAACCGTTTTCTATAGAGGGCTGGATAGTAAATATTTTCATCTTTGGCAGCCATACAGTCTCTGTGAAAAGTACTCAACTCCACCACTGTAGTGCAAATGTAGCCATAGACAAAATGTAAATAAATGACTATGGCAATATCCCAATAAAATGTTATTTACAAAAATAGATAGCTGTCTGGATTTGGCCTACAGTTCACAGTTTGCTACCCTTTGCAATAGATGGTAAATAAAGGGATAATAAAAAGTAATAAACAAAAGTATATATTTAGAAAACAAAAAATAAGTCCTAGGATCACAATAAATGTAAATGGATTAAAATCATCCATTAGAATATCCAAGTTGTAGAATGGCAGAGTATGATGTCATGTATATAGAGGTTTAAAACACATATACAATACCATTTGTTGTTTATAGACAAATTCATGTTTAGTAAAGATACTGAAAGGGACACATGCAATTTGAGAGAACAGTGCCTTAGACAAAGCAGATTTGGAGAGGGATACAAATACCACATCAATCTGTCAAAGATTTGGTTTTAAAAGTGAACAAAAAGCCAAAGCCAATTTAATGAAACATTAATATTTATTTATTCCATGCAGTAGGTACATTTTGTTACAATACTCTATATTTGTTACAATACTCTATGTTTTTCTTAGGTTTGAAAACATTTTGTTTCTTAATAACTTGCCTCTCATTTACATTTTAACAATCATTAGGAGAGTTGTATTATAAACTTCATTTCTCCAGATGAGGAACTTCAGGGTCTAGAAGGGTAAGAGACTTGGAAACTGAGACCATAATCTTCAAACTCAATTAAATGTGCTGCAGATGCTGCATGACACTTTGTGAGAACTTGGAGACATGTGTTTAGCAAACACTTCCCCTCCGTAATCCCTGAGGTACCTAACTTTTGCCAAATATTCATTCTCTTCTCATTCTCTTCTAACTATATTCCTGCCTCAACCACTTTCTATCCCTCCTCTGCTCTCTGGAAATTTACAGTATGAAAATATAGTCTGAATCACACCCCACTCCAGCTCTTGAATAGCAGCTGTGGACACAGAGATATAAAAACAAAAAGCCTACTTCTCTCTCCAAGTGGTTTAATTTCCAACTCAACTATCTACCTGGGCAGGCATTCACTTCTTCCCTAAGCCTCCATTTCTTCATCTGTGAAATGGGAATTACCATCTCTAGCCTAAATGGCTCCCAGGGTTTTGAAGGAACAAAATGAAATTATGTAGTAATTACTATTTTGACAGAAGAAGTTCAAACTCCTGAGCAAGCCACTCAGAGCTGTGTTAAATATCACCCCTCCCTGCCTTTGAGCGCTATCTCCTATGACACCCACTCCCCAGTCATTCCATTTACTCCACCCCTTCCAGGCATTAATTGGGTGGATGGGAGGGAAGATGTTCTCTTTCCAGGTCCACAAGGGGGTGTAGTTTTAAGGGCAAGAACTTCCTAGCACCAGACTCCCCTCCCATCTCTCTCCATCCCGGAGATTTAACAGTTTATGTTTAAATTTGGCGGGTGCAGGAAGAAACTAAGTCAATCACTCCAGCAGAAGTTCTAAGGAACATCTTTCATTTGCCCAGGGTCTGGGAGAAGGTCGGGGTTCCTCCCAGGTTAAAAGTCCCCTTCTTCCACACCCCTTCAGACTCAATGTTTGGGTCCCCTTGCACGAACACTCCCTTCATGGAAGCCATCTTTCTCTCTCCTGGATTTCCCCTCTGGCGTCCCCTTCCACACTCTCTCGTGGAAGCCTGTCTTCCCCTCCTAAACTCCATCTCTCTCTCTATTCCCTTCCACTCAGTGTGGAAGCTGCTTTCCTCTCCTGGATTCCATCTTTCTGGATTCCCTCACTCAATGTGATAGTTAGTTGTTTCTTTCTCTCTCCTTCTCCTGTTTCTCTCTCTCTTTAAATAAATCACTTTATACAAACATTTTTGAGTCCAGCCTTTACTGTGCACTGTGCTGTGGTCTCCTCTCTCATTCTTAAGAGGCCAGGATACCAAGAACCTGGAGAAACGTTCTCTCAGGGGAGCTGAGGGCACCCTGACACCCTGTACCCCGATATTACAGATGTGAAAGTAATTGTGGTTTTTGGCATTGAAAATAATGGCAAAACCACAATTATTTTTGCTCCAACCTAATATCAGGATATTCCCTCTTTCTACGCTGCCTTCTTGCCCCAGCTGTTCATCATTAGTCAAACTTAAATTTTACCTAAAATAATGTGACTTTCAAGAAACTTTCTCAGCATCTTCAGTGATGAGTAGATGTATCTTCCAACCAGCTTTCATAGTTTTTGCTTATGGATTACTATCAACATTCTTCCTTATATTCAAACTATTTCAGCAACTGAAGTATGAGTTTCTTGATGAAACAGCCTTCAGAGTGTCCAACTTTGATGCTCCATAAATGCCTCTATGATTGACTGAACAAAGCTGTGGCCGGCTGAGCTCCGTGAGGTTGAGTAGGGTTGAACAGAATAAGCTGAGTACCACTGGGCGGTGTTGAATCGAGCCACATTGGGTGGTGTTAAAAAAGGCATGCTGAGCTAAGCTGAGCTGATCTGAGCCTTGAGCTGAGTTGAGCTGAGCCCAGCTAGGTCAATGGGAGCTGAGGTCCACTGAGCTGAATTGACTTGTGCTAAATTGCACTGGGCTCCACTGAGCTGAGTAAAGTTATGTTGATCTGACCCTAGAAACTGAAGATCTTACACAGTTTGGGCTTCTTTAGATAGAAACACTCTGCCACCTACTCCCAATTATGCACTGGTATTTCACCTGCTAAGAATTAAACCACTTCGAGAGAACTACGAAGGTTGACTTCCACCACCACCGAGGGCCTAGGCGAGCTATGTTGCTCAGTGAATTCTGTACATTTCCTAGGCATGGGATCACAGTAACCAACTGGAATGAATTCCAGAATGTTTTGTGTAACTGCTGTCTTCTGCCTTGTTGCCCCATTGCTTCGGCAGAGCCTAATGGGATAGAAGAGTTTGAGGAAATAGCCCTCACCCAAGAGGGCTATTTGCTCCCAAGGAGAGCTTAAGGTTGGGTGCTGACTAGCCAAAAAATAAGAAATTTCTGCCACATCTAATATCCCATATAGTCAACAACAACAAAAAATCAAACAATTCCATCAGAAAAGAATTAGGTTTATAAGACAGCATGTTGGAGTGAAGAAAAGATGGACTTTGAAGTCAGGGAAATCCTTGTGACTTGTTAGCTATGGAAACTTAGATTATTTCATCTCTCTGGATTTTAGTTCCCCTGTGTATCAAATGAATAAAATAAAATAAAAATAAAAACCACCTACCCCATAGAGTTGCAAAAATAATTAAATAAAAGTATATTCATCAAGCTCCTCACATAGGACTTGACATATGGTAGGTATTTCAACAGAACTATCCCTCCCCTCCATGATTTTATCTGCAACTGCTGTGGACGTTCCTTTGAAACTGCTCATTGAGTCATCTGGGCCTTGTAGACTCACCCTGGTCCTACAGGGACTTACGTTTGAAGAAAAGCCGTGAGAAGTTTCACACATACCTGGCCCTTGCTGGAACACCTTAGGCTAGTAGCATGCCCTCACCAGGCTCTGCTGCCCAATTCTTAAAGGACGAGTTGTACCGGACAGCCTCTAAGAGCCCTTTAGCTCTGACATCTAGGATCACCTGCTGATTTTCCCTGCCTCCCAGGAAAGCAGAAGCCCTCAAGGCCTGTCTTGTGCATACATGGGCCCCGGCCACAGTGAAGAACATGCATCATTAATATTGCTCATGCAAAGTGGGGTGTTCTGGAAATAAAAAGGCTTATTTATGGGGGCCTGGAATGGGGAACCAACATTCTTGCTGTGGCCACCCACCACAATGGCCCCTTTCAGCAACTGACTGCACCACGCACCTCCCACTCGGGGCATCCGCACCCACACCATCCTCTCTGCTGGAAGGTGCTTGCCTACCTTTCACCTAGTAATACCTCATCTACTCTTCCATCAGGGCTTAGCTCAGTCTTCATTTTTTCAGGGACACCCCACCTGGCCTTCAACATGAGTCAAATTCTCTGATTATACATTCTCATAATGGCATGGATCTCTCTGCATCTGTCATGTATTCTCACAATTAGGCTGCATAACAAAACCTCCCTGAAACTTAATACAACCATCATGCATTATTTCTGTGTGTCTGTGAGATGACCAAGCAGTTCTGTCAATCTGGGCCAGGCTCAGCTGATCTCAGCTGGACTGGCTCTTGCATGAACAGTTCACTGCTGAGTTGGCTCGGGGGCTGGCTGGTCCATGACACTTCAGCTGGTGTGGCTCTGCTGTATTCTCTGTGGTCTCTTTTCTGCAGCAGGCTTGCCTGGCCACATCCTCAGGGGGGTGGCAGTAGCCTGCAAGGCCTCTGGAGGCCTAGACTCAGAATTAGCCCAGCATCACTCTCTCTGCACTCTACTGGCCAAAGCAAGTCACAGATAATCCTGTATTCAATGGGTGGAGAAAGAGCAGCCACCTCTTAATGGGAGGAACTGCAAAGTTATATTGCAAGGGCTTGGATACAGGAAAGGGTGAGCAATTAGCACCATTTCTGCAATCGATGTACCACACTCCCCCTTTAAAGTACCTGTCAGGTCATTTTCTCCTCTGTGTATGTGACTTATTATCCTCCCACTACACTATAAGTCCCAGGAAGGCTGGAACAAAGCCCTGGGGTATTTTTTTCTTATCACTCTATGCCCAGCATTCATTCATTCATTCATTCATTTACAGATGACCTACCAAGAAAAAGGTTTATAGGCAGCGTGTTGGAATGAAAACAAGATGGACTTGCCTGCGAGCACTGTGTTTAGTATTTCTTAAATATATTATCTCAACCTTCACATTAACCTATTGAATAAACATGATGTTCCTTCTCGGTGCATTGAGACTCAGAGAGAAAAGGACAATTCCCTAAAGCTATAAACTGAAATCCAGCAAGACAGTTGTATTGGTCCATTTTCATGCTGCTGAAAAGGACATACTCGAGACTGGGAAGACAAAGAGGTTTAATTGGACTTACAGTTCCACAGGGCTGGGGAGGCCTCAGGGTCACAGCAGGAGGTGAAAGGCACTTTTTACATGGTGGCGGCAAGAGAAAATGAGGAAGATGCAAAAGCAGAAACCCCTGATAAACCCATCAGAACTCATGAGACTCATTCACTACCATGAGAACAGTATGGAGGAAACCGCCCCCATGACTCAAATTATCTCCCACCGGGTCCCTCCCACAACACGTGAGAACTTTGGGAGTACAATTCAAGATGAGATTTGGGTGGGGACACAGAGCCAAACATATCAATGGTGTAGCAGTCATGAGTATACAGTACACCAATATTCTGAGTTCTTCTCCTCTGAGAACATGATAAGTGTTTTTCTGGTGCCTTGAAGTTGGGTGGACCTTATAACTGGCTTTGGCCAGTGAAATGTAAGCAGGAGTAATGTGGGTCACTCTCTGGTGGCACCTTTATGAGCCAGTGTGCAACTTACCCTGTCATAGCAATAGATGACATTCCAGGTGACAGCTGCTCTGTTGGCCTGAGTGTCTGAGTGAGGGCCACAGAGCCAAGCCCCTAGTCGATTTTTGCTAGAATGTAATATGCATAAGATATAAGTCTGTGTTGGGCTATGCCATCAAGATATTGGAATTATTTGTTCCTGCAGCATAACCCAGCCCAACCCGACTGACACGAATGCTTGCAGCCATCCATGGATCTCAAATCACCAGCTTAGTTCTCAGCCTATGACATCAACAGAAATGCACATCCCTGATTCTGCACAGTCCAGCGAGTAAGAGAGACTCACATGGAAATCCCTGGGGCATTTCCTGCCCCCACCCCATGCTGACCAAGGGGATGGGCAAGGGGCTGGGAAAGTTCAGATGGTGGAAAGAACAGACCTGGGACACAGCCACATGTGGGGCCCCTCCCCTGGGCCCTTCACACAGACCACAGCAAGGACCTTCTAATAGCAGGTTGTAGCTGGCATACTCAACTAGCCACTTGGCTTGGAAAATAAATCAACAGCTCCCGTTGCCAGAAAAGCCACAGCTGCCAAACCTCCTTTGAGGTTTGGGGGCCACATATGCTTGATGCTTCCAGTCATTGGGAACCAATGTGTTTGCATTTCCAGAGGGAGGGCCCAAAAGAAGCCACTGGTAAAACCCAAGCCTGTGGTCGGCTGACACGAGGCCTCAGGTACCCGGCTGAAATCCAAGTCTCTGGTCAGACCCTCAGACCCATCTTCAGCATGCCACATGCCCTCCGCTGGTCCCAGCAGCCTTGAGCCTGGGCTCAGGTGGGCAAGGCAGGAAGAGGACACTGGCAGATACAGCAAACCACCCAGGCTCCGCTTGGCTGTGCACTCCCCTCTCTAAGCCTTATTAAGTGAGATGACGGAGACCATGGCATTGGAACCTGGCATGTGTTTGCTGACATCAAGACCTTGCAACTCTCCCTAAGTTCCTACCATGAGCCAAGCGCAGCACATGGCTGTTTTCATGCACTGTCCCATTCCATCGCTGAATGTCTGGGTGGAGATTTTTATTGTTCCTGTTTAATAAACACTGAAGCTCAGAGAGACTCAGGTGGTTAGAAGTAGGAGGATAAGACCCAGCACTCCAGAGTATGGGAGCCTAACTGGCACAGGAGGCTGCAGAGAAGAGCCAATGGGCACATGATGGAGGCAGGCCCCTGACCTTCACTCATGCCCTTGACCTTGATTTTTCTTTTCTTTTTTTTTTTTTTCCAGCAACAAGGGTCACCCCAGCACCCAAGCTTCTCACCTGGGCAGCCTCAAAACACCTTCCATTCCCAAGCAAACCAGAAGCATGGGGGACCCCAGAGACATCACACCCAGGCCTGTCAGGGAAGAAACACGCAAATGCACCAAGCGGGGTGGGAATGGAGGGTCACGATTTTACCAAATGTCTGACCGTGGGAACATCGCCCACGACAAGTATGTACCAGCACCAACAGAGGCAGAGGAAGCATTTCAGGATGCTGCACACTCAGGCCTGGAGATGTCAGCTTCAGGGGTGGATTATAAAATGGCCCGGCAGCCTCTCCGGGAGGCTCAGAGGCCCCTGCTGAAGAGCTGCTCTGAGCACAGGTCTCGCTGTCAACCTGCACTCAAGTGCTTCCTATCTTCCCTTTAACCAATCATTCCTACAGACTTTCACAAGTCAGCTCACATAAATCCCAGTCTACAGATGAGGAAACTGAGGTTCAGGGAGGTGACATGACCTGGCTCACACAATAAAGTCCATATCAGTCTAGCTGCAAACTCATGCTCCTAACCCTGACCACCCTTGACTGTCTCTATGGGGGCTCAGCTCAGAAACAGGCAGCATGCCAGTGCAGGCTTTGATTCCAGCGTGGTGGGGCTGGGACAGGCTTGTTCAACTGGGCTCCCTGGAGCTATGGCCACTGGGTCACACATGTGCTGAGGGACCTTGAGGTAGACATTCACCTTGGCACCCCTTAGTTCCAACATCAGTAAATGTAGACTTGCGGGGTCTGCTGGGAGAGTCAAGTGGGGCTGTAGTGAGGTTCCCTGCAGCTAGGAAGGAGTCTGGGGCTTGAGATCACCCCTCTGGGACAGGGGTGATGTTAAGCCCTCCACCTGCATGAGCTCATGTTTCCTGTCTTGATGATGGTGATTCTTATTCTCACCCACACAGCAGCAAACCCACTCTGGGGTGTCTCCAGGAGAGTAGAGCTACCTCCTAAGGACAAACCATTTTCCAGAAATTGTTATTTGCTCTAAATCCCAGAAACTAAAGCACTGCATGACCCATGCTTGCTAAACTCACCACGTGTGATCTCCTCAACTGCCAAAGAAAATTTGAAGTGTCACACTCACATGCTAGGATGTCCAGCAAAGTTTAATGTGCCAGCCAGAATGCAGGCTTCAGGGAAGGGGAGACATGTCCTATCCCCCTCCTTATCCCCAGGGTCTGAGAAAGGCCTGGCATAGAGTAGGTGCTCAAAAATTCTAAAACTAATGAACCAATGGACTAAGAATACCAGAAGACATTTGCATAAAACATTATCATTTACAAGGCACATTCCCAGCTATCGTCTTGTTCAATCTTCATTAGAGGTAGTGGACATCATGTCTTTGCAGATGAAGAAATGGAGGAGCTAGGAGGGCAGAACAGGAACTGCTTCACTTTCACAGCAAATCAAATCTCTGCTTGTTGGGTTCCTTTTCATTCATCGAGGTTGAGATTTCACACCAGCTGCTCTGTGAAGCCTTCCCAGTCTTCCCTGTAACTGCTGTTTTCCTCCCCTGATCTCCCAGAGCTCCTTACCCAACCTCTATTATTTTTTTCACATTCTAGCTGCTATTAGGATTGGTCATGGATGCGACCATCTCCTCCCTAATGGCTGTGTTTTATACCTCTTATGTCCCCACACACAGTAGGTCTTCAACCAATGTTTGCCGACTTAAAGATGTCCTTGACAAGCTGCTTGTGGCTAACCTGTCAGAGCTGGAAAGGGCTTTAAAGATTAGCCATCCTCCTCTGATTTAATAGAGCCTTGCCTGTGTTGTCCAGAGAGTCAGCCTATCTCCTGACTTCTAACTCAAGGTCCTTCCCAACGAGCAAACTAGCTAACACCGAGACTGACTCTCCTGTGCCAACTCCAATGGACTGGTGACGGTTGCTCATGGCTCCAGTGAAAAGAGTGCCATGATCAATTCGTAATGTCTGCCACTCATCAGAAGGGGTATGTGACAGAGGGCTGTCAGCTGACCCCAGCCCTAGGTCATGCAATAGACATCAATTAGAATTAATGTTTATTGATGGATTCTTCAGCTAGGATGGAAAGCAAAAGTGATCAACTCCACATCCTTGTTAAATTTCTCCTACCCAGCCTTCTCTCCTTCCCCACCTTCATCTCTCCAATTAGGATGGGCATTCCTCCAGGGCCAAGGATGAGTCTGGTTCATTTCTGGACTCCCACTGCCTGCACACAATGCAAGGTCCTTGGTGAGTGTTTATGGAGGAAAAATTAATATAATTAAAATTGGTTCATCAATAAATGGTCCATAAGGTGAATGGGTAGACATGCAGATTGACAGTGGAATCTCAGCTGACACCTTCCAAATGTCTGCATCAGCCTCACTGAGAAGTGAAGAGGACAGAGCCTGGCTCCTTGGAGTTCCTGGATGTGGGACTCTCACCAGCCACTTTATGCATGAGCTCAAATTTCAGGGGTATAGAAAAAGCATTCCCATCTTTCCAGCTGCGGGTTGGCACATTAGCAAAATATCCACAAAATATAGGCTTAGGGAAATCATTTTATAAAATGGAATAAACCATTATCCAAAAGAAAATTGCCCAATGGTTAAAAGGTTTTTTTTAACCATTCAAAAACCCACGGCCTTTCTTCCCAATCACCCTGTTCCTGCTGTGTTGTAGAGGGAGGAAAATGTGGATTTATTTGCATCTCCCAATATGCCTATTCTTTGTATGAGGCATCCATGCCAGCCATGTGTGAAGAGATATAAATATTCCAATTCAGTCATAAAAGGATGTTGATCTGGAATCCTGAACCTCTTGTTTTCAACTGTTTACAAAATCTTTTTCCATGCCGAGATTTCTTCAAGGTATTTCATAGGCAGACAAGTTTATAAAAAGACAGAAGGCATTCTGCTTTTCATTAAAGATGACCCTACAATCTCAATCTCTTTGAAATATAATTTTTTTTCCTCCCTTTCCTGGAAGATTGGAAACCTTTAGGCTTTTATAAGTAAGAAAGGAAAAAATGAAATGCATAAATTATAAACAAACAAACGCACACAAAATGAAGCATTTTTAATGAAGTCTAAGTTACAGTTCTAGAAGGTGCTAAATGCGTCATTTGCAGCTTCATTCATTCATGTGTCTGAGAAGCACAGACAGAGCGTAGTGTCTCCCCCTGGAATACAGACCCTCCTGTTAGTTGGAAGGGATGCTTATGAAGATCAGAACTGGATGCTGTGGAGATCCCAGCACAGGCAGTGGGTTCGGGCCTTCTTGGGACCAGCTTTATCTCATCTGGGGAGGTTCATGCTCCTGTGTTCCCTTCTAGCATCTTCCATGAGGCATTCATTCCTTATTCCAAATCATACACAAAGTACCTACTTGGTCCAAGGTGATGGCTGGGCTTGGGGAACCAGAGATAGTTGCAATCAATTCTGGAAATACTGACAGCCAAGAGCAGATGCCTCCAACTCCACTGAGTAGAATACAAGTGTCCAGTGGCATGTTGGAGTCACCTGTGGGAGCTTTGGGGGGTCTGGGGCCCCGGGAAACACACATTCGCACAGTCTTCTTCTTTCTCAGAGGCCCTCAAAGATTTTTTTGTATGCTTGATGGTGATTTATTTATTTTTTATAATAGATTCAGTGTCTACCATGTGGTAGGCATGGTGCTGGGTGAGCCTCAGCTGTTAGTTCAGACTCAGGGGACTAAGGCTCAAATACACGGGTAAACTCCCCAAGACACAGAACACATACATGGCTGACCAGGTTGAAACCCAGGGATAGTCTGTTTCCCATATCACAGAATACATGAGAGATGAATCTTGAGGATCTTAAAATGCCTGCTCACTTCCAAGCTTCAGAGGAATAAACATGTATGCAGAGTGTGTGTTGGAGAGGATGCAGGAGCTGGTTGAGTGAGCCAATCACTTTACTTGCAAGATAGGAACCTGGGGTTCAGAGAGGAGAACTGACCTGCCCAGGGCACACAGCACAGAGGTAAGCCTGGAATCCAGGTCTTCTGACTCCCAGAACACCACGCACAGCTCCACGCCACCTGCCTGTCCGCCCATCCCATGCCTCCCCCATCCTCCACATAACACGTGGATACCAAGTCAAAAACCATCCTAATGAAGCTTCTGTAAATATTTTCCACTCGGTTTGCAGGTTAGCAAGATTCCTGTTCTGCCTTGCAGTTTTAGACAATTTACACTTCCATTCTCAAAACAGATTTTTATCCTAATAAAGACTTTTATTACTATTATTCACCTGTCATTACACAGCATTAGACAATTACATAGCGCAGACCGACTCTCCCACCACGAACCTTCCCCTCCGCTCTTGGTGGGGGGAGGGGATACACACAAACAGAACATTTCATTAAAAAATAGAGAGGAGTCTTTAACGTTTTAAGTGCTGCCAAGGCTGCTACCTACGCTTTTTAAAACTTTGTTGTGAAAAGTCACTGGCGTGAGCGAGAGGGAGATAATAAAGAAGTGTGGGCTAGAAACCGTCTCCAGCCCCATTTTGATTGCTAGAGGATTGACAAAATAATTTGTACCCGTCGATGCTCATGAAGGGGATTTTTACAATGGATTTGCCAAGCAGATTTTTAATTTTAATCAGTAATGAAAAAATGACAGCATGGATCACAACAAGACATCAGTTGCTGAACGGGCTTTGCAGTCCCTGTCAGGCAGCCTCTGTCAGGAAGCCGCACCTCCGTGAATCAATCACTCGTTTCAAACTCCTGTACATCTTCGGGATTTAATTAGACATTTAAGTTCTTTACCCGCAATTTGCAAAACTGTCACTTTACCAAAAGTGCAAGACGCTAAAAAATATTCTGCATGAGTCCTGGGGGACTGTTTATCTCCTTCCTGGGGGAAGATCAAAAGTTAATATTTGAACACTCACCCCGACCCCTAAAAATGTGTGTGTGTATAAAAATATGTGTGTATGTATATATATATGCATTCTCACTTAGCTACTGGGCCTGATCCATAGCTGTAGATATTTTCAAAAAGCAAAAAAGTGAAAGATCAATGATTGTGGTGAAAACCAACCCCAAACTCTGCCGTGGAAGGACGAGAGAAAGAAAGATAGGGTGAGATGGATGTTTATTCTTTTTGTCAAGAACTTATTCTAAGACCGTCTTGATCTTGCTGGCTTCCTGCGGTCTGGAAAGCAGAACTTTAGAGGAATGTTCACGGATGTGACCTTGAGCCAATTGGCTTTGCCTCTCCCAGCCTTTACTTTCTATAAACCTAGAAAGTAAGCAAATAAGTAAGCATCTCTTATTAATGAATTGCAGCAATGCATATGAAGTCCCTGCGGAGTTCTGCAATACAGGTTACCACCTTGCTTAAGGGGTGCCATCTCTCCATCAGCAGAGGATCAGGAAATGTCCGACCCATCAGGGAGGCGGATGGACACTGGAAATACCACAGGGCCATGAGATCGAGGGACCGGTCAGCATCTCAACCTACTGCGGCAAGAACCAGGCTGCTGCCTGCCAGCCCTGTGACCACCGGTGCCTGAATGGCTGGCCAGCAGCTGTGACAAAAGGCAAGCACAGTAGATAGTGTATTTTGCTGCCTGGGGCTTTCACCTTCTACTTTCGGCAGCCCTGAAGCTGTGTTTGCTTTGAAATAGTTGGGGCTTGGGGCTTTGGTCTGGTCCAGATTGAAGGGACAGGTTCTTGCTTTAATTGTTCAGGGATGGGAGAGTGGGTTGGAAGATGAATCTTCCAAGGTTTGCCTGGACTCTTGGTTCAGCTGTGTCACTCCCAAAGCAGACTAGGAAATAAATAAGGCCTTCTCCTTTAAGAGAACCTTGGCTTACCGAGGTGCATTATTAAAATGAATATAAAAGGTGGATTGTGAAAAAGTCATTACTCACAGATAAGAAATGCACCCCAGGCAAAGCTGAGGAGCACAGACTTATTTTCTAGCTGAAGTTTCTTTCAAGTGATTTTCACTCTCCACCCCTAAGGATGGGAATGAAGGGGATAAGAAAGGGTGTTTTTACTTTTCATGTAAGTCTCCAGGATAGTGAATGGCCAAATTGCAAGCCTGAAACCAATTTACTAGTCAACATGGACCACATGGACTTTGCAAACCCAGCCCTACCAGGATTCCCTGTTCCCACCCAGGTGAATCCCCAGTGCTCTGCTGCAGAAGACGGACAAAGTGCTGTCTCCTTATCCCACTAGGCTTTCTGCATCCAAGTAACCTCCAGGCCTTTCCCGGAAGGATGCAACGCAGCCTGTCCCGTCTGTAATGCAGACTCACAGAGCCCAAAATCCCACGATGCAAGAGTCGGCAGGAACTGAGGCTTGGCAAGTCTGGGGCTGGGGCTCTGAGGCCAGGGCTCAGGTGCCAAGCCACTGTGTGACACTAGAAAGCCATCACCCATCTCTGAGGGCTCAGCTCCCCAACCTGAAAACCAAAGGAGCTGGCGCTATGACCACTAAAACTCCTTCTACCCTCTCTACGAAACCATGACCTTGGGTGAAAAAAAATGTTAATGTAGAGAAAAGCAAAATGAAATCAACACGTTTTAGAATCAGCAGACCTAGGTTCAAATCCCTACTCTGCTTTGTGTGTATGTGTGTGTTGTGTATTTGTATACCAACCCTCTTGCACCCACTGCACTCATAGGGTCACCTCCTCCAAGAGGCCCTCCCTGCTGCCTCTTTCCCTAAGCTGGGGGAAAAAGGAGGCAGGGCCTCTAGGGAGGCTTGACCCACAAGTCCCTGCCCCCACCTTGTTGCTCTGTCCAAGTTCCATCCTGTGCAAACCGGGTTCCAGTCTGGGGGCACTTTTCACTTCACATTCCTGGCTCTATGGCCTTTATCACTTTCACCTCTATCTAACACCTGTGACTCCTTTTAGAGGACAGGGCTGGGCTACCTGCACTATCCCAGCTGCATTCACAGAGCCCAAGTGCCCCGGAGTTTAAGAGCCCCAGTGAGGCCCTGGGCCACCAGCTCCTTGCCTCAACTCCGGACAAGCTCCAAGGCACAATTGCAATTTATACCCCAAAGCTCCCCCAGGAGATCAGGCTGAGGCTGGGAGTGTCCCTGAAATCTCACCCTCTATGGCTGAGCCCCCTGACCTCTTCTTCACCCCCTACGTCCACCCCTTACTGGTTTCTTCTGGAAGCACATCCTAATAAACCACCCAACACAGGAGGTCTGGTCTCTGCATTTGTCTGGGGCAACCAGAGTTAAGACATCTGATTGCACCTGGTACTTCGGTTGGAGCTGGGAGATCTCTGGATTTCTGGAGGGATAACATGGGGAGAAATGCAGGATGTAGTAGGCACCTATGTAGCAACCCCACGTGACCTGCACATGTGCCCCAGAACCTAAAGTAAAAAAAAAGAAATTACATGTGGGCGGGATTGTAAAATATGAGAAAATACTTACAATTGTTGAATGTGGCTATCTGTTTGTTCTGTTTTATTTTTCCATTTTTTGTATGTATGATACATTTTTATAAACAGTTTTTAAATGAGAAAAAAGACATCTGATTGCTAATGAAGGGTGTGGGTCATACCAGGTGCTGCTCGATGAGCATTGGTTGAATGAATGAATGGATGGATGGATGGATGAATGAATGAATATCCCTCTGGCTTAAGTGTCAGGTGGAAAAGTGAATCATGTCATAGAGTTGGAAAGACAGAAAAGGCCAGGCGAGGTCTTCTAAAAGTCCTCTTTGGAAGACAGGCTCGATGAGAGTGGAGATTTTTATCTGTTCTTGCTGCACCCACTGTGCCTGGCCCATCGTGAGCTCTCAACAAATGCTTACTGACAGGATGAGTGCATGTGGTTTAGTCCTCTGCTGCCCTGGCGAGTTCCTCATCCTCCAGCCACACACCCACTGTTTTAAAAGCCACCCTGGGACCCGGCACCCCACCTCTCAGTGCTGAACAGAGCCTGGGCTTCCTTCCTTCCAGATCAGAGCTGCCACCTTCAACCAAGGCTACAGCAAAAGATGGAGAATAGCTATTCCCATCCCAGCAAAAGAGGGTTCATCCTCCGCAGCCTCAAAAGACGCCCTGGGCGGCCTCACCCCAAGTGACCTCCTTTACCCTGTGGGAACAATGACTGGGCAGAGCCACTCCAGCCTGTGTGTCGGGCGGGCAGGTCGGCAGGTTCACACACTTCACAGTGAGTGTGAGCGCCCTGCATAATAGGGCTTTGTCCCTGCTCCTGAGAGCCAGCGTCTGCAGAGCCCTGGCGGCGGAGGGCGGCGGCCCACATACACAGCGGTGCCTTCCAGCTCTGGGAGGCTTGCTCCAGAGCCTGGAAATGCGTGGGGCTTCCCAGGGGGAGAGGCTGACCCAGGGCCACCTGCCAGTGCCCTCCCTGCGCTTGGGGCTAGAGGAGCACAGGGAATGTCAAATAACAGCTTTAGTCCATGACCATTATCAAAGAGAGATGTGACAGGGACCTCAAGGGTGAGAGAGACAATTGCTGTCCACTGGGCACCTCCTGAATACCGTGTTCTGTGTCTATTCCTGACCTCAGTCTCTGCTCTGCTGGGGGCTGCGCTATCACGTCTACTATAAAGATGGGCAGGCTGAGGCTTTGAGCAGTAAAGTGACTTGATCACAGCCACAAAGATCCAAGATCTCTGCCTCCAAGGCCTGTGTTCATTCCCCTCCCCTATACAGACACTTGGGGCCCCACTCCCAGCCTCCACCTCCCTAAACAACCACCCACTTCTCACCTCTGCCAGAGCAGACACAGTTTGGATCCCAGCAGTACCCCAGCCTAGCCCAGCCCACCCCAGTCCAGACCAGACCAGACCAGCTCAGACCAGATCAGACCAGTCCAGACCAGCCCAGCCCAGACCAGCCCAGACCCAGCCCAGACCCAGCCAGACCCAGCCCAGACCCAGCCCAGACCCAGTCCAGCCCTGTTTTACCCTCCTTCAGCCAGGATCTTGCAGAGCATGGGGAACTTTCTATAAACTCTGTTTTTCATTGACCACTCAACTGCCAGGTGCCTTCTGATACTACTTCCTCTTCTCCTGAGATGGTGAAGGAAAGGCTCCCAAATCCAGCCTCTCCAAGGCCCCATCGTCTCTCTCCACCAGCCACCCGCAAGGACTCCCAGGGGACAGATGCTCAGTGGCTCTCCCTGCAGGTATTGCTGATGTCAGTGACTGCCCCAGGCCGACGGGGACAACAGAACTGCAGGCTCACCTCCGGCCTCTCCCTCAGGCCCCGCCTCTGTGTCCACAGATGCAAGGATAGGCTCAGACTTGCCCATGGCCACAGACACTGACAGTGTGACCCAGGCCAAGGCAGGCCCACGTCCCCTGCCTATCTGCAGCAGGCATCTCTTCATACCCATCTATTTTGCAGGGCATCCAAAATAGAAGTGATAGTTTATAAAAATCTGGGATTGAAAATAAAGATCTTTACCAACAGAAGACATAATATGATCGCTGCAGTGCAAGGATGGTGTGGCGACCTGATTGTTAGAGGCAGAAAGACCTGGGCTCAGGTTACAGCTCCACCACTCTCTAGCTGTGTGATCTAGGGTGAGTTCCTTAACCTCTCTGAGCCTCTTTTGTATCATCTCTATTTGGGGCAGAGTATGATGCCCGCCTTGTAAGTAATTCTGTTGTAAGCGTTATATGAGGGAGTGCCCCTGACACATGACAAACACTAGCACTCACCACTTTCCTCTTCCTCAAGGTTCAAGACCTCATCTGCCACTTATTTGGCTGGGGGCTTACACAAGTTGGTTAAGCTCTCTGAGCCTCAGTTTCTTCACCTTCAGAACACTGTGGAAGAATGTGAGCACCAGCCAGGCACAGTGGCTCATGCCTGCAATCCCAACACTTTGGGAAGCCAAGGAGGGTGAATCACCAGAGGTCATGAGTTTGAGACCAGCCTGGTCAACATGGTGAAACCCCATCTCTACTAAAAATGCAAAAATTAGCCAGACGTGGTGGCAAGAACCTGTCATCACAGCTACTCAGGAGGCTGAGGCAGTAGAATCACTTGAATCCAGGAGGCAGGGATTGCAGTTATCTGAGATGGCACCATTGCACTCCAGCCTGGGTGACAAGAGTGAAACTCTGTCTCAAAACAGAAAGAGAGAAAGAAAGAAAGAAAGAAAGAAAGAGAGAGAGAGAGAGAGGAAGGAAGGAAGGAAGGAAGGAAGGAAGGAAGGAAGGAAGGAAGGAAGGAAGGAAGGAAGGAAGGAAGGAAGGAAGGGGAAGGGGAAGGGGAAGGAAGGAAGGAAAAAAGAATGTAAGCACTAAAGGAGATGGCGTATGTGAATGTTCTTAGCTTGGCTTAGTTTGGAAGAAACTGTACTATCTGCTTCTGATGTGTTTGCTGAGCTCTGTCATTCGGCAGATCAGCATGACATTTCCAGCCCTCTCAGATAAGATAATGACAGTAATCAACGGCCCCCACTGACCGTGCCGTGTCTGCTCCCAGACGCACGATGGCGCATCTCAGGAGCTCCTGACTTGGGGTTCAGTGACATCCTTTGGTGGCCTGAAATGGGCCACGGTGGAAGTATTTACACCAAAGAAATTGGCAAACGCTACAAACCAGAATTGTTTTCAGATGTTTCAGCTCGTTGTTACATGCTTGCCAGTCCCCCACGGCTCACGGTCATCATTTCCTTTCCCCATGACAACTTGAAATGACTATAAGAATCGAACAGTACAGGCACCTTCCGGTCAGAAAGCATACAGTGGGCACACCAGCCTTGGGTCTATGAGGCCCCATTTCACAGATAAGTCAATGCAGGCTCAGGAGGACTAGGCTTCAGCAGAGCCAGATCTCACTTCTCAACACACTCTTGAGTCCTGCAGAGCGACAGGAGGCAATTAAAATGACAGGGGCCATGGAAAGGCCCCAAGCAAGTACACATTGGCTGCCCCATGAAGTCTTGCAACTCCTAAACTGAGAGGCAAAGACAGTGCCAGCACACAGAGGATACTACCTCGGAGAACACCCAAACCCAATTCATCAGACAAGCGGACAGGCTAGTCTTCCAGCGACAGCTCATCTGCAGGAACTATCATCTGCCAGTGCACACCAGAAATAGAGAAACAGCCCTTCCCGTGGAGTGTGGTGGCTCACATGTGTAATCTCCGCACTTTGGGAGGCCAAGGCAGGGGCATCACCTAAGGTCTAGAGTCCAGCTGAGACAGAATTGCTTGAACCCAGGAGGCAGAAGTTGTCGTGAGCCAACATTGCGCCATTGCACTCCAGCCTGGGCAACAAGAGTGAAACTCCATCTCAAAAAAATGAAAAAAAAAGAAAGAAACACCCCTTCCTTTCAGCCAGTGGATCTCTGCTGGCCACAGGTAGGGAAGTGCCTGCTCGGAGAAAGATGCCACCCAAAGTGTCACTCAAGCCCCTGGAGGACACTTAGCTCACCTCAGCTCCCCATGCAGGCTCATGGACTCTCTCCGCGCTCACAGCCATCAGGGATAGGGTGGACCTCCCTGGGTCGGACGGCCTGTGCTCAGAGACCCCCTGGTCTTCCTCCCTGTCCTTCCCTCAGCATGGTTCTTGGCTTTGCATCTGACTAGCCTATCTGCCTCTCCTCCTTTTCTTCCCTTTCCTTTTTATCTTTCTCATTCCCCTCTCCCTGTCTCCTCCATCCAAGTAGCTCATATTTACTGAACACTGCAGGCTCTAAGCGGATTTTTCAAGTCCCTTATGACACCTCCTTGTCCCAGAACTCTGGGAGGCAGGCATTGCTATGAAGTCCCCATTCTATAGTCTAGAGAGGTCAAATTACTTAGTTGAGGTCACTTAGCTCATCAACAGAAAAATGATTTCAGGGCCCAAGATCCCTCAGTAAAGAACCAACCAATGCATATTTGTCAAATGAGTGAATGCGAACGGATTTTGTAAAGCCCAGATCTGATATCCTGCCCTGAGCAAAGCCCTTCTAGGCTGCACGGCTTTCAGATTTGAGCGACCTTCAGACTGGAGCCCAAGCCCCACTGTGGGCCCCAGCCTGCTGCAGCTAGGTCCTCTCCCCTGCTAGGTACACAGCACCCATGGCCAGGTCAGGGCACTACATCAGCCTTCTAGGTCAGCCCGTACTTCCTGAACTCGGCACACGGTCAGCCAGAGAGTATCTTCCCTCCACCCACCTATTCACTCCAGGAATCTCCAGCTCAGTCCTTCCCTCCCACCTGCATGTGGCTTCACATGAAGGCTTCTCAGATCTTCCTGAGCAGATTCAGCCACTATTTCTCTTCTTCCAAGGTACCTCGCTCCCACTCCTTTGCAGCAGTCCAGGGACTTCCTGCCTCCCCGCTGGGCCTGGGAGTCTTCATGTCATGGGTTGAATTGTGTCCCCAAAAATTCATATGTGAAAGTCTTAACTCAGTGCCTCAGAATGTGACCTTCTTTGGAGATAGAGTCTTTACAGAGGGAATCATTAAAATGAGGGAGTCAGGGTGTGCCCTAATCCAGTATGACTGGTGTCCTTATAAGGAGGAGAAACTTGGGGACAGACACACACAGGGAGATAGCCACATGAGGATGGGGACTGCCATCTGCAAGCCACAGAGACGGGCCTGGAACAGATTCTCCCTCACAGCCTCAGAAGGAACCAAGCCTGCCAACACTTTGACCTTGGACTTCCAGCCTCCAGACTGATAAATAAATATCTCTTGCTGAAGCCCCAGTTTATGGTACTTGGTTATGGCAGGCAGCCCAAGGAACTTACACATCTGGAAACCCAAACTTGCCTGTCACCTTTGTAGAGACCCTGCTCAGGGCTGCAGCTATGGGGGAAGACTGTTGAGCAAACCAAAGGGTGAATAAAATGCAGAATATCACGTTCTGAGGGCAAACTCATCGCTAACGAATTTTTAAACCAACTCAGTCTGACCATTGAGGTGTTTTCCCTTTGTTAGCCAGCAATTTTGAAATAATACAGCCTGGCAAAGAAAAGCAGGATGTGAAGCAGGGAGCTTCACTCGATCTAATCTAAGAGCAATTATTGAGCACCTGCTACATACCTGGAAAAGGCTACCCCGGGTCCACGCTCCACCACAATAGAAGACCTTACAGCGTGTGCTCTCACACACACACACACACACACACACACACACACACACACACCATTCATATGTAGAATTTTTAGTTTCAAGTGCTTCTTCTCCTACATGTTTCTTAAATTTTGGCTGCTTTTTTTCTTTCTTTTTTTTTTTTTTTGAGATGGAGTTTCACTCTGTCTCCCAGGCTGGAGTGCAGTGCTGGGATCTGGGCTCACTGCAATCTCCGCCTCCTGGGTTCAAGGAATTCTCCTGCCTCAGCCTCCCAAGGAGCTGGAACTACAGACATGTACTACCACACCTGGCTAATTAATTTTTTCTATTTTTGGTTGAGTTGAGGTTTCATCGTGTTGGTCAGGCTGCTCTCGAACTCCTGACCTCAAGCAATCCACCCGCCTCAGCCTCCCAAAGTGCTGGGCTTACAGGCGTGAACTACCACACCCGGCCAACTTTTGACTTTTATTGTGCTGGTTTATACCTATCATAACCAAGCTTCTATCTCACTGGGCATACTGAGTCATATTAAGCTTGAAAGACCAACGATGTTTCACGACATTCCACAAAGCATACCTCAATTCTTCCTTTTTTAAGTTGGTAACCTCAGGAGTTTCCAAACTTTAATAAAAAAAAATTGTTCTTTTTGGGGAGATAAATAGGAGTTGACATTCACTCACCAGCTCAAGTTCATTCGCTGTTACACATGGTGGGTGGAGCACACAGAGCAAAGAAAACCACCAACAGCAGGAGTCACTAAGCAAGACCAACCCCCCCAGGTCTCCCAGGGTGCCAGGGCCTGTGCCAGGCACCAGGCGGAGGACAGTAAGTACAGCCGAGCCCTTGAACTGTATCTGCCTGGACCCTACACATGGCCCCACATAGCCTCTAAGTCCTGGCCAGTGAAGGTGGCACAGGGACAATCAATCATCAGAGCCAAGTGCCCAGGATGAGTTTAGCCACTGTGTGCTGCCAGAATTGCCAGATTTAACCTCATATGACAGCATTGGACAGAAAGTGATCAGGAAGGCTCAGTGTCAGGAAGGCCAGGACTTGATGGATAGGAAAGCAGGAGGTCACAACTTGCGAGAGCAGAGAAGCTGAATCTGTGCATTTCCAAACACCGTTGTAATGCAGGCCGTGATGTGCATGTTGTCTGCTCCGAGTGTAAACCACTGCCTTTGAGAACTACGCATGCATCTTGTACTTACCCCACTGCCCGCACAAGGAAGGCACGCAACAGACGTTGGCCAGACTCAGCTATCTATAACCCATGTCACTGCACAGCAGTTAGGATGGGTGTCTGCATTTGCCCTGAGTTTCCTTTCTCAACTCAGCACCCCCAACATCCTCTGAAATGGAGCAATTGCCCAAGGTCTGGCAGCTAATTGGCAGAGGTGAGCAGAGAACCCAGTTCTGGCTAACCCTCTGGACTCTGCCCACTGCACCAGGCTCCATCACACACAAGATGTCACCATGACAGAAAGGCCTGAGATAGACCACTTCCCGCAAGCCAGGCACTTGATGTTCATCTTTTTTTTTTCAGATGGAGTCTCACTCTGTCACCCAGGCTGGAGTGCAGTGGCACGATCTCAGCTCACTGCAACCTCTGCCTCCTGGGTTCAAGCGATTCTCCTGCCTCAGCCACCCAAGTAGCTGGGACTATAGGCATATGCCACCATGCCCAGCTAATTTTGTATTTTTAGTAAACATGGGGTTTCACCATATTAGCCCGGATGGTCTGGTTCTCCTGACCTCGTGATCCACCCGCCTCAGCCTCCCAAAGTGCTAGGATTACCGGCCTGAGCCACGGCGCCCAGCCTGATGCTCACTATTGTGTTTCATCCCCACCAACCTCTGCCTTTGGAGAGACACGCCGTATGACACCCATTTGACAGATGAGGACACCGAGGCGCCGAGAGGATGGAGAGCTTGCCTGAAGGCACACAGGTAGTAGGTGACCAGCCCAAGACTCCTGCCTGGGACTGTGGCCTGCCCTTCAACCCTCTCAGCAGCACTTCCTCCCTGTGTTGTGAGCTTTTGGAAGCCCATATCCCTACCATTAAGGAAGAGGAGGGACTCACAAGGCTAGGGAAGGTGGCTGCCAGCCAGGAGGACATGGCACGGGAGGTTCCCGCAGCAGCAGGAAGGCAGCTGGGGATGGATGGTGCCTTGTCAAGAAGCCAGAGCCACTTTTGGGCAAAGCCACTCAGATGCAAAGACCAGAACTTGTTCGAAGAGGGCCAAGGACAAAGGCAGCTTTCATCTGACCTCCCCACCAGCTAGGGCCCACAGGAAACTCCTGTCACCTGTGAGCTGTATGACCCAAAGAAAGTTGTGTACCGTCTCCGAGTGTCTAATGCCCTCTGCAAAGCATGAAGATGAAAATCCTTTTCAAGGGTTATGTGTGTCTTAAAAACATTTTCAAGGCTAAGCATGGTGGCTCGCTCCTGTAATCCCAGCACTTCAGGAGGCCAAGGCAGGAGGATCACTTGAGGTCAGGAGTTTAAGACCAGCCTGGCCAACATGTTGAAATCCCATCTCTACTAAAAAATACAAAAATCAGCCAGGCATGGTGGCATGTGCCCGTAGTCCCAGCTGTTTGGGGAGGCTGAGGTGGGAGGATCACTTGAACCTGGGGGCAGAAGGTCCAGTGAACCAAGATCATGCCACTGCACTCCAGCCTGGGTGACAGAGTGAGACTCTGTCCCAAAAAAATTAAAATAAAATAAAATCATTTTCTCTCACAGTGCTTGGCTCTAGGTAGGAAAAGCAGATCTGCTTTTAGCACCTTTTCTCGGGAAGAGGGCAAGACCTTCAACAAAGTTCATTTCCGCCCAGGCTCCTAGCTACTGTGGCTGAGCTGAGCTAATAGGGAGGAGGCTGAAACAGGCAACCCCAGTCAGGGTTTCCTCCATCCCCAAGAAGCCCCACAACACCCAGCTCGGGGCTGGCCCTGGGTGTGCAGGGGGAAGGAAAGATGTCTCATCTCAATCCCATGCTTTGTAGGGAGCATTTTACCTGCCTCGCCTCTGAGACCCCCCGAGACAACTCTCCCAAGATGGATTGCTCTCCCCAATTCACAGATGGGGAAACTGAGGCCAGGCTTTTGGAAATCACTGGGTCAAAGTCACAGCCCTGGATGCACCAGGACGCATCCAATGCAGCAGAAACCCAGCACCGGGCCATGCACCCGGGAACCACGTGCGGACCCACGCCCACCCTGACAGGCCAGTGCTGGAAATGAGACGTGCTCCTCGGCTGAGAACAGGCAAGAGCCGAATCCAGCCCTGCCAGTCATCCGGCGGAACATATGCATTTCAAGGATGGAACAGTTGTATGCTCTTTTTTACCCAAACTTACTATTTTGCATGTTCCTCTCTCAAGCACCACAAGCTTTCCTGTGGCTGTGTTACGCAAGTCCCAGAGATATTTCCTGTCTTATGTTTCCCCCACACAGCGGCTGTCTTCTAAGAAAGGAAATCGACCAAGGGACAAAATCTTGTAAATATTCCAGTCATTCACTTATCCCACATAATTACTCTGCAAAGAACAACATTTGGGCCTTAATTCACTAGGCAGATCCCTGCATTATGCAATTAGCCAATATGCCATTAGCGGAGTTTGCAACATGCACAAGCTGATGGTCACCACGGGATTCCAGGGGACCCTGTGTACCAGGAAGAAGCACAGTGAAGTGGGACCTTCCCCAGGGAAGGTGCTTGGAGGAGGGTCATGTAGAAAAGTGGAGGTGAACGCCTAAAATTTTCAAGGGTTACGTGTGTCTTGAAAACGTTTTTGAGGCCAGGCACAGTGGTTCATGCCTGTAATCCCAGGCATGTAATGCACCTTCTTCCCTCCATCCAATCCACCCTCACACAGGCTCACCTTCGACATTTCTCCCCTAAGCTATTGTGACAGCCTCCTACTTGGCTTCCCTGCCTCCATCCTTCACCTAGCAGTCAGTGACAGCTTTCTAAAACCCAACCCTGACCATGTCACTTCTCTGATTCCCTGTCACCCCACCACCTTCAGGGGACACCCAAGCATGGCACAGAATTCATGGTTTGCAATCCCTGCAGCCTCTTGTTTTGACACACCCAAGTACTCACCCACCCTTCTACAAACACAGGCATGTGCTTGCACACCTACACAAACTCCGGGACACGCATCTTCGTGTCTCTCCCTTTTCCCACTCTCCCATCTGTTGGACAAGTAGCTGCTGACCCTGCAAGTCTCAGATCAAGAATCACATCTTCATGGAGGCTGCTCTAATCTCTCCCTCCACCTCCAGCCTGGAACTCATACCACGCAGGGTTAGAACCACATGGAAGCTGCCTTCTCTACAGGGAGGATGACTCTGGGTTGCAAAAGAGTGGAGTAACCATTAACAGACCTGTGGTTTCCTCCAATTTCTACAAGAAGTCATTTCTTTAAAATGGTGTTCCTGGCTGGGCACGGTGGCTCACGCCTGTAATCCCAGCACTTTGGGAGGCCGAGGTGAGTGGATCACGAGGTCAAGAGATAGAGACCATCCTGGTCAACATGGTAAAACCCCATCTCTACTAAAAAATACAAAAATTAGCTGGGCATGGTGGCGCATGCCTGTAGTCCCAGCTACTCAGGAGGCTGAGGCAGAAGAATTGCCTGAACCCAGGAGGCGGAGGTTGCAGTGAGCCAAGATCGCGCCATTGCACTCCAGCCCGGGTAACAAGAGCGAAACTCCGTCTTAAAAAAAAATGGTGCTCCCAGCGGTGGGGTTACCAATTTTTAAACCCATTGCCAAATTGTGCTGATTTCCATGGCCAAAGACAATGTTTAAACAAATGCACCTCATTCCTAATGTCATTATCAGTGCTTGAAATTACCATTATTTTCAAGTTTGCTAATGTAGTGGATAAAACATCAGCCATCATTTTATTTTGCATTTTATACCTAGTGAGGTTGACCATTTTTTTTCATGTGCTTGGAGATTGCATCCCAGTCCCACCTTGTTACAATTATCTATTTCAATTGTTTACTATTAGAATCTAATGGTTTTCTTGATCATCTGCAGGAGTCCATTATACAACCAGAGATACAAAGATTCTCTTCAACATTATTTATAATAGCAAAAAAGGAAGACTCTTAATAAGGGAATTATTCAAACATTCAGAGAGCAACACTTCTGTAGAATATTAGGCAGCCGTGCGGGGCGTGGCGGCTCATGCCTATAATCCCATCACTTTGGGAGACCGAGGTGAGCGGATCACCTGAGGTTAGGAGTTCGAGACCAGACTGACCAACACGGAGAAACTCCATCTCTACTAAAAAATGCAAAATTAGCCGAGCGTGCTGGGGCACGCCTGTAATCCTAGCTACTCAGGAGGCTGAGGCAAGAGAATCACTTGAACCTGGGAGACGGAGGTTGCCGTGAGCCAAAATTGCGCCATTGCACTCCAGCCTGGGCAACAAGAGCAAAACTCTATCTCAAAAAAAAGAAAGGATATTAGGCAGCCATAGATATGCTAAGGATAAAGACCGTGGTAAATGCTTAGTATGTGAAGGGAAGGCAAAAGCAATACAAGATTGCTTCAATATTCTGACTATAGCTATACAAAATCCACTATGTGTTGGGTCCTAGAGAAGCAAGGGTGAGCAAGGATGTCCCTTCCACTGAAGAGCTCCCAGTCCAGCTCAGGGAGAGGAATATAGCAGGACACAGTTTTGGTGCAATGAGAAAAATGTTTCCATAGAGGGGAATGCAGCAGGCAGTGGGAGCTCAAGGCATAAAGCCATAGGAAGGCTTCTTGGAGGCAGTGAGGTCCAAGCTGAACCTTGAAGGGCTGGGTGATTGGTCCTGCTGATGGAGTCCGCATCTGCCAGACTTGGAGCCCCAAGCAACTGATGTTCAAGTATCGCAGACTGGTCCTCCACCTGGGGGCTGAGCCTCCTACTCTGGGCAACCCGTCAATTCAAAACTAAAGCAACGTTATGTGCATGGTCACGTTCCTCAGCAACCCTCTGAGATAGCTATATTAAAGCTAACTCCACAGCAGGAGGAAGCAAAGACTAAGGAGACTAGATCTCTCGTGTTGAGTCATCCCAGCTTCAGAAACACAACTGAAAAACTCCAGAGCTCATGCACATAACTCCTGTGCCGATGTTTCTGGAAACTTCTGCACCAGAACTATGTGGAACGACTCATAAAAACCGGGATCCGAGGACCCACTCCAGAGAGACTGAGTTTAAACTTCTGGGGATGTGGTCAAGGCATATGGATTTTTAAAGCATGCCTTCCAGATTATTTATATAGACACTGAAGCTAGAGAGCCAGTGAATGGCTTACCACTTACTGATGTATTCTCAGGAATGTTTTCACCTGCCTGGTTCAAGCACTCACTTTCCATGGCCCAGCCTCCATGCCTGCTGTCTTCATTGCTTGCTGCTTAGGACAAGGTGCATGTAAGGCATTCCAAGAACCAAATAGACCCCAGCTGGGGTCCTCCCCCTTCAAAGAATACTTGACCCTCTGGCTAAGCTCACAGTCGCGTTCAGAGGTAGAGTGCAACCTGTCTTCCTTCCCGCTTTTATTTGACACTGGCAGCAATAAGGCATCTCCTCTGCTAAATTAATTATGTCCATCATCACTAGAAAAAATCCACTGAGCTTCATTAAGCCTGGCAAGTTATGGAGATGCCTGCATCTCAGACACCAGCATCAGCAACAGAAACAAATGCTGGAGGCAGACAGGGAGGGAGAGGCTGTCAGAGGTCAAAGGCTCCAGAACTTGACTTCATCAGCCAGTGTTGAGGGAACAACCTGGAGTCAGGAAAACCCAGGGCTTTAAGTCCTATCTGCCTTTTGCAAGCCTTGTGACCTTGACCTTGACCTTCACTTTTCTGGGTCTCAGTTTCTTTATCTGTTCAATGGGCCTAGTAATACTGGCTCTCAGTGTTGTTGTGAGGGTCATTTGAGCAGATATAGAAAGCATGAACTAGAAATATACACTGATTCTAAGTGAGCCACTTAGTGGCATGGATGGGACTTATTTTGCACTGAATTTTGATTTTTTTTTGTGGGATTGGAAAAACTGCAATGCTTTTTTTTAAGGTTACTTGCAAATGTAAATGTACTTTCTTTAAAGGTATACTAAAAAGTGGTAAAATACTAAGAGAAAGGAGGTGACGGGTATTTCCTGACCAAGCTGAGCTACTTGGGGTGGCCTGCAGGTGAGGGAGAGGAGGATCTAAGTGAAGGAGTAAGTCACAAGAATTCAAATCCAGGTCCACCTGAATCCCATCCTCAAACCCAGCACTTTGCCTCGAGGCTCCAAAGGGCAAGCACATAACAAAGGGGCTGAGCGGCTGAAAACATAGCAGATTAATCAGAAAACCAGTGCGACACACTGCCCAGCCAGGACCCAAACCACAGTGATGAGCCTCTACTTCCCGGCCTCACCACCCAGGGCCACAAGTTGTGAGAAACTTAGATCACTACACATCCCCAGGGAGGAGCGCAGTGGAACCATCTGGGCCCACTTCGCATGGGAGCAGAAGAAGGGACCTCTCAGCAAGGGTTCCAGAAACCTCTCTGCTCCCCAGAGTTCAGGGAAGACAGGAGGGGAGCAAACCTTTGCTGGGAATCTTCTTGGCCCAGGGTCACAGTGGCCTTCCCCACCAGCCCTCGTCCTGCCCTCAGCACAGCTGTGCATGGCAGAGGCCATCAGGGCTGTGCAGACTGGGCCCAGCACACTTCTGGAGACACGGTTCACATAAACCATGCAGTTAGAGGCTTTACTTACAGTTGTGCAACCTGGTAACCCAAGGCATTGTCCCATTTTAGAGGATGAAATCAGAGGCTCAGAGACAGGACCCGACTTATGTAAGGTTCCCCAGTTAATGAACAGCCAAGCCAGGATCCAAACTCGTTGTCTGATCCCAAAACCCACCCTCAGCCCATCCACCACAACACCTAAACTCTCAGGCTCACGCATGTGAATTCGTTTCATCTTTGATGTGACCCAGGAAGAGAGGTGTTAGAAATTAGCAAACTCCTCAATCTGCCCAAATCAAAGGGCTGTGAAAAAGATCACCTCCCATGTGATTTCAATCTAAAGAAATCTACACTGTTTCATTATAACCATAATCATCCTAAATAAGAGGTCTTGACTGAGGGAAGTCACCATCAAACACCACGCAAACCAGCCACAGCCCACCAGGCACACTAGGAAAGGAAAAAGGAGAAATACCTGAAGTGGAAAATGTCCCCCTACTGTTACCCCCACACCCTCTTCAATCAGGTCCTGACTAACAGAACCCACCAGACCACGGTCAGCTTCTCCCATAGCTGGAAAGTAGCAGAATCAGAATCCAAATCCAAGCCACTCTAACTCCAAAATTCAAACACTTTCCCCCATACTTCATTACCTGTTAACATCATTTCACTTATTCTTACAGTGACCCAAACACCAATTATTATTATCCTTATGGTGGCAGACTATGTTTTTCAGAAAGAGCCACACCCCATCCCAGAACCTTACTATGTCCCAGCAAGAGCTGTAGCCTGTATCTCCTCTCCCTGAACCTGGATGGGCCTCAGTGAGTTCATTTAACAATAGATGACCCAGCTACCACTCTGTGGAGAAGCCCAAGACACACAGTGAGGCTGAGAGTAAATGTCCTGGCTGAGGGTCCTTTCTGAAATCCCAGCCAAGAGCCAGCAACAAGCACCAGATATATGAGTGTGGAAGCTCCAGGTGACTCCAGCCCAGCCACCATCTGACTGCAACCCCATGAGAGGTCCTGCCTAAGAACCACCCAGCTGAGCCCTGCACCAGGAGAGATTATAATAATAAATAAGTATTGATGGTTTGTACTACCAAGCATGAGACAGCTTGCTACACAGCAATTTAAAACCAGAGGCTCACCTTAAAAATTAGTAACTGAGGCTCAAGGTGAGCCTCAGTCTGAAGGTGAAAGGCAAAAAGCCAAATCTCCAGGCTAACATGTCTGACATTAGGATGCTTTCCAGGAGCAGGAGGAAGGATGGGGAGACTATTGCTTTACCACTTCATTCATTGCATGTGTTCCCTTTGGCTTATTAAACCACAAGGCCTTCTTTTACTCAAGGGAATAAAGGAAGGATGTGTGCTTGTATCATTTCTGCACGGGAAGATGAATATAATCATGATCTGTAATGACGACTCATATAAAAATCATGTTTTCTTTACTAAGAGTCTCTCTCCCTTTTTTCTCTCCCCAAAATCAATCCAAACTGCAAAAACTATGATAAGCACAGCCTCCGAGATGATCCTCAATCTGTCAGATTTGCAGTCCCTCATTATAGGCATCATCATCATAAATGAAAGATAAGGCTTGGTGCAGCACAGTTCATCATGGAAAGATGCTAACTCACCAGCCCGTCTGCCTGTGAGAATTGCTGTTCTGTGTGGGTGAAGTGGGGGAAATAAAACTGGAGGAGGTGGTTAAATGCCCCCATCAGCCAGGGGACGCTCGGAGGTGGAGCCCACCAGAACCGGCATGGCAGCCCGGGCTGAGTAAATTCCTTCCCACACACTTTCTGGTTCCTTCTCAAATTTCTCCAAGGCAACCAATTTTCACTTTCTTTTAAGATTTCTTTTTTGCTCAGAGAAAGAAAGAAGTTACCGCACACTGAGTTCTTACACTCCAGGCACTACGGGGGCACACTGCAGATGGTGTCTCCAATGCTTTATAGCCATCCTAGGAGGTCGGCATTATTTCAGGTAGCAGGAGTTGGGCTGCAGAGTCTAGACAGACATGGGTTTGAATCCCCTCTCTGATACTCAGTAGCTGTGCAAACTGATGCTCAATAAATGAATGCTTGATAGAGAGAAAATAAAAGGCTTGCTCTTATTCTCATCCTATCCTCTTCCCTCTCACCAACACACATCCTCATATACAAATGTACAAAAGAGGTTTAATTACACATAAAGACCAAGTTCACCATCCCCAAGGTGGAGCCCAGGCAGGTTGCAGCCTTCTAAGCTTATGAATCTCACCCCAAAAGCAGACTTACTATCATGTGTAAGCACAGCATAAACAAGCCTCTTCCCCAGACCTGGGGGAGCTGAAGGAAGGGCCTGATCCCCAGGGGAAAATGAGATGCACAGATCTCATCATCCTGAGAAAACTGTGGGACCCAGGGACTGTGAAGGAGGTGGGAGTATTGTCACAGCAGACCTAAAGACTCTAGAGGAGTTGGATGTGATGAGAATAGAAAATTCCAGTAGGTGACCAGCAGTAGTCAGAATGCAGTATCATCAGGACAGCTCTGGAGAAAACAAGGGGACCCAATGGCCCTAGCCCCTTGGGCTCTCACCCAGAGCACCAGATATTTAGAAAATAGGCTGTGAACAGCCATGGGCTCATCAATCCCTTCAAATGGCATTACTTCTTACAGGCATACCTTGGAGATACTGCCTTGTGGTTCCAGACCACCACAATAAAGTGAATATCATAATAAAGTGAGTCACACAGATTTTATGGTTTCCCAGTGTATATTAAAGTTACATTTAAACCATACTGGTTTTTTAGTCCATTTTCACACTGCTGATAAAGACATACCCAAGACTGAGTAATCTATTTTTTAAAAAGGAGGTTTAATGGACTCACAGTTCCACGTGGCTGGGGAGGCCTCACAATCACAGCAGAAGGTGAAAGTCACATCTTACATGGCAGCAGACAAGAGAGAATGAGAACCAAGCAAAAGGGGTTTCCCCTTATAAAACCATCAGACCTCCTGAGACTTATTCACTACCACAAGAACATGTGGAGGAAATCACCCCCATGATTATCTCCCACCAGGTCCCTCCCACAGCACATGGGAATTATGGGAATTATAATTCAAGATGAGATTTGAGTGGGGAAACAGCCAAACCATATCAACTGTAGTCTATTAAGTGTGCAGTAGCAGTCTGTCTTAAAAACAATGTACATACCTTAATTTAAAAATACTTTATTGCTAAGAAAAAAAATGCTACCAATCATCTGAGCCTTCAGCAAGTCTTTTATTACTTTTCTTTTTTTGAGATGGAGTCTCACCCCATCGCCCAGACTAGAGTGCAGTGGCATGATCTGGCTCACTACAATCTCTGCCACCGGGTTCAAGTGATTCTCCTGCCTCAGCCTCTGGAGTAGCTGGGATTATGGGAGGTGCCTGCCACCATGCCCAGCTAATTTTTGTATTATTAGCAGAGATGGGATTTCACCATCTTGGTCAGGCTGGTCTGGAACTCCTGACATGATCCACTCCCCTCGGCCTCCCAAGCCTTCAGTAAGTCTTAATCTTTTTGCTGTTGGAGCGTCTTCCCTCAGTGTTGATGGTGGCTAACTGATCAAGGTGGTAGCTGTTGAAGGTTAGGGGTGGCTGTGGCAATCTCTTAAAATAAGACAGTGATGACGTTTTCCCCATCAATGGACTCTTCCTTCCCGGAAAGATTTCTGTCCAGCAGGCAATGTTGTTTGATAGCATTTTACCTACCATAGAATTTCTTTCAAAATTGAAGTCAACTCTGCCACTTTATCAACTATATTTATGAAATATTCTAAATCCTTTGTTGTCATTTCAGCAATGTTCATGGCATCTTTACTGGGAGTAGATTCCTTCTCAAGAAATTTTCTTTGTTCATCCATAGCAGCAATTCCTCATCCATTCAAGTTTGATCATGAAATTGCAGCAATTCAGGATCTACTTCTAATTCTAGTTCTCTGCTACTTTCATCATGTCTCCAGTTATTTCCTCCACCAAAGTCTTGAAACTCCCAAAGTAATCCATGAGTGTTGGAATCAACTTTTTTTCCAAACAGCAGTTAATGTTGATGACCTCCTCCCATGGGTCATGAGTGTTCTTCATGGTATCTAGAATGGTGAATCCTTTCCAGGAGGTTTTCAATTGTTTTTCCCAGATCCATCAAAGGAATCACTATCTATGGTAGCTTTAGCCCTATGAAATGTACTTCTTAAATAATAAGACCTGAAAGTTGAAATTATTCCTGATCCATGGGCTGCACAATGGATGTTGTGTTAGCAGGCATGCAAACAACATTCATCTCATGTACATCTCCATCAGAGCTCTTGGGTGACCAGGTGCATTGTCAATGAGCAGTCATTTTTTGAAAGAAATTTTTTTTTCTGAACAGCAGATCTCAACAGTAGGCTTAAAATATTCATTTAACCATGCTGTAAGTGATGTACTGTCATCCAGGCTTTGTTGTCCCATTTATAGAGCACTGGCAGCAGAGATTTATCATCATTTTTAAGCCCCTAAGCTTTTAAGAATGGCAAACCAGCATTGGCTTCAACTTAAAGCCACCCAGCTGCATTAGCAGCTAATAAGAGAGTCAGCGTGTCCTTTAAAGCTTTGAAGCCAGGCACTGACTTCTCCTCTCTAACCATGAAAGTCCTAGATGGCATCTTCTTATCTAATATACAGCTGCTTCACCTACATTGGAAATCTGTTGTTAGTGTTGTCACCTGCATCAGTTATCCACCTAAATTATCTTCTGGATAACTTGCTGCAGCTTTGATATCAACACTTGCTGCTTCACCTTGCACTTTTATGTTATGGAGACGGCTTCTTTCCTTAAACCTCAGGAAATAACCTCCACTAGCTTCAAATGTTCTTCTGCAGCCTCCTCACTTCTCTCAGCCTTCATATAATTGAAGAAAGTTAGGGCTTTGTTCTGGATCAAACTTTGGGAGGAATGTTCTGGCTGATTTTATCTATTCAAACCACTAATACTTTCTCCAAATCAGAAATGAGGCTGTTTCATTTTCTAATTATTCATCCGTTCACAGGAGCAACACTTTTAATTTCCTTCAAGAATTTTTCCTTTACAACTTGACTAATTAGTGCAAGAGGCCTAGCTTTCAACCTGTCTCAGCTTTAGACATGCCTTCCTCACTAGGCTTAATGATTTCTAACTTTTGATTTAAAACAATAGACATGTGATCCTTCCTTTCATTTGAACTCTTAGAGGCCATTGTATGGGGTATTAATTGGCCTAATTTCAACCTTGTTGTGTCTCGGGGAGTGAAGAGGCTGGAGGAGAGAAGAAGATAGTGGAGGAATGGCTGGTTAATGGAGCAGCCAGAACGTAGCCACATAAATCAGTAAAGATCACCGTCTTATTTGGACACACTTCATGGTGCTCTAAAGCAACTACAAGAGTAACATCAAAGACCACTGATGACAGATCACCATTACAGACATAACAACAGTGAAAAAGTGTGAAATACATGAGAATTACTAAAATGTGACACAGAAACACAAAGTAAGCACATGCTGTTGAAAAAATAGT
>CM052655.1:117848736-117863972 GCA_028533165.1 Leontopithecus rosalia
GGTCAAAATGGTGAAACCCCGTCTCTACTAAAGATACAAAAAATTAGCTGGGCATGGTGGCGTGTGCCTGTAATCCCAGCTACTTGGGAGGCTGAGGCAGGAGAATTGCCTGAACCCAGGAGGCGGAGGTTGCGGTGAGCCGAGATCGCGCCATTGCACTCCAGCCTGGGTAACAAGAGTGAAACTCCGTCTCAAAAAAAAAAAAAAGAAAAAAAAGAAAAAGAAAAAATAGTGCTAATAGACTTGTGCGAGGGTACTGTCCCAAATCAAAAATAAGGGTTGCCATAAACCTTCACTATGAAAACTGTGAAGGACAATAAAGCAAAGTGCAGCAGAATGAGGGATGCCTATACTTAATACCAGTGACACACTGCAACCCACACATCACAATGCATTCAAACAGCTGTCCTAAAACAACGTTACATCATAGTGCTTAGCGCCCCCAAGCTCCAATTAATTTATAGGAGAATGGTTATTACTAGGGACCATTTGCTTGGAGGGTCCAAGCCCCAGGGGAGAGTAAGATGCATGGATCTCACCATCCGGAGGAAACCGTGAGACCCAGTGACAGTGTCGGGGGTGGGAGAATTGTCAAAGTAGCTTTTTTCCAGGACCTTAATAAGGCAAACACCTATTACATATCACCGCAGTCCCAGGGACAAAGGCAATCGACAAGTACTTGCCAAAAGAACAAATGAATAAATGGACAAGCCAAATGCTTCTTTAGACAGTACTGTATAGCTCATATCACTTAATAAAGTAATGCTGCTCATTATACTCACTGAGCCTCCACTTCCTAATTTGTAAAATGAAGACAACATGACCTACTTCATACTGTTGTAAGGTTAAGTGATACGATATATGTCCAAAGTCTGTTTACCTATAACCATTAATATATGTTCACTCAGGCTCAGCAAATACTGAATCACCATTAGTATTGTTGTTAGCTCCCATTTATTTAGCATCTACTAAGTGTTAGCAGCTTTCTAGGCTTCCTAATGCTTATAATAGTTCTTCAAAGTAGAAGATATGATCACCTTTATTATGCAGTGTTTATGACAGCTAAAGAAGTAAAAAGGTTAATACTGAATAATGCAGTAACTTCCACTCCTGGAGAATGGCTGATCAAGTGTGCAAAGGTACTGTCCCAAATCAAAATAAGACTGTCCTCAGTAACATGGGCTTTTTGACAGATTAATGGGCTTTCGAGGTATGTTTCAAACCTGCCAGTCTTTCTCAAAATGTGAGCTAGATCTAAAATTGGTGATATAGTTTGGCTGTGTCCCCACCCAAATCTCATCTTGAGTTGTAGTTCCCATAATCCCCAGGTGTAGTGGGAGGGACCAGTGGGAGAAACTGATTCATGGGGTGGTTACCCCCATACTGCTGTTCTCTGGTAGTGAATGAGTTCTCACATAGTCTGATGGTTTTATAAACCTTTTGCGTGGCATTTCTCTTGCCTACTGTCATGTAAGATGTGCCTTTCCTCTTCCTTCACCTTCTGCCATAATTGTGAGGCCTCCGCAACCATGTGGAACTGTGAGCTTATTAAACCTCTTTTCTTTATAAATTACCCAGCCTCAGGTATGTCCTTTATTAGCAGCATGAGAACAGAGTAATACAGTTGGGATAAGCTGGCAATGTATGAAATGAAGAGATTTGCTGGCCTTAAGGATGAGCACCAATTAGCATCGCAATTAGAACCCTGGGCCTGGGACAAAGAGCAAGGTGGAGGAGGAGAGCCTGGCAGTCCTGGCTGCTCAAAGGTAACTGATGTATCTTCAGGTCTTTGGTGCACCCGATTCACAGCAGAACTAGACGGAAATCTCTGGAGGAAAGCATCCCTCATTTGGGCCCACAGGAGTAAAAAAGCTGAAAATAAGCTTAATAAATAAGCAGTGAGCTGACAATGAAAAGTCACAGGAAGAGAAGATGGTAAGTGTCCATGAGTGGCGGTCAACAAATGTAACAAACAATAGATTTAAACACCTCAGGATTGCAGATATTAAAGAATCCAATACATACTATAAGATATTAATGTATGAAATGTAAAAATAACAAGAAATACATAAAGAAAGTAACATTAGAATCACAAAGATAAAAAATAAACAAGAGACCATCAGGAATGACCAAATAGGTTTGAAAAATAACCAAATGGAACTCCTAAAACTGAAAATTGTAACTGGATTTTAAAATAGCCAATGGATGCTTGATAAGATACACACAGCCAATAATAAAACTTGTGAACCCTAGGATAAGAGTCTGATTAAATTACCCGAAACACAGTATCAAGAGATAAGGAAATAGAAAATGTAAAGGTAACGTAAGAGATACAGAGAATAAAAGAAGCTCTAAAGTATGTCTAATCAGAGTCCTAGAAGGAGAGTGCAGAAATAGAATAGAGGTGATATTTCAAGAGATATTAGCTGCGAACGTTCCAGAACAAAGAGAAGACATATATCCAAGATTCAGGAATCATACGATATACTCCTAGTAAAAGTCCTCTCAGATGCCTACAGTGAATCTTTAAAACATCAAAGGCAAAAATAAGATACTTTAAAGCAGCCAGACAAAACGAAGAGGCAATTACGAAAGGAATAATGAGAAAACTGGCAGCAGGCTCTTCACCTCCATAATGGCAGCCGGAAGACATGTGATGGTGCATTCAGAGTGTGGAGATGCAATAGTTGCCAAGCCAGAATTGTGTGCTTCACAAAACTGTGTGCCCAATAAGAGCAAAAGTAAAACAAAATATTCAGATACACGTGGTTGCGGGTAAACCACCACACCTCCCCTAAGGAAGGAAAGAAAATTATCACAAAAACGTCCTTATGAGAAGCAAGAAGAAATGGTGAGCAAATAAGCTGATAAACATGCCTGAACATGAACAAAACAATGTGTGTATGAGATAGTAATAAAATCTAACTTATAAAGCCATAGAAAAATCATACAATTAAAATATTATACGACAGTAACTTGTAGGTTGGGAGGGTGGTGGTTTGACTTGGGGTATTCTAATGTCCTTTTATTAATCAAAGGGGGTTAGGATATTGTTGACTTTAGTATGTCATTAAATTAATGATAATGTGTCCAGGGCAGTCAGGAAAACCAAAGGGTAAACTTCAGAACAGTAGAGGGAGAATAAAAATGAGCAATGGATAAACTTTAAAAACCGTCTTCAGTCAGTACTTCCACCCAGACAATAAAGGAGAAAAGAGGATAATTTAAAAAGTGAAAAAAGAAAAATAACAAACTAAGGTAATGGAAACAATAAGAATAAATCACCAATGTAAATAAATGTAAATAAACTAACCAATCCAAGACAAGAATGTTTTTAAAATTACAAGAAACACTTAGCTATATTCTCCACCTAGTTTAAGAAGTAAAATATCACATTTTTACTCAAAATTACATTCAAAACGTGTTGGTTTTGATACATGTAACTTTAGTTCACCAATTCTTCCCGCTATGTTATTTTTTATGAAAATAAAAAATAATGCCACATATATAATAATGCCACAATTGATTTATCCATTCTCCTATTGGTTGGCATTGCTATTTTAGAAACTACTGCTATAAACGTTCTTGTTTATAACCCCTTGTTTACATTTGCAAAAGTTTCTCTCTAAGGTAAATATTTGGGGTGTGGAATTTCTGGTTTATGGAATGTAAATATCTTCGATTTTCTCAGATAAGGCCAAATCAAAAGTAGCTGTACAGATGGCCACGTCTCTGCCAATGCCAGGCTAGGTAATTAGGACCAACTTCCCCACTTTAAAACCTAGAAAATCTGAATAACTCTTAAGTTTAAAAATAAAAATTAAATGCTTGAAGGCACTAGAAAGTTATCAAGACAGTGAAGCATTACAGGGCCAAAATCCAGGGAAAGAAGAAAACTCAGTGAGACAAACCCAGCATTTGTATTGCTGTATCTACTGATTTCAGAATAAGGTGAGATTTTGAAAAATTTATAACACACAAGGACAAAAATTAAAGTCCAGGGACCATCATTTGATCGACTGACTAAACTACCATCACCGAAAGTCGTGTCTGCTTTCTCCGTGATCCTCTTTTCTCCTTTTCTTGGTTTCTACCCTTCACAGGGAGACTGAGTTTTGGTTTTTAAATGACACTAAAGGTATACTTTCTAGGAGTAAAAGCAAACCAGAAATATACTGTCCTTCAAAGGGATTAAAGTCCTGTTCAAAACATTGCCATCCCTAATTGGCTTAAGGAGACCAAGCATTGCTAGCACCCTGCCAGAACCAAACACTAAACCTTGCTAGAGAGGATATAATATGATTATCCTAATTCTCAATTTAAATCTACAATTTTTCCAATATTTAGTCAAAACCAAGTACACAAGAAGGCAAAATAAACAGCTCACAACAAAGAGAAATAATATGGAACCTTCCAGATATGTGAGGTATCACTTCCAGACTTCAAAAATAGATAATCTAACATGTTCAAGGAAATAAAAGACTGAGAATTACATAGAGAACCAGAAACTGTAGAGATTATTCAAATATAAAGCCTAGGATTGAAAAATAGAATAACTGAAATTTAAAATTTGGTAAATAGGTTTAATAACAAATCAAATACAGCTGAAGAAATAATTAGTAGGCCAAAAGATATGCTAGAAGAGAATGTCTAGATTGACTCATGGAGAGACATGAGGATAGGAAAAAAAGAAAAGAAAATGTAAGAAGTATATAAAATATACAAAATTGGAGTCCCAGAAAAACAGTAAAAAGAGTAAGGCAGAAGCAATATTTAAAGAAACAATGGCTGAAAATTTTGAAAAAGTGGTAAGTTATATTTAGAAAGATTCAAGAAGCACTATGAATCCCCAACCAAAATAAATACAAAGGGAACCACAGCTAGGCACATTATACCAAAACTATTGAAAACCAAAATCAAAGAGAAAATCTTAAAATCAGAGAGAAAAAAATACACATTACCTTCAAAGGAGCAGGAATAATAGTGCCATCTGACTTCTCAACAGAAACGACAAAACCAGAAGATGATCAAATGCCATCCACAAAGTATGAAAAGAAAACTTGCTGAGAATTCACGGGAAAAATATCTTTCAACAATAAAGGTGAAATAAAGACATTTTTAGGCTGGGAGAAATACATTTTCAGACCAAGAAAATTCACACTGGAGAGGCCGGGCGCTGTGGCTCATGCCTATAATCCCAGCACTTTGGGAGGCCAAGGCGGGTGGATCACGAGGTCAAGAGATCGAGACCATCCTGGTCAACAAGATGAAACCCCGTCTCTACTAAAAATATAAAAATTAGCTGGGCATGGTGGCGCGTGCCTGTAATCCCAGCTACTCAGGAGGCTGAGGCAGGAGAATTGCCTGAACCCAGGAGGCAGAGGTTGCGGTGAGCCAAGATCGCGCCATTGCACTCCAGCCTGGGTAACAAGAGCGAAACTCCGTCTCAAAAAAAAAAATAAATTCACACTGGCAAACCTACAAATACTGAAGAAAATACTGATATTCTTTAGACAGAAGCTTAGAAATTAAGGAAGACATGAAAAATGGCAGAAAGCTAAATGTGTATGTAAATGTAAATGAGCCTTAATATATAAAAAATAATGACTTGTGAGATATGAACAAGAAAGGGAAATAAAATGCATAAAAACTATAACATGTAAGCAGGAAAAGAGGTAAATGAAGTTAAAGTCCTCTAAGATTTTTGCATTGTCTAAGAAGTAGGGAAAACACTTTAAAAAAAAAAAATCAAAGATGCCTGTTACAACCTCCGGGGCAGCAGTTTTCAGAATGTGGCTCGTAGACCCCTGGAAGCCCCCAAAGGCAAAACTATTTTAATAATACTCAGGCTTGTTTACCTTTTGTAACTTCGTTGATTTTGCACTGCTGGTGCAAAAACTACAGTGGATAAAAGTGCTGGTGGCTTGCATAAAGCATGACAGTGGCAAGAAATTGTACTACTGGATATTGCAGTCTTTACTGTCATGTAATTGCAGAAAAAGAAAGAAAGGGCAACTGACTACTCTTGCCGGAACAGTAAAAGAGTATTATTTTTTATTAAATTAAGAACTTGGACTATGCATGTTAAAATATGCTATGTGATGAAATGGAACATAGGCAGGAAGCACAGCTGCTGTATCCTGAAATAAAATGGTGATCTCAAGGAAAGCACTCGTGTAATTAAGTTGCAAGGTGCACTAGCCACTTTTTCATCCGAGACCATTTTTACTTGCAAGAATAACTGACAGGGAAACTACGGTTATTCCAAATTGAATATCCTGCAGACACCTTCTCAAAATTGAATATAGTAAACATGTCACTTCCAGGAAAACAATGTACACGCTATGTTATCAATGATATATAATGTAAGCTTTCAAATAATCATTAGAATTTTATAAAACTTGCCTTAGCCATTCTGAGCTTGATAGATTCCCAATATCTAAAGACTTTTGTGGTAAAATCAATGATAACATAAACAAATATAATTTTCAAATAGTATTGAATTAAATGTGTCAACATTTGGAAGACCTGCATAACTCAGTGAAGAATATTTTCCAAATGACCAGTGCATAGTGATACAAAATTACAATGAGTGAAAACCTATTCAAATTGCAAGGGAGACGAATAGATTTTTATGAAAAGGTCACTGATGTGGCTTCAGATTTCACTTTGCTACTAACCTTTGAGAAATTATCACTTGTGAATGTTTTGTGTGGGAATAAAGGAGATACCCACAGACCTCCGAAAAAGCCATTAAATACTCTCCTTTCTCCCAACTACATATCTGAATGAGGCCAGATTTTCTTTGTATATTTCAACCAAAACAACATATCACAATGAATATGCAGAAGTAGATAGGAGGACATAGCTGCCTTCTACTAAGCTATACATTAAAGAAAGAACAAAATGGAAAATAATCCCATCTTCTCAGTGTTTTCTGTTTTAGAAATAATAAATACTAGTTATTAGAAACTTATTTCACTGATTTTTGTGAAATAAGTTATGTCTAATAACTAGTATTTATTTATTTTATATTATTTATTTTATTTCACAAAAATAAGTTATGTCTAATAACTAGTATTTATTATTACTTTAAAGTGAATTAACACATAGTTTAAATTTTTCTTGGTTTTAACTTCTATTACAATAAGATATTGATAATGCAGTCCAGAAAAATAAAAGACATTTTGTGTTGCTAACAGGTTTTAAGAATATAAAGATGTTCAGGGGCCAAATAGTTTGAGAATCAGAGTTCTAGGATGACCATTAAAAGAATAACAAAAGAATGTATAAATACTAAGTTAAGAGAAGAGAAAAAAAAGAATAATTTAGAAAAAGAGTGAATCCAAAAGAAGGAAAGAAAGGAAAAAACATTAAGTTGGACAGAAGAATAGACTATATTAATCATTACACTAAGTGTAAATACGCAAAGACTGTCAGATAAGATTTAAGAAAAACAACCAATTGTATGCTGCTCACATGATGCACATTTCAAATATAAGAATACAGAAAGATTAGAAGTAAAAGGATGAAAAGCTATCTTAATGTAAACACTAACGAAGAGAAGCTGGTTAATATAAGACAATGTAGACTTCAAAGAAGAAAATGTGGCTAGATATAAAGACAAGTCTTTTCTAAAACGCAAAGTCTAATTTTCCAGAAAGATATAACAATTCTAAATGTGCATGCACCTAATAACATAGCCTCAAAATAGGTAAAGCAAAAACTAAGAATTAAGAGGAGAAACAGACAAAACCATCACCATGGTGGCAAATTTTAACACATATTTTTCAAATTATGGAACAAGCAGACTAAAAGCATTAACAAGGATATGGAAGTTTTGACTAACATAATTAACCAACCTGAACTCAATGTCATTTATAGAACAACTGAACCTAACAAGAGCAGAGTATACCTTCTGTTCAGGTACATTTAAACATTTCCCAAGACTGACCATATGCTGAGACATAGAGCAAGTTTCAACATATTTGAAAGGATTAAAATCAGACAGAGCATGTTCTCTGACCAGAATGGAATTCAGCTATGTATCAATAACAAGGTTAAGTAGAATATTTTTGAAAATTAAGAATTTGGAGGAATTAAGAAATACACTGCTAAGAAATACACTGGATCAAACAAAAAAATTATAGTGGAAACATATATATGTATTTGAGACAGAGTTTTGCCCTTGTTGCCTAGGCTGGAGTGCAATGGTGCGATCTTGGTTCAAGCTATTCTCCTGCCTCAGCCTCTCGAACAGCTGGGATTACAGGCATGTGTCACCATGTCTGGCTAATTTTGTATTTTTAGTAGAGACAGGGTTTCTCCATGTTGATCAGGCTGATCTCAAACTCCTGACCACAGGTGATGCGCCTGCCTTGGCCTCCCAAAGTACTGAGATTACAAGCGTGAGCCACTGTGCCCAGCCTGGAAATTAGAAAATATTCTAACTGAATGATAATGAAACTACACGATCTGATAATTGGTACAATGCAAAAAAGCCACACTTAGGGAGAAATTGATACAGACTAAAATATATACATCAGAAAAGAGGTAGAGTTGAAAGACCATGATACAAACTTCCATCTCAAGAATCTGGAAAAGGAAATCACAAAATAAAACAAAAGAATGTGGTAGAAGGGGTGGCTGCTGGAGAATCTCGGGTCTGTCCTCTCCTGGAGTCTGTAGACAGACACTGCCCTGGGGAGGTTGTCACTGGCTGCTTGGGAGGCAGGTAGTTCACCAGGGAGGATGGCTCCTTCGACAGGTGCATGTAGCCCAGCCACCTTCTGTCTCCCATTCATTCTCTTTCTCTGCCAGATATTTTTGCTCTAGTATTACAGGGTTTCCATGTACATCTTCCTAATTACTAAAAGGATTGGGAATCTTTTCAGCTACTTTGAACTTCATGTAATTCCTCTTCTATGAACTGTCCATTCAGGTATTTCGCCTATTTTTCGGTGCATTTGCTTTTCTATTCTTATCTTGATTTTGTAGACTTCTTCCTATGCTCTGGATACAAATCTTTTATTTGTTATATGTATTGCAAATATATTCTCCTAGTTTGTAGCCTGCCTTTTCACGCCTTTTAGAGTACCTTTTATTAAACAGAAAATTTTAATTTTAATATGGTCAAATGCACCAATATGCTCCTTTGGGTTTGTTTGCTTGTTTGTTTCCACTGGGGGAGGAAAATTGAAAGGTCTTCTCTACCCCAAAGTCATGAAGATATTCTATTTTCTAAATGTGTTAAAGTTTCTTTCCTCACATTTACGTACTTAACGTACCTGGAAGTTACGTTGGGGGTTGTATGAGGCTGAGTCCACTCTTACAGTAGAGGAAATTAAGGCTCAGACTGGTGACGCCTTTTAAGAAATGTAAATGGCAGAGCCTAGAAGCAAACCCTGATCTGTCTGGTCCAAACCACACGGACTTTCCCCTGCATTCCATCCCAACCTCCCAGAGACCTCCAATGTGAGCTGCACTCAGCTCTTGGCCCTGTGGTAGGTGCTGAGGATGCAAAGACCAATTAGACCCAGGCCTGCCACGGAGGAGCTCCAAGGATGATGGGGACTCACATAAGTGCCAGGCCAGGGAACTCTAAGTCCCTGGAGGGTGAGAATTTTGGAAGGCAGCACAGGGACACTGCAGGGCCCAGAGGCGAGCTGGGGTAACCTTGCTGGAAAAGCCAACCGAGCACCAAGAAAGGGCTTCTTTTCTGGTTACAAAAGAGCAAAACAACACTTGGAAAGTCAAAGTAACTAGCCCAAAGTGATACGTGGAAGAAAGTAGCAGAAGTAAAACCGGAAGCCAAGCCGATGGGGCTTCAGTCTGGCTTCTCTTGCTCTTCCAGCATTTCTATCCCGAAACAAAGAAGAAAACAGCAGGGGAGCCTGGGCAGCAGCTGTGGGCGGCCCATCCACCTCAGCTGCCTGACCCTGTCTGAGCTTGACGCCTCTGCGAGCTGCAGCTTCCTGGTTCCACGGGGCCCTGCAGCCATGGAGGGGCTCCCATGTTTCCCAGAACACTCAGTCTTGCCAGCCGCAGTCAGGTGTTTCCAGCAACACACACACTCACATGCGTGCACAGACACACACACACACACACACCCCTTGTGCAGGAGCCACGCCCTCCAGCAGGATCTCACCTCTGGAGCCCTGCACACCTAACTCAGATTTTTAAATCTTCAGCCACCCTCTGTCCAGCTGTCCAAGCTGCTCTGTGGCTACCGTCTATTGGATGACCTGCATGGCAGCCCAGGCACGTGCCTAGGGCCCGGGGACACACACACAAAGTTCAGCAGCAGAAGCCTTCACAGGATTTTGCAATTAGAAAACCTTAGAAAAAGTTGTTGTAAATCTTACGGTGCGTGTAAGTTTTGTGTCAATATGAAAAATAAATGTTGGATTTGGATTACGTGGAGCTGTGGGCATCGTCATCTCTTCTCAGCTAAGATCTTCCAAAGGGCTGAATGTTGCCCCACAGTGGGTCAGCTCAAAGGAAGGTTTTTTCCAGCTCAATTCTGAGTTGCACTCTTTCTCTTCCCTCTGGCCCTTCTTTTCCCTACCTTCTTCCTCTCTCTTCTCTCTGTCTCCTTTCTCTCTCTTCTCCTTTCACTGTCCTATGCATAATCATTTCCAACCCTAAAGCACTTCACATTTGGTGAAAAGCACTTGAGTTTCAAAGTGATTAGAAGCTCAAGATCCGTCATTTAAAATGTAAATTAAACCAATTAAAATTGCAGGAGCACTTTACATGTTTTAAGCAAATAATTATTTTTTACCCACAGATCTGGGAGGCTGGGGTGAGCCAGGTCTCGACAGGCCTGAGAAAGCAGCAGGAGCTGACCTCGGGTGCAGCTGGCCTCCCAGGCCAAGCACCCAGCCCTGCCCAGGTGGCCCTGGGCAGCTTCTCTAAATCCTGAGACAGGACAGCCTGGAACTCAGTCATGACCCATGACCCTTCCTTCCAAGTTCACCAAAGATGAGACTCTGTCTATCTGGGGCTTCCTGTGCAAATGGAGGTAGACCTCACTCCATTTGAGGAGAGAGGTGAGATTCTCTCAGCACCCGTGGTGCCTGCCTAGCAACCCCCATGCTACCTTCCATGGGCCCAAACATCGACAACATAGACCTCGGGGTCACCAGAATGCAAAGAGCATCTCACATGTATCAAGCCCTTTTTGTGTCCTGGCCACAGAAACAAACAGGCAAAGTCTCTGCCCTTGAGATCAGCCCAGCAAAAGAGTAAAAAATGTAAGTACCAGAACAGAGCTATAAATATGGCAACAGAAAACTGTATCAGCTACTGAAATAGAACAGAGATGGAAATGATTCACTTCTGAAGTTCTCTGGATAGAAGAGGAGCTATGTGAGCTGGGCTTTGCAAGATAAATAGGAGTTTTCAGGAGGACAAAGAATGCAAAGATTTTTCAAAAGACCAACAAGGCAAAGGTCCATGGCACTGTGTTCCTATCACAGAATAAAGAAATGTATAAGAAGGTACTCAAGTTATCTTCTCTTACCAAGTTGGAAACTGAGTCTCAAAGGTTTGAAGCTCCTATCGGAAGTGACAGCTAGAAAGTTGTAGACTCAAATCCCGGTGTGACCCCAGCATTTCAAGTGCTTTTGATTCCTCCCTTGTTGTTATGTGGAACCAGAGATGGATGTTTTGAGTCTTCTTCTTTTCGGCGGAACAGTAACCTAGGATCAAACCCAGCAAACCAACCAGGCAGCCTTCCCCTGCCCCCTGGTGCAGATTCCCACCACCCCATGTCTGGGCCCAGCTGCCTTCAGGACCCCAGCGGGAGGGGGAGCTGATGGTTGGGCCTCAGAGGCAGCTGGAACAGAAAGCAAAAGAAATAGTTCACGGTCTACGTGGCGAAGTGAGACAGGCATCCCCAGCTGCGTCCAGGAGAGCCGGCAGGCCAAGCCCAGCCCAGACATTGCAAAAACAAACCTCGTCCAGGTTTCCATCTCCCGGGGCAGGCCCCACCCTCCAGGAAGAAGGTAACTTCAAGCAGCCCAGGTTCCTTTCTTTTAGAATCTTCGTTTTCAGTTTTCCCCTTTCCCCTAATTAGGTTTCAGAGCTCAGAATCATCCAGGCAGCTTCCTTGTGTCCAGCAGGGTTGGGTGCGCAGTCTGGTGTTTACCTAAAAAATATTCCCGAAGAGGGAAAGTAGTTGAGGGGCAAGGAGAGAGGCCTTTTCTAAATAAGAATTCACCTCTGGGGCACAGGGGGAAGGGGACAACTCCTTGTTTTTAATAGATACAGAGCTTCTGGTGGGGGTAGAGTTGGTGGTGATGGTTACCCAGTGTTGAGAATGCAGTTAATGCCACTGAATTGTACCCTTAAGAATGGTTCAGATGACAAATACTAGGTTATAGATATTTTACCGTAATATAAAACCTATTATTATTAGATCCTGTGATGTCTTGCAAGTGGGTAAGAAAAGGAAGTCTTCAGTGACAGTGATTTCGTGACGGCAGAAAGGGAAACACTTCCTCACTTTCGGAAGGTCACTAATTGATGAGCCCATCAGGGAGCGGAAGAAAGCAGCTCTTCCCACAGCTCTTCTGGGCTTGGCCGGGAAGCAGAGCGGGGGTCCCAGACACCTCCGCGCTCTGGGGATGTATGCTTAACTTGGAGGTCAGCGGAGCTCTGTTTCATCTCAGGGAACACGCTGATTGCTGTGTCCAGTGTGCCTTCACAGTGGGTGAAGGGTGTCAGCTCCTGGGCCCTTTCTGAGGGCTGTGTCCCCGCCTAGGAGGTTGAGGGAGGGTGGTGGGAAGGTCAGGTTTGGCAGACAGAAAATCAGCCCCACTTCCTAATCCAGCACCATCACAGTATGACCTTATGGAGGCCACTCTGTCTCCCTATGGCACAGCATCCTCATTTTTCCCATATGACTCAAATCTTTGCGTCAGGTTGCCCACCGCTCCCCAGGGAGTAACTAAGCTCCACCTCTTCTTACCCTTTGAGTGTTGCTCTTACCTATACAGTCACACGTTGACAAACATTTACTAGGGTCAGACTATCAGTGCTATTCAGTTTGGGATGTATACTGAAGTCGTGGATGAGCTGAATGTGTCTGGTCTTCCACAGCTGATAAATCTCAGCACCAGGATCAGAACTCTGGTCAGACTGAGTCCAAATCCAGGCATTCTCGCCCGCACCCACTGGCACCGGCTTCTGCAACACCTCCGCAGGCCCCGAGAGGGACATGGCAAGTGGGAAGTCAGAGACCCACTGGAGGAGGAGGGCAGGGCTCTGCGGAGACAGGGAACTGGCCATGGACCAGTGTCTGTGATGGACCAGGCCAGGTAGGCAGATGGCTTTGGAAGGTCCAGAATGGGAGAGAAGGGCTTCTTCAGGGAGTCACATGAGAGCAATGAAGGGTGACCACACGGAAGGCCCCTGCAGAGAAGACCAGAAGGCAAAGCTGAAGCAAGGGACAGGGGCAGGGTTTGGTGCTGTGAGAGCTGGGGGCTTTAGTGGGTGTCTGCTTGGGTTTGTGAGATGCTGAGGTACAGAAACTGAGGACGGAGCAGGAGTCCAGCCCATCCTCCAAAGTGCAAACTTTTCCCAGGATAGTCATTAAAATTGCATGGAGCTATTCGATCCAGTGTCCTTCCCCATTCACTGAAGGCCGAGGTTGGTGGGATTTCCCCATAAGCCCCCAAATCGGTTCAGCCCATTGATCCCACCGGAGGCCTCCATCTCTCACTGCTCACCACACTTCCCACCAGCACTCCCCACCACAGGCAACACAGCCAGGTCAGGCCGTACTTCCAGCCCAGCCCATTCCCCTCAATGACAATTTCCACTCCACATATGTGTGGCAAAATACAAGGAGCCTCTTTTCTCTGAGGCCAGTGTTTGGGGCAGCTTTCCCAGCACGCATATCTTTGATAGTTCAATCCCTCTTTGAATACACCGGGCCTTTCAGCTGCGGGCACTCTGCACCGACTCCCACCAACATAAGTTGTTAAATCCCCTGTGTCAAACAAGTGGTTGGCACTTCACGAGCACCTAAGATGGATGCCACGTGTGTTTCAGCTCTGACTCTGCTCCCTGGGCCCTGTGGCACTGAGACGGGGTCCTAGGCAGGAAGTCCTCTCCCGGGGTGGACACCAGCCACCCAGACTTGACCACTGCACAATGGGTGAGAACACAGACTCCGGGGTGTCCCTTAAAATCCAGCACTGTCATTTACTAGCTGTGTGACCTCAAGCAAATCACCTCTCCCCACTAAGCCCATTCCTCTGACTGGCAAGTAGGGACCATAGTAGTAACTTTAGGCTTCTGCTCTGCAGTGTAGTGTTGCAAAGGGCTTAGTGCTTAAACTGGTGTGCAGTAAGAACTCAAGAAATGCTATCATTTTCTCCTCTTCCTCCTCCTCTTCCTTCTCCTTCTTTTTCATTATTAAACACAGAATTGCACAAACAAAAATAACCACTATTTGCCCATCACGTTTTTACTGTATGTCCAGCCATTCACACGAGTCTCTCCATTCCTCAGAGTACCCCACCCCATCCCCCGCACAGGCCTTCTCAGTAAAAAGAGGAAACAAAGGCTCAGAACGGACAGTCCACGACCCAGGGTCTCACACCTGGAGATGCAGTGCAGCTCCAGAAACCAACAGTGTTTACTCACGGCCCCACCAGCCCTATTCTTCCACAAACGCAATCCTAGTAAAAACTCTGACTGATATGTATGCACGTGCATGGATGATCCATCTTTCTTGTAGTTTTGTCACAGTTTTAGATTGCGTTTTGCTGACAAACGGGGATTCTACGCTCAGAACTGTCAGCACATTCCTGGGGTGGGAGAAGTCAGCCCCCGCTAATGCCACAGCTAACCACGGCCCCACCCTGCACCCCACCCTATATCCCCACCCCACCAAGCTGGCCTGGCTGGGTCAGGTGGACCCAGGCCAGTGTCTCAGAACCCCTGGCAGGAGCACATAAAACTGAAGGATTCTTCAGGCGAGATGGCCCCAGTCCAAGGAGTTGACCAAATGCCCCTCCCTAGCCTCCACACCTCCAAGACTGCATTTTTGAGGACTGCTCAGGACAAGGTGGGGAGGAGCACTGCCGGCTCTCCTTTGGGCTCCAGGCACGCAATGGAAAGAAAGCTTTCAAGCCCTGGAGGGCAGGAGTGGGAACTCTCATTTTTTTCTAGAAGATTCCCAGCCCAAGCCAGGTGGCGCGCTCTACAGGTGTGCTGTTCAGGCA
>CM052655.1:117864072-117942003 GCA_028533165.1 Leontopithecus rosalia
ACCTCTTCTTCTAGCAGTAGGAAGGGGTAACCCACCGCCCCTGAGCTCCTTGCGGGGAAAGTAAAACCATCACCGTCCTGTCCTGGAGACTTTACCACATGCCTGTGGAGCTTATCCCACACACCCTCAGTCACTTGAAATGTATTTTAAGAACCGCCTACTCTGTCCTGCTCACTTTCCCCTCCATCTGAAATCCACTCCCTCACTCATTCACTCATCTTTCACTTTCAGCACTCACTGAATTGCTGGTGTTTAGTATGACTTTCACTTTCACTGAATGTAGATTCCACTCAATTATTCACTCATGCATTTATTCACTTTTCCATTCATTCCACACACATATTAAATACCCAGATAATCCAGGCAAACTCATCTTTTAGTCTGGAATTTCCTTATGAATGAATGAATTCTAAGGGAAAATTAGAACTGTAGTGTTTTCTCTGCAGGGTGGGTGAATTTTGGACTCATAAATTCAGGCCTTAAGTGGGCTTGCTGTAGCCAATCTTCTGCTACAAATATGCCATGGGACCCAGTGACCCTGGATTGCCACTTTCTCGTCCTAAACAAGGACCCACAAAGGAAATTCTATTGGAACCAGAAATGCACTTAAGAATTTTCCTTTTACGGGGACACCCTTTGTAAAGACATGTGGAGGGCCCTCATTCTCAGAATGGAGAAAGGTCCCCAGGGCAGCTTTATGGCTGCCATAAATAGGACCAAACAAGATTGCCATGTCCTAAGACATTAAAAAAACGAAAACAAAAACAATTCCATGCACCACCTGTACCTGAGTCAGCATGCCCAGTTTTAAAGTCAGAGCGCATGGCCCGCAGGCCCAGGCATCCAGTTCTATAAATACAGAAAGCTGAAAAGCCGAAGCCAGACCATCCCAATCTGTCACCCTTTCTACATTGATAAATTATGTACACCCCTCTGGATGGATACGCCCAGAGGCCTGAGGTCCTGTCTGAGCAATTCGGATCCATTCTCTGGAGTTAACCTGGGGTCCCACTCTCCCTGCCAACCACTCCCCGGCCCGCCCTCCCCACCTACCCCTCCCTACCTGCTGTGTCCTTTGGGCAGGCCAGGTGTGTTCCGTGATGGATTGCCCAATGGGCCCCTCCGTCCTGGAGGCAGCTGAGCCCCAGGGGGGTGGGAGACATTTGCTGGGCCCTTGACAGACAGCAGGCACGTCAAAGCTGGAAGTGAGCCTGTCTCTAGGGGGTATGCATTTTATGTGAGTTTCAGGGGCTCTGTCTCAGCTTCTTTCCTAGGAGGTGGATCTGACCCCACCCTGTGCCCCACCCTCCCATTCCTCCTCACCCACTTCCGGGCCTCACCATGGGGCCCTAAATGCATCTGGCTCAATGTATGAAAGCCAAGTTTTAGCCAAAGAGCCACAGAGAGGAACCAAGTTTTCTCCCATTTTAGAAGACTTTTCTCTGTCATCTTAAGATGAAATCAGAAGGGTGCCATGTCTCCGGCCAGCTCCTGATAATTCAGAAAGAGGGTTGCCAGCCATTTAAAAGGAGACACAGCATCTTTAATAAATTTAATCCACATCTGATTACAGAGGAAGAAAGTGCTCGCTCTCTCCTCTCCTCTCTCTCTCTGTCTCTCTTTTCACCTTACAGGGCTGGAATATCGCAATAAGTGTTCAATCTGTTTTTTTTTTAAATAAGATTTGCTAAAGGTCAGTGTATCTCCTGGCCACATATGCAGCAACATTCAAATTTCCCTAGCTCAGGAATAAAAAGATTCTATCGTTAAAAATAAAAGAGTAAGGACATCTCTCGAGCCCATGGGGGATTTTGGAAAGAGGAGACATTTCGTTATCAACACGCAATCACGTGATTTTTAAGCAGTATCTCTAATCTGCTTCCCCCTCCTGCCCCCGCAACCCGTCCACCCCCCACCTCCCTCACATCCCCCCCTTCTTTTCACATCAAGGTCTTTTTATCTTCCAATTTTGCATCTAAAGATGAGGTGAATACCATTAGCTCAATTCAACCTCAAGTGTAGTCAGATGGGCCTGTGATTTCTGAACAGCGCTGTCTAAGGTCACATTAAAATGTATAAGAGCATTTCGATTCCTGAGAAGGGGGCTTATTATCCACCCATGGTGGAAAAGAGGAATGTCAGTGGCCACAGACTTGGGTGAAAACAAAAGAGATACCAGGATTCCAATCTTTTGTCAGCTAGCTCCTCCGGTTTCTTTTCAGGGGTCTCCCGCCAGCCGTGTAGCTCTGCAGACTGCAAACCGAGGCCTCTTGCAAAAAAAAAAAAAAAAAAAAAAAAAAAAAGAGAGAGAGAGAGAGAAGAAAACAAAAAAAATAGTTTTTTTAAAAAAAAAAACAAGTTTAACTGGCTTCCCCTGCACCTCCTAACCCTTCTTAATTTTTTCATTTAACTCTTTCAGCTAATCAGCTTTGCCGATTACTTTACATTAGAAACAGTTATTTCCTCGAGAGGAGCAAATGGGGTTCACTGTATTCTTGTTGCTTGTTTGTTTGTGATAGGGTTTGGATGTGTGTCCCCACCCAGATCTCAGGCTGAATCGGAATTCCGAGCGCTGGGGGTGGGGCCTGTGAGAGGGGATCGGATCATGGGTGTGGATTTCTCCAGATGGTTTGGTGCCATCCTTAGTGCTGTTCTCATGATATTGAGTGAGTCCTCATGAGATCCAGTTGTTTAAGAGTGTGTGGCACCTCCCCCATCTCTCTTCCTCCTGCTCTGGTCATGTAACACTGCTGCTCCCCCTTCAGTTTCCACCATGATTATGTTTCCTGAGGCCTCCCCAGAAGCCAAGCAGATGCCAGCATGATGCTTCTTGTAACGCCTGTGGAACTGTGAGGCAGTTAAAACTCTTTTCTTTATAAATTGCCCAGTCTGGAGTATTTCTTTATATCAATGTGAGAACAGCTCAGGCACAGTGGTTTACTCCTATAATCCCAGCACTTTAGGAGGCAAAGGCAGGCAGATTACTTGAGGCTAGGAGTTCGAGACCAGCCTGGCCAACATGGTGAAATCCTATCTCTACTGAATATACAAACATTAGCCAGATTGGAATTCATCCATATGGCTATGCATTAGCAGTAATTGATTCATTTTTAGTGCTGAGTAGTTTTCCAACCTATGAAAAATGCAGTTTATCCATTCACCTATTGATAGACATTGATATTCTTTCTGGTTTCTGGATGTGATGAATAAAGCTTGCTTGAGTTTTCATATGCAAGTCTCTGTGTGGAATTACGTATTCATTTCTCTATGCTATTTCATAGGAGTGGGATTTCTGGGTTTTATAATGAAGCCATGTTGAACTTCATAAGAAATGCTTGCGCTGTTTTCCAAAGTGATTGTATCATTTCAGGTTCCCACCAGGAATGCTGGAGGGTTCCAGTTGCTCTACATCCTCACCAATATTGTTTGCTTTTAGGCTTTTTCTTCTTAGCATTTTAGCAGGCACATGGTGGTATCTCAGTGTAGTTTTAATTTGAGTTTTCTGATGGCTGGTGGTGTTGACCATCTTTCCATGATCTTCTTGGCCACTCATACAGCATTTTTTTTTGAGATGGAGTTTCACTCTTGTCACCCAGGCTGGAGTGCAATGACTCGATCTCAGCTCACTGCAACCTCCACCTCCTGGGTTCAGGCAATTCTCCTGCCTCAGCCTCCTGAGTAGCTGGGATTACAGGCATGCGCCACCATGCCCAGATAATTTTTTGTATTTTTAATAGAGACGGGGTTTCACCATGTTGACCAGGACGGTCTTGATCTCTCGACCTCGTGATCCACCTGCCTCGGCCTCCCAAAGTGCTGGGATTACAGGCGTGAGTTACCGTGCCCGGCCCTTCATATAGCATTTTTATTTTTGCCCACTACTTATTGGGCTGTTTTAAGAATCTTTCTGAAATACAAGTTGTTTGCCAGACACATGTATTGAAATATTTCCTTCCAGTTGTAGCAGTTTTCCATTTTCTTAATGGTGTCTCTTGAAGAACAAAAGGTTTTAATTTTATTGATGCCCATTTTATTAAATTTCCTTTTTTTGAGTCAGGGTCTGGCTCTGTCACCCAGGCTGAAGCGTAGTGGCCCTATCACAGCTCACTGCAGCCTCAGCCTCCCAGATTCAGGTGATCATCCCACCTCAGCCTCCTGAGTACCTGGGACCAGAGCTGTGCACCACCATACTCAACTAATTTTTCTATTTTTAATATAGATAGGGTTTCACCATGTTGCCTCACCTGGTCTTGAACTCCCAGGCTTAAGTGATCCAATCCCCCTGACCTCCCAAAGTGCTGGGCTTACAGGCATGAGCCACTATTAAGTTTTCTTTTATGGTTAGTGCTGTTTGTATCCAAAGCATGCACACTGCCTGCTCGAAGGTGAAAAATAAGTTTCCCTGTGTTTTCTTCAGAAGGTTCACATTTTAAGTCTTTGGCTGAAGCATATGATCTATTCACTTTGATGAGTGACATGAGGCAGAGTCAAGCTTCATTTTTTCCATGTTGTTATTGAGTTCCAGAATCATTTGCTGGAATGATTATTTTTCTCCCATGAAATTACCTACACCTCTTTGTTAAAATCTACTAATAATATATGCGTGGTTGTGTTTCAATCATCTATATGCCTGTTCTTGCACTATCTTGAATATTATAGTTTATTGTAGACAACAGTAGGTAGTATGAGACCTCCAAATTTGCTCTTCTTTTCAAAAAATGTCTTGACCAAACTAGGTCCTTTGCATTTCCATATAAATTTTATAATCAGTTTATCAATTTCTCTCAAAATCCAACTGAGGTATTGACAGTATTGACAGGAGTTACATTAAATCTATAAACTAATTTGAGTAGTGTTAAAAATTGTAGCATAAAAAGTACATTTTGCCTTTGTCCTTAGTTCCTGGCATTAAATTCCTAAAATCCTTGGAATTTCCTGAGTGATAAGAGTGTCTGTTGTTATTCTCTTTTTTTTTTTTTAAGATGGAGTCTTGCTTTGTCACACAGGCTGGAATGCAGAGGCACCATCTTGGTTCCCTGAAACCTCCACCTCCCAGGTTCAAGCAATTCTCCTGCCTCAGCCTCCCAAGTAGCTGAGATTACTGGCGTGCACCACCACATGCAGCTAATTTTTTGTATTTTTAGTAGAGACAGGGTTTCACGTGTTGGCCAGGCTGGTCTCAAACTCCTGACCTCAAGTGATTTGCCCACCTCAGCTTCCCAAAATGCTGGGATCACAGGCATGAGCCACTGACCCAGCAGGCCATCTTTTGTTATTCCTAACCACCCCTGGTCAATTACACCTGAGTTATGCTAATGAGGAGATCTGGGGTGAGGCCTCTCAGATTCTGTGGGTCACCAGAAAGAACAAGTGACTAGAGTGTTGAAAATTCTGGCCCCACCCACCGACCACCTGGGAGTCCTAGGAAAACCTTTGAACAAGGAAACTCCTGGAGTTTCTAGATTGGTGAGCACATCAAGGTTCTGGGAAGGCAGAGCCCCTGGAGAGAACAAGGAATCTCTGTGGCTCTGCCCCATTCATTGCATTTCTTCCCCTTGGCTATGCCTGAATGTTATCCTTTGTAATTAACCAGTAGACTATTTTTTTGAGTCATGTGAGCCATTCTAGCAAATCACTGAACATTAAGAAAGTTGTGGGAACACCCCCCCACACACACCCCACAGTTTGTACTCTGTTGGGCAGAAATGTGAGTAGCCTGAGTAACCCCTTTGCATCTGGCATCTAAAGTAGGGCAGTCTTTGGGTTGGGGGATGCACCTTTCATCTATGAAGTCTACACTAATTCCAGGAGTTGGTGTCAGAATTGCATTGAATTGTCAGATAGTCAATGTGTGTTGGAGAAGTGGAAAATTGGTACAGAAAACCCACACAAGTTTGAGGTTACAGTATTGTCAAGGGAGGGATAAAACCCTCTCAGATATCTTAACAACTTTGATTCTTACCATGTATCTGTCAGTATATTTACATCTTCTTTAATTTCCTTCAAAAGTGTTACGTAGTGTTCAGCATTACTTTTTTTCAATTTATTCCTATTTTGTTTCCAATTATTCTTGCTGGTATATAGAAATACAGTAGTTTTTGTATATCGACTTTGTAACAAGAAATCTTCATTACCTTTTCAGATTTCTTAGAATTTTCTGTGCACTTAATCATGTCATCTACAAATAATGACAGTTTTCTTTCTTTCTTTCTTTCTTTCCAATTGTTATGTCTTTTATTCCTTTTTCTTGTTTTATTGCATTGGCTAGGGCCTCAAGCCAGTGAAAATAAATGATGAAAATGATCATCCTTTCCTGTCCCTGATCTCAAGGGAAAACATCTGGTCTTTTCAGAATGGTATTAGCCATGTTTTTCATAGACTCCCTTTAATGTGTTCAGACGGCTTTCTTCTCTTCCTACTTTTCTGACAGTCTTTATAATCTATGAATGTCACATATTATCAAGTGATTTTTATGCATCTATTGAGATAATCATTATCTTTCTTTCTCTCTGGTAATGCTGTGAATTACATTGCTTGTTTTTTTACTGTCAACACAACCTTGCATATTAACAGTATCTTGTTAAGATTTCTAAATTTAATTTGACAAACGTTGTTAAGGATGTTCCCTCAGTATTCATGAAGGAAATCGGTCAGTACTTTTTCACATTTTCTTTGTATTATCTTCCTATCATGCTATCATGTCCATTGAGAAGCATTCCCTTTTCTCTGATTCCTAAAAAAGTTTATATAATATTGGTATTATCTTTTCTTCCTTAGATATTCAACAGAATTTGCCAATTAAACCATCTGGGCATGAAGTTCCACTGTGGGAAGGTCTTTAATTCAATTTAATTCAATTTTAATATATACAGAATTATTGATACTTGTCTTTTCTTGTGTCTATTCTGTTCTGTTTTGTTTTGTTGTTGCTGAGATGGAGTCTTGCTTTGTCGCCAGGTTAGAGTATAGTGGCACAATCTCGGCTCACTGCAACCTCCTAGGTTCAAGCAATTCCCCTGCCTCAGCCTTCTAAGTAGCTGGAACTACAGGCGCGTGTCACCACACCCAACTAATTTTTTTGTATTTTTAGTAGAGGTGGGGTTTCACCATGTTGGCCAGGGTGGTTGCAATCTCCTGACCTTGTGTTCCACTCACCTCAGCCTCCCAAAGTGCTGGGATTACAGGCATGAGCCACCACGCCCAGCCTTCTTGTGTCTATTCTGATAAATTACATATTTCAAGAAATTTATCAATTCTATGTGAGTTGTTTAAATTATTGATATTAAGATTTTCATAATGGTTTCTTAGTATACTTTTAATGTGTACATACTCTAGTGATAGACTGTATTTTATTCCTGATGTTGGTAAATTTTTTGATCAGTCAATTCAGAAATTTATCAATTCATCTAACTTTTTCTTGCTAAAATCTTTTATTGTTTATTTATTTATTTATTTTGAAAGAAAAAAAGGAGAGAAGGAGAGGAAGAAAGAGGAAGAAAAAGAGGGAGAGAGAACAGGAATATTGCTTTATTCTAAAAATGGGTATTAATAGCTGATCAATATTTTGTGTATTGAAAGTGGAGAATGTATATTTTGTGTATTTAAAGTGGAGAGCTCTATAAATATTTATTAAGTTTACTTGTTCCAGATCTGAGTTCAAGTCCTGGATATCCTTATTAATTTTCTGTCTCGTTGAGTCTAAATCTCTTTATGGGTCTTATGTATCTGGGTGTTAGGATCATTAGCTCTTATTGTTGCATTGATCCTTTTACCACTGTATCTTTGCTGCTTTGAAATCTATTTTATAAAATGCGAGAATTGCAACTCCTGCTTTTTGTTTATTTATTTATTTTTGCTCTCCATTTGGTTGGTAAATCTTTCTCCAACCCTTTGTTTTGAGTCTTTGTGTATCTTTGGATATAAAATGGGTCTGGATGTAGCATACCATTAGGTTTTGGCTGTATCTTTTGATTGGGGGATTTTGTCGATTTAAATTTAGGGTTACTGCCATTTGATATTAAATGGCTATTTTATCAATTCGTTGATGTAAATTCTTCTTTATGTTGATGCTCTTTATTTTTTGGTATATTTTTAGAAAGGCTGATACTGGTTGTTCCTTTCTATGTATAATGCTTCTTTCAGAAGTTCTTGTAAAGCAGGCCTGGTGGTAATAAAATCTCTGAGTACTTGCTTGTTCATAAAAGATTTTATTTTTCCTTCAATTGTGAAGCTTAGTTTTGAAATTCTGGGCTGAAAGTTCTGTTCTTTAAGGATGTTGAATATTGGCCCCCACTCTCTTCTGGCTTGCAGGGTTTCTGCTGAGAGATCTGCCGTAAGTCTAATAGGCTTCCCTTTGTGGGTAACCTGACCTTTCTCTCTGGCTGCCCTTAGTATTCATCTAACTTTTTAAGAGCAAACTTTGGGTTTCATGTATTTCTCCATTGTTTTTACATTGCTATTTCACTGACTGCTGCCCTTATATTTTTTTATTTCCTTCTTAGTTTGAGTTTTCATTGTTTTTCTTTTTCTAGTTTCTTAACATGAAATCATAGGTTATTTTAAATTTTTCCTCTTTTCTAATATAGGTAACAAAATTTTTTCCCTCTAAAAGATGTAAACTTCACAATTTTATCTTTCATTTTTATTTCATTTCCATTCAAAATACTTATTTCCTTTATGATTCTTCTCTGACCCATGGATTATTTTAAAGTATTTTTAAAAGGATATTTTTAATTACCAAATAGTTGGATATTTTTCAGATTTATTTAAAAAAATTGTTTTCTCATTTAGTTTCATTGTGGTCGGAGAATATACTTTGTTGATTTCAACCCTTTTAGACTTATTGAAACTTACTGTATGACCCGGCATATATTTCTTAATAAATGATGCACTTGAAAAAAATGTATTTTCTTGCTTCACGTTGTGTGGAGTAGTCAATAACTTAAATGTATCAAGCAGGTTGATGGTGGTGTTCAAGTCTGTTATATTTCTACTAATTTTTTTCTGTTCTATCAATTACTGAGAGAATAGTATCAAAAATCCGCAATGAGACTTGTACATTTGTCTACCTTTCATTTTAATTCAGTCAATTTTTTTTCAAGTAGTTGAACATTCTGTTATTAGGTCCATATACATCTAGAATTACATTCATCAGGATATCTTCCTAATGAATTGGCCATTTAAAATTTGGAAATGCCCACTTTATCTTTGGTAATATCCCTTTAGTTGAAGTCTACCTTATCTCATATGAATCCAGCCACTTCAGCTTTCTTCTTTGCATTGTGACTCTATTTACATCACTTGACTCTTTTTATGTTTCTTTATACTTGAAGTCTTATTTTCTGTACACAGCATAGAGTTGGAGACTAGAAGATATCACCTATTAATGGAACTATTTAGTCTTTTACAATTAACATAATTAATAATGTAGTTGGATTTAAATCTACTCTATTGCCATTTCTTTCATATTTATTCATTATATTCTTTGTTCCTTTTCCTCTCTTTCATGCCTTCTTATGGGTTGATTAAATATTTTAGTATTCAATTTCATCAGCTGAATAGGCTTGGTAGCTCTGTCTCTTCAATTTATTTTTTATTGATTTCTCTAGAGTTTATAATATGCTTTTTAAACTATCACAGACTCTTCTAATGGTATCATATAACATTACATGTGATGTAAAAACCTTACAACAGTAGACTTTCATTTTTCTTCCCACATCCTTTGCACTACTGCTGCCATACATTTTATTTATATATGTATTGTAAATCCCCCGGTATATTGCCATTTTTATTTAAACGGTTTTCTTTTCTAAAAAATTTAAATGGGAAAAAATGTCTTTTGAATATCGACTTATTTGCCATTTCTGGCCCTCTTCCTTTCTATAAATTTGAGTTTCTACATAGAATGATATTCTTTCAGCCTGAAAAACTTAGTTTGGTATTTATTGGATTAGTACAGGTCTGCTGGTGACAAATGTTCTTAGCTTTTTTCTGTCTAAAAATGTCTTTATTTCACCTTCTCCTTTGGAACGTTTTTTTGCTGGATATAAAATTCAAGGTTTGGTTGCTTTCTCCCCTCCCCCAACACTTTAAATATGTCTAAGTATCACCTGGCTTGTACTGCTGCTGCTGAGAGAAGCCAGAGGACCTTTTGGCCTCTGTTGTCCTGTGTGTAATATGTCTTTTTCTTCTGAAAGCTTTCAGAATTTTTCTGTTTCATTGATTTTGAGATTCTTTTTATTAATCTTGCTTGGGGTTCATCAAGACTCATAAATGTGTGGCTTCGTATTTTCCACCAAATTTGGAGAAATTTTGGCTATTACCTCCAATTTGTTTTCTGTGCCATTGTATCTCTCCTCTCTCTCCCTGAGACTCCAGATTTGGAGATATTCTGAGATATTTTGGACTGTGTAGCATTGTGCCATTAGTCAGTGTGACTCTGTTCATCTATCCAGCCATTTTCTTTTTGTTCTTCACTTTGAATAGTTTTTATTACTGTGTCTTCAAGCTTACCCATATTTTCTTCTGCAGTTTCTAATATACTGTTAAGTAGATCCAGTGAGCATTTTTAATCCATATATCGTACTTTTTAGCTTTAGAACGGCCATTGACTTCCTTTTTATAGTTTCCATTTCTCTTGTCATTGTCTTGTTTTTAATTCTTTAGCATATTTATAAGAGTTCATCAACATATGTATGTTATATAGAATATTTTAGTCTTTTACAATGTTATCTATCTGGCAATTAAACAAACAAAATACTAAACTATTCTACATAACATGTATATGTTGATAAACTCTTATAAATAGGTTAAAGAATTAAAGTGTCCCAACATATAATATATATGTTGATAAACTCTTATAAACATATAGGTTGATAAATTCATAAATGAATGCAAAAATATTCATATATATACTAAAATATTCGTGTAAATATACATAGTCCTTGGTATATTCCATTACCTCTGTCAGTTTTGAATCTGTCTCTATTGACTGACCCTTTTCTCCTGGCTATGGGCAATATTATTTTCTGATTTTTCACATATCTAGTAATTATTTGCTGGCTGCTGGACATTGTGAGTGTTTCATTGTCAAGTGGCTGGATTTTTCTTGAGACTATTGGCTTTGAACTGGCAAGCAGTTAACTTACTTGTAGACTAGCATTACCCTTTTAAGACTTGTCAGAAAGACTTGTTAGAGTAAGTGTAGACTTGATTTTACCCTACGGTTCATTTGGCCCTACTGTTGAGTCACGGCCTTTCTAGGGTTTCTACTCAGTACTCTCGGTGTTGAACAAGGCCCCTTCACTCTGGCTGGCTGGAACTCCAAGAATTCACAACCCTGTGGGTTGTGGGAGTCGTCTGGCTTACCACTCAACAGTAATTGCTTTGTCTCCCATAGTTTCCTTTGCCCAGCATCATAGAGTCTCACCCTATGCAGGTACCGATCAATATTCAATCAAAGATGCGTGGGGCTCCCCAAAGATTTCTAGAGCACTTTCTCTGTGCTGCCACATTTTCTCTGATACTCTGTTCCACAAATTCTAACCACCTCAGTCCTCCTTGAACTCTGATTTTTGCTGCCTTAGCTCAACAAATCTTCTGTGCTCTGCTTGAATTCCCTTTCCCTGCATCAGGGTCATAAAATTCTTCCAGAAAGAAAGCTGAGGGTAATTATAGGGTTCATGTTATTTGTTCATGTTTCCTAGACATCACCGTCCTGCCCTGCCTGTTGTCAAATGTCTGAAAATGCCTTATAGGTTTTGTCTAGTCTTCTAGTTGTTTATGGTAGAAGAATTAATCCAGTACCAATTATTCCTTCATGAAAAGAACAAATAAGGGACAATTTGAGAAGCAATATAGTGATAATAGATTATAACTATTGAACAAAATAGAATCCATGAGCCTATTCTGCTGTAAATAGAAAGAAAGAGAGAGAGAGAGAGAGAGAGAGAGAGAGAAAGAAAGAAAGAAAGAAAGAAAGAAAGAAAGAAAGAAAGAAAGAAAAGGAAAGAAAAGAAAAGAAAAGAAAAGAAAAGAAAAGAAAAAGAAAATTTTTCCTCAAAATAGCAGGCCTGAATGTGCAAGGAACGGTAGAGTCAGAAAATCATCGTTTGGCAGCCATCATAATAACAACTAATTCAGTCAAGAAACATCAATAGATGGTCAAATATGTATAATAAATACTTTTTGAGGGGTGGAATATTTACACCGTTTCCAAGCGTTCCCCCACAAAACAGTAATTATAAAAGGAAAATGAAGAACTTCACATTGGAGAAACTTGACAGACACCACCTGCAATAAAGGCCAGTAATGAAACAAACCACATTATGTACCACCAGATAATATGTGTTATGGACTAAGTGTGTTTCCTCAAAATTCATATTTTGTAATCCTAACCTCCAATGTGACTATATTTGGAGACAGGGCCTGTGAGGGGATGATAAAGGTTAAATGAGATCATTAGGTAGGCCCTAATTCAACAGGGTTGCTGTCCTCATAAGGAGAGGCAGAGCCACCAGAGCGCTCTCTCTCTCTCTCCACTCTTGCACAGAGAAGAGGCCATGTGCAGACACAGTAAGCTGGCAACCCTCTACAAGTCAGTAAGACAGTCCTTGCCAGAAAAGGAGTTGGCTGGCACTTTGATCATGGACTTCCAACCTCTAGAACACGAGAAAATAAATTTTTATCTGACCCACTTGATTGATGATGTTTTGTTATGGCAGCCTGAGCAGGCTAATACAGCATGAAAAGAGAGGAACACAACATCGCTATCATGGCATTCCTGACAAAGATCATACACCTGCATCTGATCATGAAGAAACAGCAGACAGAGCCAAGTTGATCAGGCATTTTACAAAACAGTTGGTCTGAAATCTTCTGAAACGTCAAGGAAACACTGAGAAACAGTTCCAGTCTTAAGAAAACTAAAGTCATGAAAACTAAATACAACCTGACTATGGGTCTTTTTTGCTATACAGAACATTGTTGAGATGACTGATAAGACTGGAGTCTGTGAATAGATTGTAATAATGTATGAGTGATAATTTTCTGTTTCTGTTACTTGTATTATGACTACATAAGAGCATAACTTTTTTCTGTCTTTGTTTTTGCAACTTTTAAGAAAATACATACTGGAGCTTTCGGTAATGATGGGACATAATGTCACCAACGTCCCGTCAAATGATCCAGAGGTAGTTCTTTCTACTATCTTGCAACTTCTCTGCAAGTTTAAACTTATTTCCAAATAAAAATATAAAAATAAATACCACGTTCTTGGGAGAATTACAATCAAATATTTGAAAGATATATAGATGTTAATCCTTATCACAACCACATTCAATTCTACAGGCTCTATCAATGCAAAACTGATGAACGTGAAGAACACAGAAGGTTTAGATGAGATTAATCAGACGATAAATCCAATTAGCTCTATATTTCCACATCTAGTCTCCTTGTGGAAGACTATTTGGAGGAGTGGTTTATTCTTTTGGCAGCTTCTTAAATTGTACACTTAACTCATTTATTTTCAGACTTTTTCGTTTTCTAGCAAATGCACATGATACTATTAATTTTCCCCTAAGTACAAATTTACCTATATCTCTCAAGTTTTTATATGTAATGATGTCATTAAATTCCATTCCACACATTTTATCATTTTCTCTTATGAGTTTTCTCTTTAACTCACTAATTATTTAAAAGTATGATTTTATATTTAATTTTTCCAAATACGTGGGAAGTAACTAACTTTTTACTGTTAATATTTTCTTTCACGTTGGTCAGAGGATGTGAGTGGTATATTGGCCATTATTTGGAATGTGCTACACCTTTCTTAGTGGTCCAATACATTATTATTTTCTGTAAACAGTGTATGTTAGAAAATAGTGTATGGTCTCTGACATGCCTGTTTCTACTTATTTTCTACCAGATCAAGCTTGTTTTTCTAGATTCTGATTTATTACTTGTTTGCCTGATCAATCCATTCCTGGGAAACGAATATTAAAACCTATCATTGTAAGAACTTTTGTCAATTACTCCCTGTCATTGTGAAAGCTGTTGCCCTTTCTATTTTAAGGCTGTTTAGTTAGATACATACAAAGTAATGGTTACTATGTCATCTTGCTGGATTATTTCTTTTTAGCAATATGAAATGGGTGTCTCTAAATATTACTCTTAATGCTATTCACATTAAATTCTACTTTGCCCGTTATTACAAACACTACACTAACTTCCTTTAGATTAGCAAATGCCTAGTATATCTACTCACTATGCCTTAATTGTAAATGTCTCTTGAATATTTTAAGTGTGTATATTATAATCATTATATACTTATAAATGTTGAATGTAATCTGAAGTTTGTCTTTTAATTGTGAGTTTAACCTATTTACATTTGTTATGGTTAGTAATATATGTGGCTTTATTTTTACCTTGGTGCTTTCTTTTTACCTCTTTGGTTTTTCTACTTTTATTTATTTTGTTGGATTGACCAAGTTTTCTACATTTCTTTAATTTTCTGCTACTGGTTCAGATGTTATACATTCTATGATCCTAGTGTTTACTTTTAAAGTTTAATATTGTTTATTTTGCATCACCTCCCACTCTGGATTTTTTTTTTTTTGGCTTAGATGTTTCATTTAATAATTGTATTTGGAAACATTCACACATGATACATTCAGTATCTATTCTATATTCTGCTTTATCCAAAAATAAGTAATCATTGCCCTTAAATTATAGTTTGATTAGGTATAGAATTGTGAATTCACAATTATTTTATCTCAGCTTCAAAGTTACTACGTCATTTTTTTCTTGCATATAGTGTTGTTCTTGAGAAGTTGGCTAACAATCTGATTGCTATTCTATTGAAGAGAACCTATGTCTTATTTGCTGGTCTTTAGGATTTTCTCTTTATCCTTGATATTCTCCAGTTCCACTGAAAAACATCTAAACATGAAATTTAATGAGTATTTTTGTACTTCTGAAACGTTACCAGCTGGGGCTGGAGTGCAGTGGTCCACCCATGCCTCACTGCAGTCTCTACCTCCCAGGCTTACACAAACCTCCCATCTCAGCCTCCCAAGTAACTGCAATGTGCACACCAGCATGCACAGCTAATTTTTTTAGTTTTTTTTGGTAGAGACAAGGGTATACCATGTTGCCCAAGCTTATTATTTCTTTAAATACTGATTCACTCACTGTCTTTTATTCTGCCTCTCCTTCTTGACATATGCTGGAACTTCATTTTCTGTCTTCTGTGTCTTTTAAGTTCTCTTTTATATTTTCTATTTCAGTAATTTGCATCCTGCTAGGTTTATGTTGAAGCTTCTCATTCTCTATTTTATGTCTCTTCATTTCTCTTATAATTGCTATTTCTTTCATATTTGATATCTATTCCATATTTTCCATCCTATTAGTCATATGCTGAAATATCTCATTCCGTCTTCAAATTTTTTTAGGTTCTCTTTTATATTTTCCATGCCTTTAATAATTTATATCTCTAAATTATTAAATTAATTTTAGAATAATTTATATCTCTAAAGTATTAAATTAATTTTAAAATTAAATTTAAAATAATTTATATCTCTAAATTATAAAATTCTAAAACAAGAATTTTAATCAGTTCTGTCTTCTAATTCATATGTCATTTTTCTCAGCAGTGTCTGGCTGATAACTTATGCATCAACTGAGAGATTTTGTTTTTAATTCCAATAAGTATTTTGAATTTATTTTTTAACTAGATGCAAAGAGCTGTGTCAACAATAATATTCATTTGAAAGCATTTGCAACCATGTGTTTACACAAGGTACTCATTTTATTTTTTTCCCTTCATTCCTGATCTCAGCTGTCAATCCTGTCTCATCCCTTGGTGATGATTTCACAATATATATAACATACAACATGTAGTATGTAATTTGGGGTGTCTTATGGTCATGGGCAAATAGGCTGTGGCAGGGACTGGTTAGATGCTCTTCCATCTCATTTTCTCATCCTAAGCACTTCATTTTCTAGCCTCCTTCACAGTCATGTTAAAGTCCTGTGACTACTGGTCAATGAAATTTGGATGGAAGTGATACAAGATAGCACTGTGTGTATGGGGGGAAGGATGTGTGGGGATATTGGGCTGACCAGGTGTGAGCTGTAGTGAATATCCATTGCCCTCACCCCTGACTAGCATCCACACCCACCCTCCCCCATGCCACTTCATGTGGTAACATTCCCACATTGATTTACCCAGTATTGATTTAGGAATATACCTCATCACCGTTGTATGCAATCTTGATAAGACTGTCCATCAGCATGCCCTGCATTCACCTGACCAAAGCAAGACTAGCTACATAATTTGCAGGGCCCAGAACAAAATGAAAATGTGGGGTCCCTTGTACAAAATTATTAACAATTACAATACAGCAACAGCAGAACATTAAGCCCATGTAGGACCCTTCTAAGGGTAGGGGTGTATAAGACTGCACACGTGATACGCCCAGGAAAGCTACAGTCTGTCTCAATGGTGTAGGTTTAGGAAAATCCTGGAACTAATATCCCTTAGAAGTCACCATTGGTTTTGCTACTTGGGTCCCCAGGGAAGTACAGGTTCCTATCTTTTGCAAATCTGATTCATTTGCTTCCCTTCAATTCTATCAGCTCCATTTCCTTCCAATTAAACCTTTGACTTAATTTAACTAGAGCCCATTTCTGATAGTTACATCAAAGAATCCTAAATGAAACAATAAGTAATTCCACTTGAGTCCTCCAAATCTGTTTTCCACCTGAAAAATAGGAATAATAATATATATGTCCAAGGGCTCCAGTTATAATTTCAAAGAGATAAATGAACGTGAAGTGCACAGTACAAACACTGCATGTACTAGAAGCTTATTCAATGCAAGTTTTCTTTCCTCATCCTCACTCAGCTCTCAGACCATAAACAACAAAATTCCGGGCTCTCTGTATTCAGACAGAAATATTACCCATCTTGGAAACAGGTCTGGAAGTCAAGTCTTTCAAATCTGTCAGGTTGTGCAAACTGGAGAGAAGAAAGCGCTAAGGGTGAGTTTTGTGCACTTTCCATCCATTCCCCTCTCTCAGGGCTTGTCAGATTTCTTGTGGGGGAATTAGCTCCCCCTCAGACTGTGGTCTCTGATAGTGACTCCAGAACAAGCTTCCCACTTTGAAGCCTAGAGGACCACATTCTAGGTCTCCCCACCTCCTAGTAAAGCAGGGGGTAGACAGTATGACCTAAACTCATCCAATCTATGCCTGCCTTCCAGGCTTGGAATCTTGAATTATCACATGTGAAGACAGAAGGAGGGATTTCACTGCAGCTGCAGAGGCTAAAATGTGGTGCTGGTGGCCTCCCAGCCAGCCCACTCCATGTGCAAGAATGTATCTATACTTTCTGCTTCCTAGAGCTTGTCTTTTTAGGTTTTCTTGGTTTCTGCCCACTCCCAAGTCCGGTCTCAGGGCTTCCCCTCATTTCAGGAGCTCCCCCATTCCCCAACACATGACACCCCATGATATCCTTCCACTAAAGCTCCATTTCGTTATGTTACCAACATCAGTTTTCATTTCTTGCAAGCATGTCCTTATTTACTACGGGGAAGCAGACTTCTTGACCTCTGGCAGAGCCAATCTCAGGAAGCCAAGTTTAGGGTCCAGAAGGAGAGGGCAAGAGTGAGGAATGGAGCCCTGGCTTGGCTACGGGGTGGAGCTAGATCAAACCCCAAGAAGAGGGACCCCATAGTCCAACCAGGCACTTGATGGAGGTGGCCTCACTGGATCCCACTGGAATAGCAGGATCTCCATTTTCCAGAAAAGTAAAGCAGACTGCATGGAGTTATGTGAGCTGCTGTTTGAACCACAACTCCATAAGATGTTATTAGGCCCATTTTTACAACTGAAGGGCCGGTGTTTCCAGATAAAAGGCAGCTCACATTAACCTAGCAACAGCCAGGTGCCAGGTGCCAGGTGTTGCCGTAAACAAGTACATCCATGCACTATCTCATTCAATCCAAGTCACTCGATCTCTGCCTTTCATCAATTACTATGCTGTTATTGCTATATTTCAAATTAACTGTTTACATGCAGAAATATATGGTACCACCAGGTGCCCAAAGTACATGGGAATGGTTCCAAGCTATTAGGAACTTACTCTCCAAATGAACACAAGTCGTTGAGTCTGGCATGTTAGGGGCTTAGAACTTTCATGTAGAATATGATATATATCGAAGAAAAAGCCATAAAATTATGTAAACTTGAAGGAAGTAATATTTAGACTCACTATTTAAAAGCACTATTAAAATCGACTGTTACAAACTTAGACCAACAAAATACTTCTAGGAAGAACCTTCTATCACCGAGGATGCTTCGAGCTGCCAGGGCATAGTGACCATAAAAAACCAGTTCAGTCTGAGTCAGTTTCAGTGTTTTGAGTTCCCTGCAGACAGTGTACCCCTCTTGCCTGTACCTGGGACAGAGTGCCCCTACCCCCACCGCCAGCCTGCCCTTTGTACATGAGTTTCATCGGACAGATAAACTGGGCTTTGGAGTCAGTGATCCGAAATCACTAATACAGAGTGAAGACAGATTTCAACCTCCAGGGTGTATGGATGCCAAGTTGGCCTTCCTCCCCCTCTGCCAGGCTGCCTGCCGGAGGATAGCACAAAAGCAGAGACTGTTTTTGTGTGGGATGAATGTCCCTGCCTCCCCCAGCCCCTTGCTGCCTTTGACGGGGGCTGAGCAGTAGACTCCTGAGAATGCACACTTGTCCCAGAAGAGCAAGAACTCAAGAACACAGCCCCAAAGGATCTGGGTTCAAGTCTCAGCCCCACCAGATGTCGTGGGAGGTTCCCTCCCCTATCCCACCAGGTGCTCAATTTGTGTCCCCTCCAAGGCCACAGGTGGGAGCACGAGTGGTCCCGGGTGGCCCCGCGGGGACGAGGGATGGTCCTGCTTCTAACCTGAGTGTCAGCAGTCACACCCGCATCTTGAGAGATTTTGACGCCCGCCATCTGGAGGGAGAACGCCGGACCCGGGGGCGGCGGGCCAAGAAATGCGTGGTCGCCGGAGCCTCCCGGGAGCCAAGCGGCACCATGTGTGCGACGCTATCATTTACACTGAGGAGCCGGGTATTTAGAAAACAGGGCTGGTACCAAGCGCGCCATCTGTGGCCAAGCGTTCCCGGCCCACCGCACCATATTGTGCAAGGCGCGGCTGAAGGCAGCAGCGTCCCGTGTCGCGCAGTGTTTGTTTGGTTTGAAGCTTTTGTTGTTTATTGTTTTTTGTTTTTTTAACAAATTCAAATGTGGCTTCCTCACTTCGCTAAGCAGGCTCCATAGCCCCACAGTCGCTGGAGGGAAAGAAGGATTGGCGCGATGTGGGATTTGTACGCCGGCCCTGGGAGAGGAAGATTGTCCCCCGCTGCGCGCACTGAGGGCGCATTCTCGGTCAGGCACTTGGCTAAGCGCGGTAGCTATAGATACAACAGATAGAGATCGCGCACGTGTGTGTGTGTGTGTGCGCGCGCGCGCGCGCGCACCCGCGCGCTTGTGTGTATTTCTTTTCTTTAATTTGCATAACAATCTTACGTGGAGGGCACTATTACTATTCCATTATATAGACCTGGAAGCAGAAGCACAGAGCTGAGTCACTTGCCCATGGCCACACAGCGAGCGATAGTGGATGGAGCCCAAGCAGGGGCTAAGAGTTTAGTCCGCTCCCACCCTGGCTGACCTCTGGGCCTTTTTTCTGTTCCTTGGATACACACACCTCATGTCCAGGCCTTTCTGGCCTCTTCCACACAAGGTCCGGTGACTCTGTCCCGCGTGGCCCTGCTGTTTTTCTCTGGTGCACTGACGGCACCTGAAATCGTCTTCCTGACTAGCTCAGGCGGGGCTCCCGTCTGCTTTATTCACTGCTGTCTCTCCCACGTCCAGAGGCCCAGTGTCAGTGGGTGGGCATTGGCTGTGCTTCTGCAGAGTGGGAGCAGCCCAGCTTTCCTAGGCATATAGCAAGCATAAGGCTCGCCTCCACACCTGGGCAGCACCGTAAGACAGAACGGGCATTGGTTTCTCCATAGGTAAATGGCAATCAAAATACCACCTCAGGTTGTGTGAGGACAGTGGCAAACAGCCAGCAGGGGGAGGATGGGGCCTCGCCTTGGGGCTCACACACCCCCCATGCCCACGCTTCTAGCACCTGTCCCCCTACACCTGAGTATTCTGGGTGCTTGACTGCCCGCATCCAACATTAGGGCAGAGCCATGCCTAACTCCTCCCCGGCTACTTGACATGGAAAAGGTGCTCAAGAAACCACTGCTGAATAATAAAGAGTCCCTGTTCCCTCTTGCTTCTCAGCCTCAGTTTCCTTATCTGAAACATGCCCACTGTTCTTTAAAGTCCTGTCTGGCTCTGACACCCAACCCTGGGAGAGCCCTGGCCCAGCCTCGGCGCCCAGCACCAGGCACAGTTGGAGGGAAGCCACCCTGTGCTTTTGAATACTGAGGCCCCAGGTGCTGCCTTCCCAGCGTTTGACAGGCTGGGAGGGTCCAGCCTCGGGAGGAGCCGCACTAAGCAGTGACTATGTCACCCCTGGTAAGCGGCTGCAGGGGAAGCTGGGTTTGGAGAGCAGCAGGCAGGCTTGGCTTCAGGAGCACATGGTAAAATTTGGTGCCATTAGCAGGGAAGGAACACACATTACTACGATTATTATGTTCTCTTGGCGTTCCTGCCCTATTGCAGGCTGACTTCTTACTTTAATTTTTTTTTAAGAAGAGGGAAAAAAAGCTCTTTGGGAACTAAAGCAACCTAAAAATGCCAAGAATTAAAAATGCAAATTCATCCAAGATGTTTTCTGCCCAAGACGGCAATGGCCACATGGCTCGATAACATTTTAAATGTTAAAAAATGGGTAATTTTCAGTAAAAATCAAACATGCCAGAGCCCGAGTTTAAATGGATCCCATCTAGCACTCGGGCACCTGGCCAATATTAATGAATGACAAGTCCCTTCAGAAGGTATGTACTATTAAAATGAGGAGAAAACACAAACTTTGCGTGGGCAACACTGGTCCTTGGGAATCCGGAAACGAGGTTGGCTGCCCATGGATCCAGCTCGGCCACTGTCTTGAGTGGGTGGGTTGCCTCCCGCACTGGGATGCCACATCTGCAAAATGGCCATAAGTAAAATCCATCTTTGGGCTTTTACTAAGATTAGTAATGAGGTTATTAAACAGCAATAATGGTTTCTTGATAAATGTTGAACAAATATCTTGCCCAACAAAAATATCTTGCTAAACAAAAACTTTTAAGGGCATGGATTAAATCTTAAACGGGCTCCCACCCCGCCCCCAAGTACCCGCAGGGCCTGGCAAAGGATCCGGCTCTTAACAGATGCTCAGTGAGTGCTCTGGTAACACCCGGCCTCGAGAGAGCTGGCAGACACACTCTGTGTACCCAGCATGCCCAGCCCCCAGCCTCACAGTTCAAAGATGAATAGAGTCTCCATCTACCCAGAGGGCTCAAGGCTCCAAGGACAAAAAGCACATCCATCCTTTGGTTAATACAGCCAGGTGACTAGTGGTTAAGAGGATAGGTCTTACTATGAGGTACCCAGGCTCAACACCTACTCTGCCTCTTATTGGCCATGGGACCTCAGGTGAAGCACTAAACCATTCCAGACCTCAGTGTGTCCATCTGTAAAATGGGGATCACAATGGAACCCAACTGCCAGCCTGCCATAAGGATGAGTCATGCAGGGCTCGTTGAACACCTGCCTGGCCCACAGTAAGGGCTCAAGGAACAGAGGCTGTGTCAGTGATTGTCTGAATGTCCTCAGTGAAGCTGTTTCCCTATGTGTCCCTTGGTCTGAAACAAATCCTGCACCTGACCAGGATGGTCTCTTCTTTATATAATGAGGCAGGGGCATGTGCCAGGGCCCCATGAGGTTCAGCCCTTGTGTGCTCAGTCCTGGCCAGAACCCAGCTGGAGACACACTCACCCCAAACTCAGATCTGCCCTCTCCTGTGCCTGGAACCCACCATCCATACCATCACTTCCACCAGAGCCAAAGCCAGCCTTATCTTGGCCTTCGAGGCCCTAAGCCTTCCCCTGGTGTCTTCTGCCCTCAGCTCCCCAGCGTGCCCTCACCGGCGCTTGCTCTTTCATAGCACATCAGCACCCACCCACCTCCAGGCCTTTGCCTGGAGCCTTTGCTGGGGTCTCTCTCCAGGGATCTGCATGGTTCACCTTGCCCCTTCCTCCAGGTCACCTCGAGGTGGCTTTCCCTGCCTGCCTGGGTGAGAGGCAGCTCCACCTTGTCCCAGGCAGTGGGACTGCCAGCCCACAGCACTTGCTTTTGGGTCTAGTTCCTTCTTCTCCTCACTAAAGTCCAGGCTCTGTGAGGGCAAGGTCTTGATGACCTACATTTCTAAGTTTCTTTTTTTTTTCTTTTTTTTTTTTTGAGACAGTCTTACTCTATCACCTAGGCTGGAGTGCAATAGCACGATCTCAGCTCAGCTCACTTCCTCCGGGTTCAAGTGCTTCTCCTGCCTCAGCCTCCTGAGTAGCTGGGATTACAGGTGGGCACGATCATGCCCAGCTAATTTTTGTATTTTTAGTAGAAATGGGGTTTCGCCATCTTGGACAGGCTGGTCTCAAACTCCTGACCTCAAGTGATCTGCCCACCCGGCCTCCCAAAGTGCTGGAATTACAGCTGTAAGCCACCACACAGAGCACTGACCTAAGTTTCTTTGAAGCCTGAGGAGCTTAGGAGGTAAGAAAAATGGAGTAGGGTGGATTACCTGGCATCGAGATGGGGCAATGCAGACCCCTAGGTGAGGGGGACCACGCCTCATCTTACAGTCAGGGAAAACCAGTTTCCATTAAGGAAGGGAGCTGTCCTGGGCCAGGGCATCAGCCTCCTTCCCTTCCCTGGTTTCATCTGTGAACTGATGTCTCTAGCGAGCTGGATTCACGGAGTTCAAGCAATAGGCAGCTCTGTTTTGTCTTCCATTTCTTTACAACTCATCCCACGGGAAGAGCTTCCCCCTGCCCTGGACTCCCACAGTCTCAGAGGGCTCAGGACTCTTTAGGTCACTCAGGCAATGAAAGTTCTGTACCTTAAGCTGCCAGACACTGTCACCTCAGTAACTAAAAGCATCTTATAACTTGTCATCATCAAAACTTCCAATGTGATTTAAAGTTCCATCTCTTCCCATCCCATGCTGGGCCTGCTGCCCCTGAGATCAGATCAGCCAGAGTAGGGGGTCTAATCCACCTTCCCTCTTCTGACTGCCCCCCGCCCCACTCCGGGGGAGGCAGGTCCTATTCCCACCCCTTCCCTGCAGGACAGGGGAGCCTTGGAGCAGGACTGGCCCCCTCACTGTGCTGAGCTCACACAGAGTCCATGGGACATACACCTTTGTGAGTGGAGGCCACATCAACATGGCCAACTCAGCTGTCAGGCAACATTTACACCTCTCAGACGGGAACTGGCCAGCAGGTCCCCTGTGTCCACCCTGAAAGGGGCAGGTAGGAAGCACCTCCCCTAAACTCGAGGTGGGGGCAATTGCAAAGACGTGGAACCAATGTAAGTGCCCATGAAGCAATGAATGGATGAAGCAAATGTGGTACACAGATGCCGTGGAATACCACTCAGCCACAAACAAGAATGAAATCATGTCTTTTGCAGCAACTTGGATGCGATGGAGGAGGAGGGGTCTCTTTGTGCCCCCTGATATGCTAGGGAAAGGCCAGAGTACAGTTCTTTGCAAGGAATCGTCCCCCAAAACCTCTCCCTTTACTCCCCCAGAGATCCGTCTTTTTATATTCTCATTGCGAATGGAGTTTTAAAAACCTGGATCCACTTCCCTTTGAAAATCTGTATCGGCATCTCGTTCCAGAAACTTCGCTTAAGAGGGCAGTACCTGCTAGACCTTGATGCTTCTGTTGAAACTTCCAACCTCACAACCTATCACAGCATCTTTCTTGGTGGGTGCATTTCTCTGGGGAAAGAGAGAGAGAGAGAAGCAGCAAATGAGAAACTTATGACACCAGTGGACAGATGATTGTTGCAAGTTTTCTGAAGTTCAGTAAAACGTGGTCCTTTGTCAATGCAGCCTTTGGAGACATGGAACCACCAGAACCCCCTCCAATCCCCACCCTAGAGCCGTGTCTTCCAGTGAGCAGGTAGCAGAGCTGCAAGGAAGCCCACCTTCCAGCCTTCCCGCACCTCCGCCATTCAACTGGAGTGCCTCCAGGAAAGCCACGGCCACACCGGGGCACCTCAGGGACTAACTTGCACATGGTCGCTTTGTGGGTGGGAAGCTGTAACTATTCTCATTTTACAGATGAGGAAACTAAATAGTAGGAATAGCTTTCCAGAGGCCACACAGCTATTCAGTGAAGACACTGAGATTTGAACCTGCAGCTGTGGGGTCCTGAGCCCATGTGCCTTCCCCTCCTCCACCTCTACCTCTAAGGAGAGGCCCAACAGGCCAAGAGCACCCTGAAGTGAAACTCCTGTTTCCTTGTAGATGCATCGAGGCTCCCAGGCCTGTGCGGGGATTACTCTGTGGGATTTTTCAAGGTAGGTCTCTTCCCAGCAAAGTGCTAAGCTCCAGTCTGGTTGGTTGGGAGATAAATTTGTTATTGGTTGGTTGGTTGGTTGGTCAGTAGGTTGATTAGTTGGTAGGTCGTTGGTTGGTTGATTGATTGATTGATTTTCTTTAAATCATGCTGGTTGGTTGGTTGGTTGATTTATTGGTTGGTCAGTTTGTTAGCAAGTTGGTCAGTAGGTTGATTAGTTGGTAGGTCGTTGGTTGGTTGATTGATTGGTTGGTTTTCTTTAAATCGTGCTGGTTGGTTGGTTGGTGGGTTGGTGGTTGGTTGGTTGGTTGATTTATTGGTTGGTCAGTTTGTTAGTAAGTTGGTCAGGAGGTTGATTAGTTGGTAGGTCGTTGGTTGGTTGATTGATTGGTTGGTTTTCTTTAAATCGTGCTGGTTGGTTGGTTGGTTGATGGTTGGTTGGTTGGTTGGTTGGTTGATTTATTGGTTGGTCAGTTTGTTAGTAAGTTGGTCAGTAGGTTCATTAGTTGGTAGGTCATTGGTTGGTTGACTGGTTGGTTTTCTTTGAATCATGATCATGTACAACATGGTCAGTGAGTGCCATGTATGTAGTAGGTCTGTGATTGATATCTGTTGAGTAGTTTCACACCTATGTTATCTCATTTGATTCTTACAAATCTAGGTGCTTCAGGCAGGGAAGAAAGTCATCATTTCTAAGTTACTGAGGAGAAAACCCTGATTCAGAGAGGGATGGCAACTTGCCCACAGATCTGCTGCCAGTAAGGGGCACAGAGATCCTAGCCTAGGCCTCCTGATTCCCAGCCTAGTCTTTCTGCTTCTGGGCATTAAATCCTGCCGTCCCCAGGAGAAGGGAAAAGATTCACTACAGAAACAATGTGGCTCCTGAATAGCTCTGAATTCCAGGATCCAAGTTCAAGTAGGCTGGGCTGCCTTCAGAGCTGTGGCACTCACATTCTGCAGGCCAGGCTCTCCGAGATCCCTGGGGGAGAAGTGCCTGGCAGGTGTGCGAACCATCAGCCCCCAGAGCAAAAGAAGAGCAAGTGGGCCGTGGAAAATCCGCGGAGGTTGGCCAAGCCTGCAGCCAAGCAGGATGACCACACTGGCCACACTCCCACAGAGCCTGCCAAAGAGTCACACAGGTGGCCTTGGCAGGGCGAGTAGAGGGTGGGCTTGGAAGAAAAAGAGGAAAGGAGGTCTCTATGGACCCTCACACAGCAAGCCCAGTCCACCCCCAGAGTCCCATACCCACCTACCATCCTTGAATAGCTCTGATGCCCCCAGAATCCTCTGCATCATAGCTGGAGACACAGAGTACTGTGGAGTTCACTGCACAAGGTACAAAATCAGCCAGGCCAAGCTGAGTTCAGATCTAGCAAGGCAGAGGCAGGGGCAGAGGCAGGGGCAGAGGCAGGCCTGGAACTCAGGAGTCTCTGGGCCCCAGCTCCCCTCCAGCCCACTCCACGGCTGCCAGTGCAGACCCTGAGGAAGTCTGACTGTCACAGGGCTCTTATTAGTGATGAATGAGAGGAAACCCTTTATGGCAATGTCAAGAAAAAAAAATGAGGGAAAATAGCATGTTTGTTCCCTATTACTAATCGTGCGGCCTTGGGGTTTTCTTAGTCTGTATTTTTGGTCCGCTGGTTTTACATAAGCACATTACCCTCACACCACTCAACAAATTCAGTTAGCAGGCCCTCACCCCTGCATCCTCAGCACACACTGCTGCACTGCGTGGCATGAATAGCACTGAAAAAATCATCCATTTCAAATGAGTGTGAATCTATCAATTGATTACCTCCCACCACAAGGAGCTCCCTACCACCACCTGGAAAAATCCCTCCCAGGTCTCACCTCCCACTCATGCGGAGCTGAGTGAGCTTCAAAGGCCACTGACCACTGTCCTCCCCACTGGCCCACAGTGTAAAGGTGTTGTGCATCCCCAGCTAAGACCCTGCAGGAAAGGGGAGACCACCCCCACCCCACAGGGGAGCTCACTGGCTTCATTGAGTTCCAGTCCCTGCTCTGCCACCAACTAATTGAATGGCCGCCTTCCCCCACCATCTTCATGGGAGTAACTGCAGAGTGCCCTTCAAAGCGTCCTGCAGGGAGAATGTCTGGAAATGGTTTCACATAGAACCAGGTATAGGGGAATAATCACACACAACACTTACTAGGCCGTGTGACTTGCTGTGGTTCAGTGTCACAGGCCGGACACTCCTCTCTGCACTTTCCATTCGTTTTCTTGTATAGTCCTTGCAAACACGTCTGCAGTTGGCTCTAACATGCTCATCCCTGCTTTTCAGATGAGGAAACTGGGACGAAAGGACTACGTACCTTGCCCAGGATTTTGTACCTGGTTAGTGACAGATCAGGGCTGTCCAGTGGTGAGTTCCATGCTCTTCACATCTGTGCTACAGATCCAGAGAGAGAGAGAGAAACAGAGACAGAGACAGAGACAGAGAGAGACCCTATGCATAGCCAGCGTCATTACTGCTCCTAAAATGGACAGTGACTGACAAGGCAGCTTTGCCGTTTGGTCATGCTTTGGTATTCTAAGCCCGCTTCTGATGAAGCAGTTCAGGCTCGCTCTCTCTCTCTCTCTCTCTCTCTCTCTCTCTCTCTCTCTCTCTCTCTCTCTCTGGTGGATGAGGGATTCTCTCTCTGGCACACTGCCCCAGCAGTACAATCAACAAGTGAAAGGAGAAACCTGAGCTTACAAAATCAGCCTTAAGAACACCATTTCCTAACGTGGAAAGGATCAACAAAGACCTCCAGCGATGCATCGCTCCTGCCGACAGTCCCTGCCAAACCCAGCCACCCAGCTAGTGGGACACACACACACTCGCACTCATGCTTGCTGTTACAACTTGCCTTCCAGTGTCCCTCCCTTCTGCCCCCATTACAGGGAAATGCCTCCTTCTCTCCCTTCCTCCCAGTAAGCAAGAAAGGAATGCCAGGGTGCTCCATGGGGAGAGACTTTGCTGACTGGAGCCAGTTCCAAGATAAACAGAGAGTTTGTCTCTGATAGCCTATGAAAACCAGACACGCTCTCTCTTCCACACGGTGTGTGTGTGTGCATGTGCACATATGTATGAATACACTTGTGAGTGTGTGTATTTAGGTGCACATCAGGGTATGCGAGTGTGTCTGGTGTGTGTGTGTGTGTGCACGAACATAATATATTTGTGAAGGCATGTGTCTGGTGTACATCAGTGTGCGCTTGTGTGTCTGGTGTGTGGTACATCAGCGTGTGCGAGTGTGTCCATGTGTGAGTGTGTTGTGTGTGACTGGAGAGGGAGGATGTGCTGTGCCAGGAGCCGCCACCAGGAACGTCATCGCTAAGCTTCAGGCGTGCCGGTGCAAACCGAGGCGCCCTCAGCAGTGAGGCCGGGAGGAGACTCCCTCTCTCCTCCTCTAGCTCCTTTCATCCATTCAAACCCCTTGCGGGGACGGTCCCACGCCCCTCCAAGCTGTTTTGTGCTTCATGAAGCTGAATTTGAATGGGGAGAAATATAGGAGATTAAGTTCTCTGCCTGCCAATGAAGACAGTGCCCTGGGCCCACTGGCCAAGTTGGTCTAGCAAAGTCACTAGTGTCAGTCAGATCACCAGATGTCGGAACTAGCAGTAGCTGAAAAGCCCATGCAGTCAGCCAACCCACTTCACAGATGAGGACAGGGAGGGGAAGAGGAAAAGGCAAACCCAGTACAGGCGGGGGGCCTACAGCCCTGTGCCTTTAGATCTGTCCTCCTGAGCCCTGTGCAGCCTTCAAGACAAGTGCCCACTGTTCCTCCTTGCCCAGGAGGCTCAGGCAGGTGAAGGGAGAGCCAGGGGTCGGGCTGCTGACTCTTCGCCTACTGCTCTTCCGTCTCAGCTCCTGCTCACTCGGGTTTGGTTTTCTGGACTGTTTGCGACACAGTGGGGTGTTTGGATCTGGAGCTTGAGGGGGCAGGGAGAGGAGGGGATATACTGGAGTTAGTGACTTTTGCTGTTGGCTGGCTTTGGTATTCAACCCGGACACTGAAGCCTGCCTGAGAGGCACAGTCATTGTCCCTTCTTTCCCAGCGTCCCTTTCCATCTCTGGGCCTTGCCTCCCTGCCTGTTCAGCCTCCTCCGAGGCCTCCTGAGACCAGGAGGCCGGTCTCGTGGTCTCAGGAGGGAGAGGGTTCCCGAGGACAGCACTGAGCCTCGCTCCCTGGAGCTCCAGCCTCCTTCCCAGCAACTCCAGCTCCAATTCCAGGCAACATCCTCTCCAGAAGGTCGTCATGTACAGACCTCGGTGTGCTGCTTGGAGATCAGAGACAGCTGCAGAGGAGATAGCCAGAGCTGGAGCGAGAAACGCAGCCCTGCCCTGGGACGGCCCCTGCTCAGCGCCTCCCTGCCTGGCCCGACCTCTAGTCTGGCCTCTACACTCTCTCCTCTCTCACCTTCATCCTCGCTTTTCCTCTGCCTCTGCACATCTTTCTGTGTCCCTCCCTCTCCCTCTCTTCGAGAGAGTCTCTGTTCTTGCCACTCCATCTCCCCTCTCCCCTCTTGCTGGCTGACGTCTCTGTGCTTCTGTCTCTGCCTTTGTTTCTCCAGGTCTGTCTGCCCTGTCTGGGTCTCTCCCATCTGCTCCTTTCTTGGTCTCCACCATGACAGGATGAGAGTCCAACAGCCCCAGCTTCAAATCCAGACTCAGTCCCTTGCTAGCTAGCTAACTGATGCATCCTTTTCCTCCGTTTCCTAATCTGTAAAATTAAGATAATAAAATCTATCTCTCAGGAGTCTTAGAAGGGCCCGATGAGGGGAGAGCAGTGAAGAAGTAAAGAAGCAGGACACATAGTGGTTGAGAGAGGGAGACAACAGAGGCAGAGGCTTGGGCCTGGGAATGGAGGGGAAGATGGGGCCTTCTGCCCATGCCCTCTCCTGCCCCAGCTCCTTCTCCGATCTCCTCCTCCTCCTCTCACCTTCTCTCTGTTCCTTATAACAGGGGCTCAGTGGACGGACGCTTAGCTGTCGCCCCCTTGCTCTTGTGCTCATTGTCCCTTTCCCCATGAAAGAGCAGTCCCCAGCCAGGAGCAGTGGCTCATGCCTGTAATCTCAGCACTTTGGGAGACCCAGGTGGGCAGATCACGAGGTCAGCAGTTTGAGACCAGCCTGGCCAACATACTGAAACCCCATCTCTAGTAAAAATATTAAAAAAAAAAAAAATTAGCCAGGCATGGTGACGAGCGCCTGTAGTCCCAGCTACTCGGGAGGCTGAGGCAGAAGAATGGCTCGAACCCAGGAGACAGAGGTTGCAGTGAACCAAGATCGCACCATTGCACTCCAGCCTGGGCCACAGAGCGGGACTCTGTCTCAAAAAAAAAAAAAAACGAAAGAAAGAAAGAGTAGTGGCCAAAGCTCATTCTGCATAACAATAAGCAAGAGAAACCTCTAGAAATAACTCCTTGGCCACATGGAAGGAGATGTCCCCTTTTTTGATCTGTAAAACTGGCTAAATTAAAGAAGTCACTGTTAACACCCAGCCTAGGAAAGAAAGCAGGGGGTGTGAGGGCACTCACGAGGCTGATGGGATGGAGGAGCAGGGACCACGTCTGCAGACATCCCGTGTACCGCCTGCAGGCACATTTTCTTGCTGTTGATGACACAGTCTCGCTCTGTTGCCCAGGCTGGAGTGCAATGGTGAGATCTCGGCTCACCACATCCTCCACCTCCCAGGTTCAAGCGATTCTTCTGCCTCAGCCTTCTGAGTAGCTGGGATTACAGGCACCCACCACCACAACCAGATTTTTTGTATTTTTAGTAGAGACAGGGTTTCACCATGTTGGTCAGGCTGATCTCGAACTCCTGACCACAGGTGATCTGCCACCTTGGCCTCCCAAAGTGCTGGGATTACAGGGATGAGCCACCACCTTGGCCTCCTGCAAGCACGTTTGAATACATGAGTGGGATATTGACAAGAAATGAATATTGTAATAATGTTTTATGTAATGTACTATATAATTTATATATGCTGCACATATGCATTTAGATATATGATTTTTATATGTATAACATGTAATCTGTATATATTTTTATATACAATAATTAAGGTATATAAATAATTGCGACCAGGCATGGTGGCTCACACCTGTAATCCCAGCTACTCAGTAGGCTGAGGCAGGAGCACTTTGGGAGGCTGAGGCGGGCAGATCACTGGAGGCAAGAAGTTTGAGACCAGCCTGATCAACATGGTAAAACCCTATCTCTACTAAAAATACAAAAATTAGCTGGGCACAGTGGCCCATGCCTATAATCCCAGCTACTCAGGAGGCTGAGGCAGGAGAATTGCTTGAACCCAGGAGATGGAGGTTGTAGTGAGACAAGATCATGCCACCACACTCCAGCCTGGGCAACAGACAGATTCCATCTCAAACAAAAACAAAATTGCAAATGAAAACATTGTAACACTCTAAACTGCCTATAAATGTCATTGACTACCTCAGGACGTAGTGAGTTCCCCGTGATGGAAAGTGTGCAGGCAGAGGCTGGAGGGTTGCCCATGGGAGCTGCTGGGAAGGGGAGCCATGTCCAGGACGGGGGCTGCGGAGAACTGGGCACTCCATGGCCCTTGGTTCTCAGTCTTGATGGCTGCTCAGCAGGGATGGGCTGGGGAGGGGGCACTGTCCCTTTGCGAAATGGGGGGCGTTGAGCCCAGGGAGGACAGAGAGGACCAGAGGAAGTATCAGGAGCAGCCAGCCTCGCCTTCTAGTTCTAAGCCTCGGGTTTCAGGCAGCCTGGGAACGCCTGGCTGTGTAGGATGCTCAGCTCTGCTGCAGCCTCCACGCCACAGAGGAGGAAACAGCTGACAGCAAGGCCTCAGATGGGAGCCTGTGACTGTCCCCCTCTCACCGCCACCAGCCTCCCCATACCAAATTTCTCAACAGGGCCAGCAGCAGGGAGTAAGTTGGCTCCAAGGAATCGGCAGGCTAAGGGAGGGAAAGGAGCCTACAGAAGTGAAACTGGCACCAGCATATAGCCACTCTGCTTGGTACCAGGGCATATGGGGGAAAATGCTAAGAACTGCTGGTTCCTCACGCTCTATGGTCTGACCCCCAGAGAGCTGGAGTTGGGAAGACACAGCTCTGAATCCCAGCCCTATATTTACAGGACTAAGTCACTTGTTCTGTCTGAGCCTTACTTCTCTCTATAAAATGGGATAATCCCAGGCCCTGTCTTCTAAGGTTGTGGCCAGCTCAGACCTCACGCCCTGCAAGTGTGCAGCAGATGTGAATTCCTTTCCCTTTTCCTGAGCAAGCCCCTGAGGGCATGTGAAATATATAAAAACGTGGGGCTCTAAAAACTGACAATAAGAAGGTTCAAATCCTAGGCCCACCTCTGCCTTATGAAGCCCCTTTACTCAAGTCCCCTCCCCTCTCTGGACCTTGTTTTCCACCCGAGAAATGAAGACCTTAGACCTCCAAATTAGCCACAGACCAGTGTCATCAGAATGAGCCTAGGATAAGAACAAAACCTCTGGGCTTTGGAATCCGTATCTTAAAAGCTGCACAGGGAACTCATATGCAGATTGATATTTGAGAACCACAGCACAAGATGCTGCCTCATCTCATGATCTATTTTTCTGCTGTGCTCTGCTCCCACCCACTTTTTCTTTTCCCCAGAAAAATAAATTCATCATGATAAGGCCATGACTCAGGTAACCCTCTTTCCCAGTCACAGGACATACCCCCAGCACCTCTCCCATTTGTGTGCTCTTAAGCCCCATCCCAGAAGTCTCCTGCTCAGCTTTCACTCCACTCTGGATGTTTCTGAGAGAGACAGAGGGAGACAGAGCTTCTGCAACGTCTGAGTCTTCTCTCCCCTGCCTGCAGGCAGAAGTAAAAGTCCTTACTCATTTTTGTAGGAAAGAGCCAAAGCAGAGAGTCACAGTGGGGTGGGGGCAGGGGGTGGAATGAGGCCTGTTTCTTGGGGGCAGGGCAGCAGAGTTGTGAGCGCTGTGAAACCCCCTCTGTGTTTTGCTTTCTCCCTCTGTTTCCTCCCAAAGCACTTCCTTATTTGGGGAGCATCTGACTATGATCACGGCTCCATTTGCATGAGAAGTCTTGGGATGGAAAAAGAACTTGTCACATTTCTCCCACAAGAGTATGTTCACACCAAGAACAAGGGAGATGCCAACAGTGGCCTTTGCCGTCACCAGAAGTGGCAGCTGAGTTGAAGAATTTCCTCCTCGAGGCACGTTCCGCTCCCCCCGCCCCCCACCGCATCTCCCTACGAAGTGACTTCTCTCTAGGGAAAGTGGATCTCCCTGTCACCAGAGAGGCCTCCCCAACCACCCTCTGCACTCAGCGCTCCAGCGAAAAACATGTCCTGTCTCAGCTACAGGTTTATGAGGCTCTGTTTCAAGGATGACAGTCTGCTCTCCAGGCGAGAACAGGAGAGCCAGGGTCAACTGTTACAAAACAGGCTTCTTGGAAGGAAGCCGGTGGGGGTGGGGAGGGAGACCCACAGTCAGATAGGATGGCATTTCCCAGGAGCCCCGCAAGACTGCACATGATTCCAATCAGGGAAGGACACCGGCTGTTCACCACTCCGCCTCCCAGCCAGACGCATCCAGATGTCTGCAGGACATCCTGTCTCCCGCAGGTGCCATGCCGCCTCCGCTGCTGGTCTTCCCTTGCCCCTGGGGTGGGAAGGCACACCTGAAACGCACCCCAACCCTCAGGATCTCCAAGGCCCAGCATCACTGCTCAAACCACTCACACATGGGTGCAGGTTACAGCACACAGTACAGCTGGCGCTGTGTTGGACATGATGTGAGGCACAGGCCCTGAGCTACTCCAGGGTTGCTGTTCCTGGAGTGACGTTTCTGGGTGTTACACAGGAAGTGGCATGGTAACCCTGTTTGTATTCAGTGGGGGATGTGTTTCCAGAGGGAACACCCAAGCAGGAAATCAAATAAATGCCTCTTGTAGTCAAATGGAGAACACAGACGCCATGGCCATGAGCAGAGCAGAAAGAGCTCAGGTCCAAGAGGTAGGGAGCTGCAGTAGCATTCAGCCCCTGCCTCCTTGGTCCTGAAACACTGCTGTGCACAAGGGCAGCTCCTCAGTGGGACAGACAAGTACCCTTGCTGTAGCCCCCTCAATCCCCTTTTGAGCCTGTTATACCTGCAAGACACTTTTTTTTTTTGAGACGGAGTTTCACTTTTGTTGCCCAGGCTGGAGTGCAATGGCATCATCTCAGGTCACTGCAACCTCTGCCTCCTGGGTTCAAGCAATTCTCTGCCTCAGCCTCCCTAGTAGCTGGGATTATAGGCATGCGCCACTATGCCTGGCTAGTTTATATATTCTTAGTAGCGGCAGGGTTTCTCTATGTTGGTCAAGCTGGTCTCGAACCCCCAACTTCAGGTGATCCATCCGCCTCAGCCTCCCAAAGTGCTGGGATTACAGGCATGAGCAACCACACCCAGCCTGACACTCTTTTCTAGAGTGGGGGTTCCACCACGTTCCACCCATCCATAGACCACGGTTGCTAAATCCCCAGGTTGGGAGCTGGTCCCCAGGATAATATTGCCATCCACGGGTATCTGGACCCAGTGGATCACACCAGACTCCAGTCATGCCTCACAGCACATGGGGCAAAGTCTGGGGGTAGACCAGGCCCCTTTAGAGATATCCAGCTGGGCAGCCTCCACAGGGCACCTTAGCTTCTGCCACTCTCCTTGAAGGCTGCTGCTGGCAGAACGTCCTCCCGCTGCACCCGGAGTGGGAATATGGGCCACATCTTTTCTCTGCCTCACAGTCTGACCTTGGCGGTCCCCTTCCCATTTCAGGGTCACACTGTCTTCAGCTGATCAAGAGAAGTTTGGCCGAATGATATCTGAGGCGCTTTTCTGCCTGTTTCCTCCTGAAGTGGTTCCTTTGAATCTGAAGTTAAAAATGGCAAGATTCTGCCCTCTGAATTTTGTTCTCAGACGGGTCAGGTTGAAAACCTGGGCTCAGAGCAAAGCCTAGGAATTAAGCAAGTGCAGGTCAGCATGGGATTCAGTCCTTTCTCTTCAAGCAAAGGCACAGCCCCGACCTCCTGCAAAGCCTCTCTGTCACTTTCACCTGCATACTGCAATGGCCCCACTTCTGTGCTCTTGTGATCTTCTTTTTCCTCCCTGCCTGCCCCTCACTCTGCTCTGCCTCCTTAGCATCATTCTGCAGGGCCAAGGCAGCGCTCCCTCCCATTTGGATGTGGCCGAGTGCAGCCTGGAGCTCTGAGATCAGGGCTGCAGGCAGCCTCAGAAGAAACTGGTGTCTCTGTGTGTGATTGTGCCCACACCCATTTTCCTGGAGTGGCTTTAGTCAATTCCTTAAAGTGTTCTGTGACCCAGAAAAGGCTCCAAACCCAAGAAATACGAGGAGAACGTTGGAGGTATGTGATCCACATCTCACACTCTTTATGGAGGACCTGTTGTGGGTCAGAGACTGTGCTGGGCACTGCACAGACCACGGCCATTAAAGACTGTCCTCAGCCAGGCACAATGGCTCATGCCTATGATCCCAACATTTTGAGAGACTGAGGCGGGCAGATCACAAGTTCAGGAGTTTAAGACCAACCTGGTCAACATGGTGAAACCCTGTCTGTACTAAAAATACAAAAATTAGCCAGGTGTGGTGGCATGTGCCTGTAATCCCAGCTACTCAGGAGGCTGAGGCAGGAGAATCACTTGAACCCAGGAAGCAGAGGTTGCAGTAAGCCAAGATTGCACCACTGCACTCCAGCCTGTGTGACAGAGCAAGACTCCATCTCAGAAAAAAGAAAAAATAAAAAAGACTGTCCTCGTGGTGCCCTTGGGCTCTTGGCTCTGTTCTCTTGGGCAGGGGGGAGAATGGGTCTCAGGTACATCAATACAGGCAATGTACACGGCAGCTCTGCTGGGGAGCGGTCCGTGGACGGGCCCAGGAGGTGGCAGGCAGCCCATTGTGGTGCAGGTAGGGGCTTGGGGTTCTGCAGATGGAAAACCAACAGGCTGCAGCCAAATCCAAGTCTGGTGTGACCAGCTGGGAACCCGGCCTGAAGAGAAGGTTTGGCGTCAGGAGGGAGTGGGCGGGGGGCCAGCTGGAAGGCCATACAAGTAACCCCCGGCGCAGGGATAAGCAACTCCATTTGACAGCTGAGAACACTGAGGCATGGAGGGGTTGAGCAGCTGGAGAAGGTCCAGTAGGGTCCTGTTTCACAGGATCCCCCATCTTCTACACAACATAGTGGGGGACAGTGGGAACTCCCAAGCATAAAAGGAACTTAGCACCTACCCTCAAAAGCTGCTCTCTCCTCCAGCGGAGTGTTGGTGTGTGAGAACTGAGGCTTGGTCAGCAGTGGGCCAGGAATATAACAGAAGGTGGGTAGTTTCCTGGATGAGGAAATCCACTGTCAGAAGGTGGGCAGGTGGCTGTGGCCCCATCAATGACATGGCAAGACCCCTCCTCACTTAGGGGCTGAAGAGTGACCACATCACCCAGGGAACAGGTTCTGTATCTCACGCCAAACCCTGCCCCCAAATCGCAGGACAGAAAATCAATACGGAGTCAGAAAAATTAATAGTCAATGGGTAGAGAGTTAAACACCGTAGCTGAGCTTGTATAGCTGTTTCCAATGGACAGGGCCCAGAAGCACCACTTTTTTAGTTCAGAAAATATGGCCCCCATCAGTCGCTGGAGAGTAATTACCCATTAGAGCAACAAAATGCCAACGTGCTGCTCTCCCCACGCGAAACAAGCAAACTTTTATGATTTGGAGGGAGGAATAAATTGCTTTAAGTATGACATGTACTAACAGCTGTGCTCTGCCAGAGTGCCCTTCAGAACCCATTTTCAATAAACACCTATAGGGTATTAGAATGGGCTCTGCGCTGAAAGGCCTTCTCCCAGGGATTGAACCCAGCGGTCTATGTGCAGCAAAGCCCCTCTCTATCCCGGTCCCTTCCCGCCCTTTCCACCCCTCCCCCAGCCAACAAGGCCAGGTCTCAGGAGTGAATTTCGTCTCCTTCCCAGCCCACAGCCACATGGCTGTCTTCCTTCTGGGCTGCAGCAGCAGGCACCTCAGGCCTTTAGGCTTACCCCATCTGCTACAGCCTCTTCCTCTTGGCTACCAGAATGAACTTCCCCAAATTCAAATCCAGTTGCAGCACTCCTGGCTCAAAACCCACCAATGCCTCCTTAATACCTTCAAGATCAAGTCCAAGGCATTTTGCCCAAGGCTGAACTTGCTACTTCAGCAGCCGCCCACCAGCTCTCAAATCTGTGGCTCTAGCAGCTGTTCCTGCTGCCTCTCGTTGGAGCTTCAGACAATCTACTGCTTCTGAGGCTTCTCCACTAGGTGGTCCACAGATGCTCCAACTCACCATGGCCAGGACCAAACCTGTCACCTCAGCCCCACCCATCCTGAACTGCCCCCTTCTGCTGGCTCAGGAAATTGCTCCACCTTCCAGTCAGCCAGGAGCCACCTCTGCATGGGCCCTCTTGGTCCTGCAGGCCCCTTTCCATGCACCTCTTGCACCATACCTATCTTTTCTGGCTCTCTCATTTCTCCCACCCCAACAACTTCTCAAATGATTTTCCTGCCTCTAATTTACCCAATTTCCCCCACCACCCCAGGGCAATGGCAGCTGCTGTTACAATTAAAAACCACAGTTTCAGAGGTTTAACACAATAGAACTTCATGTCTCACTCATGCAACCATTAAACACAAGGGCTCCCAGATGCAGCCAGTGCTTTTCCTGCAGGTAGTGAATCAGAGCCTCAGAGCCTCAGAGCCTCAAATTCTTTCCATCCTATGGCTTTGCTGGTCCTGGGGACCTCAGACTTCTCTGCTTGCAGATAGTGGAAGGAATAATTAAGCTTTGTTTCTTAAGAGCCCCTGCCTTCTCCCTAACATCCCGTTGGTGAGAGCTGGTCACGTGGCTATACTGAACACAGAGAGTTCTGGGAAGCGTAGTTCTTCCATGAATCGCCTCATTTGAGCCCCATCCACACACAGAGGGAAGAGGAGCCTCTTGTGCATAATGAGGTTAGTCCAGCACCCTTGGAGCATGCATAAGGTGTTCTCTGAGCAGGTGTGGTCACCTCCCAGCCTCAGCCCTGCCCATACATTGGTTCTGGGCTCTTTCAGGCTGAGCATCTTGAAGTTCTCATGCACCAGGCTCTTTCCCCACCTTTGCACCAGCCACTCCCTCTTCCCCATGAGCTGTAATCACCGCCCGCTCCATTTACCTGACAGACTTTTTGTGGTCTTCAAGGCTCAGGGCAGTACCCTCCTCCTGGAACCTTTTCCTGAACTTCCTCTCACCCAGACGGTCAGGAGCACCCGCAGCCTGCTACTCCACCCCTCCTGTTCATCTGCAAGCATCTGGTTCCCAAGACAGAGGGCTCCTGGGGCGGCAGGGGCTGAACACAGATTCAGTCAAGGGTGCTAGTTGAGTTTGGAGTGAGGTGCCCAATGTCCTCAGCTGCTGAATGAGAGGCTTAGGATGGAAAGAGCCTCGCAATGGGGGTCAGGGGGGGCCTGGGGGAAACACGAAGATGCCCCAGAAGGAACATGCTTTGACTGAGGAGACAAATGATGAAACAGCCCAAAGGTCATACAAAATAATACTGGCCCAAAAGAGAAGAGGGGGTCCATGTGCCGGGGATTGGGCCATGGGTGACCAGGGCTGGGGAGGCACCGACAGTCCCTGCCAAGCTGTTGGAAGGGTGGGACTGGATGTGAAATGTACCAGGGAAACCATGCAAGGGTGAGAATGTCCTCCGCCCAAACGCTGGCTGTGTGCAGCCTGGATGGAAATTCTAAATGACAGTGGCGAGTATACCCGTGAAGCTGCAGACAGCACACGTGGCCCTCCAAGCGCATCGTTGACCTGGAGGAGGCTGGCGTCCAGGGCACCAAGCGCATCGTTGACCTGGAGGAGGCTGGCGTCCAGGGCACCAAGCGCATCGTTGACCTGGAGGAGGCTGGCGTCCAGGGCACCAAGCGCATCGTTGACCTGGAGGAGGCTGGCGTCCAGGGCACAGCGCTACACTTTGATGCCATCCTGTCATGGCTGGGCTGTGGATTGGACATTTTCACACCTTGCTTCGCTGGGCTCTCCCCAAAAGCCTGGAGGAGGGGACCCTCGCCCCTGCCCCACTGTAGGTGAGAAAGCACAAGCACTGGGGGACAGCGGGGTCAGTCCAGTCCCACAAACCCTGAGAAGCTCTGATGTGCCAGGCAGAGAGCACATGAGGACTGGGACAGGCAGCCCCTGCCCTAGCCACTACCACAGGGATCAGCAGAGCTGGGCCCCCAGGCGCCTCACCCATGCCAGCCCTTCCGCACTCCCCCACAAGACTCCCAGCTGGTGCAGGTCCATCCTCACCCTGGAGCTGTGTCTCCCACCTGCTGTGTCTCCCCCTTGACCTCCACTGACGTGGGCCGATCCTGGACTGTGGTGTGGAGACGCCCCATGCAGGCAGCCTGGGGAGCATCCTGGAGCCCTGGGGACACAGGAGATGAACATTACCTGAGAGCTGGAAAGATAAGCAGGATGATCTGAGCAGAGAGAGAGGAAAGGTGATTCAGACGAAAGGATCTGAAGGAATAGTAATGTGGCAAAGGGCAGGATGCCAACACGGTGAGGGTGGAAAGAGCCAGGCTGGCGCACCACAGGGAGCTGGGTCTGGGGACAATGGAGGCGTCCTCGGCCCTGGATCAGGAAGGGCTTGCACTCCCCAGAGACGGAGCTTTGACTAGAGCAGCAACAGGTCACAGCCATAAAAGAAGAAGCTGGGGTGCAGCTGGCCCTCAGAGATCCCAGCCTGCCTGGCGCCCATCAATTCCCACCCGTCCCACCAGAAAGTGAGCTTGGGCTCGCTTGGAACATTCCCAAATTAATAATGTGTCTTAATCAAATAGTAGCAAATCTTTAATTGAAACCAATCACAGAATTGCAGTCTCCTCCCTTCCGAAGAGTTGTGCTTTTGATTAGGCAGACAGAAAATGGCATAGTTTCCCACCCAGGGACTTGGGGTCCTATCCTGTCCCCACCTCTCTGCTCCATGGCTGCAGAAGATAAGCCCTGTGGGGAGGACCATGGGCTCTCAGACTGGTCTGCAGTCCAGGGCTAGGCTGTGGTGTGGGTTTCCCTGTGTGGTCCTCAGAGAGTGGAATGCACTTCAGGATCACCTCCTAAGGTAGGGGAGAGGCTCTGTGAGGCAACCCAGCCAGGGCGGCCACCTGGAGGTAGGGACTGTTCTCATCTGAGCTCGTCAAGGGCTAAAGCTGGGTGTGACCATCCGTGCAGCCCCAACACCCACTCATGGCTAGTATGAAGGCTGGGTGGATGCATGGGCATCTGCAGGGGTGGGAGGTGCCAGGAGGAGCCCATAAGTGGCTGGAAGGTGAGGACTGGGAATCCCGACAGAGGCCCAGCAATTGGGCCCAGCCTCTAGCTCTTGACGCCACCTTTCAGTTGCAGCCCTGCCAAATCTCCCTCCTGTCCTGCCACCCACATTCCATCCTCAGGCATGGGGCACAGCTCCTCAGGCATCTGTCCACAAAGAATGGACCTGCATCAGATGCGTCAGATCCACTGAGCGAGATCTACTCTTTCATCCAAGATCTTTGGGAGCCGAGCGCAGTGGCTCATGCCTGAAATCCCAGCACTTTAGGAGGCCAAGACAGGCAGATAACCTGAGGTCAGAAGTTGAAGACCAGCGTGGCCACCATGGCGAAACCCCATCTCTGTTAAAAATACAAAAATTAGGCCAGGATGGCTCACATCTGTGATCCCAGCACTTTGGGAGGCCGAGGCAGGCAGATCACCTGAGGTCGGGAGCTTGAGAACAGCTTGACCAACATGGAGAAATCCCATCTCTACTAAAAATACAAGATGAGTGGTGGTGAGTAACTGTAATCCCAGCTACTCGGAAGGCTGAGGCAAGAGAGTCACTTGAACCCAGGAGGCAGAGGTTGCGGTAAGTCCAGATCTTGCCATTGCACTCCAGCTTGGGCAATAAGAGTGAAACACTGACTTAAAAAAAAAAATTAGCCAGGTATGGTGGCACATGCCTGTAAGCCCAGCTACCCAGGAGGCTGAGTCAGGAGAATCACTTGAACCTGGGAGGCAGAGGTTGCAGTGAGCCAAGATTGCACCACTGCACTCCAGCCTGGGTGGACTCTGTCTCAAAAAAAAGATCTTTGGGACAAAGCATTCCTGTGGCCCTGGCTCAGACACAGTGACCCACTCCAAGAGAACTGAGCCCCTGGTCCTTCCCAGCCTCAGTCCTGGGCTCCTGCACATCACCGCGCCTCACCTCCCAGGACAGCCTCCTAGTGTGTGTGACCACATCGTGCCACCACAGAAAGAGGTCTCACCAAGCCACCAGTCATTCTACCTGCATCTTGCTCACCTGCGTGCTCCCTCCAGACCTCTGGATCTTGCCTCTGCCCATCAGTGACTCCAAGTGGAGCTTTGAAGTAAATTGTATTAGCTAACACCATGTCTACACAGCACTCTTCCCCCACCCCTCTCTGGGTCCCTTGGAAGAGTCTTCAATTCCACTGGGTACTGGTAGGACAGTCATTGACTCATCTTCCTCATTCGTCACAGAGCTAGGCTGCCAATCAGAACATCCCAACCCCTGGCCACAGCAGTTTGTTCAGGGATAGATAAATGAGCCAGGTAAGGCCAAGCAGAGGCTCCTGCCAAGATTGCTAAGCTTAGATACTGTTGCTGAGAGACGCCAGCACCATCCTACCCATGGGATGAAGCCAAGAAGAGGCCAGTAGAACTGCAAGATGTGGGGTGGGGGTGGAGCTTGACAGCATTACTTAAAGTCCTGGATCCAGCCATACCTGACGGCTCACCAGAAACAATAATTTCTCTTTTTGTTCAAACCCATTAGAGTTGGGCTCTGTCATTATCATCAAAGAACTCCTAGCTAATATGCCATGGAGGGGCTTTTAACCTGGTCTTGACAAAAATGTCACAAAGATATGTCAGCATCATAGAACCCAAATGCTGGGCAAGGAATCAATGCACTTACAGTGAAGTCCAGGGTTACTGGGTCCCAGCCTTGTTGAGGATGAGGACCCCTTTATAATGCCAAAACATCTGTAAACCAAAAGGTATCTGAGACGGGTCTTAATCAATTAAGAAAGTTGATTTTGCCAAGGTTAAGGATGCACCCTTGACAGCCTCAGGAGGTCCTGACACGTGCCCAAGGTAGTCAGGGCACAGCTTGGTTTAATACGTTTTAGGGAGACATGAGACATCAGTCAATATATGTAAAATGTACATCGTTTCCGTCTGGAAAGGCTCCAAGCGGAAAGGAGGCTTCCAGGTTATTCGTAAATAAGAGACAAACATTTGCATTCTTTTGAGTTTCTGATTCGCCTTTCACTGAACGAACAATATATACGAAGAGCCACCTACACGTTAGTCTGACTTAGTAAAAATATAGCAAAGGAAGCCATCGGACATGCATTTGTCTCAAGGGAGCAAAGGGAGGGTGACTTTGAGTTCTGCCTTTTCTTTGTCCACAAAGAACTTCCTTGTGGGCAAATTGTGAGGGAGGCCTCTTACTTAGCAATAGAGGAGGAGGCAGGTTCCCCCTGCAGTCTCAAGCTTCACTTTTCCCCTTGGCTTAGTAATTTTGGGGAGATTTATTTTCCTTTCACACATCTCACAAAGCCCCTGCAAAAAAATACCTGTACCTTTAGTATCCCTTGAATGAGAAACACACAAAGAAATCCAATCCAATTTTGTTTGTTTGCCATTTTTTTTGAGACAGGGTCTCACTGCAGTGGCACAATCTCAGCTCACTGCAACTCTGCCTCCCAGGTTCAAGTGATTCTCCCACCTCAGCCTCCCGAGTAGCTGGGATTACGGGTGTGCACAACCACTCCCAGCTGATTTTTGTATTTTTGGTAGAGACGGGGTCGGCCATGTTGGCCAGGCTGGTCTCAAACTCCTAGCCTCAAGTGATCCTCCTGCCTCGGCCTCCCAAAGTGCTGGGATTACAGGCATGAGCCACCGTGCCTGGACCAGAAATCAGTAAACTTTTAAAATGAGTTTGTGTTTTTTTCTAAATCAACAGTATCTACAAACGTCAGGAAAAAATGGTCATTCAAGCACATGTGGGAATGTTAGTTATCCATTCTGAGACACGCTTGGTGGCACGTGGGTGGATGCAAGGGGACACTCAGCAGCTTGCTGCTGTCTCCCAAGAAGCCTACATTTCCCAGCTCCTCAGGGAAGAGGTTGCCAATCTCAAGCCCCAGGGCCCTGCACTGGGTAACTGGGGGGCACCCTCCACCAGCATATCTAGGGGACTCCCTCTGCTCTGATCGCCCAATTCTCTTTTCCCAGCCCCTCTTCCCCTCCTCCCAGAGGCCCGTGCTGCCCCTGGGCCCTTGGATCCGGATGGCCCCGCTGCTACCAGTTTCAGGAACATCATTTCTGACTCTGTTTAAGGAGTGTGACACTGACATTTGTTCAAGACACATGTTCGGGAGTCCTGTCTGCCGCTCGTGTCTGGGGTGGCTTCCTTTCATGCACTGCGTCTATGCCTTTTGACTTCAGCAAGTGTCAGACCACCTGCAGGAATTACCGAAATACACATTCCCCGGGCTTTGGTTCAGCCTTTTATTCTGTAGGTCTGGGTGGAGCCCAATCCTTTTTTTTTTTTTTTTTAAAGACGGAGTTTCGCTGTTGTTAGCCAGACTGGAGTGCAATGGGACGATCTCAGCTCACTGCAACCTCCACCTTCTGGGTTCAAGCAATTCTCCTGCCTCAGCCTCCCAAGTAGCTGGGACTACAGGCGCGTGCCACCACGCCCAGCTAATTTGTATATTTTTAGTAGAGACGGGGTTTCACCATGTTGACTAGGATGGTCTTGATCTCTTGACCTCGTGATCCACCCGCCTAGGCCTCCCTAAGTGCTGGGATTATAGGCGTAAGCCACCGCGCCTGGCTTCTTTTTTTTTTTTTTAAGACAGAGTCTCCATCACCCAAGCTGGAATGCAGTGGCAGGATCTCAGTTCACTGCAGCCTCTGCCTCCCAGATTCAAGCTATTCTCCTGCCTTAGCCTCCCAAGTAGCTGGGATTACAGGAACATGCCACCAGCCCAGCTAATTTTTGTATTTTTAGTAGAGACAGGGTTTCACCATGTTGGCCATGGTTGGCCAGACTGGTCTCAAACTCCTGACCTCAGGTAATCCGCCCACCTTGGCCTCCCAAAGTGCTGGGATTACAGGTGTGAGCCACTGTGCCTGGCCAAGAATTTGCATTTCTAACAAGCTTCAGGCTGTGGCTTTGGCCACAGGACGGCACGTTCTGCCTCACTAACCTGAATGTTCCTGCTATCCCATGTCTTGGCTTCATCTGTGCCCTTGGAGCCCCACTGACTGTGGGGCACTTGAGATAAGGAAGTCACTTCCTGGTTGGAATCCAAATAGGACCTGTGTCTCCCATGGCACAGCCGCTTCCTGTGACACTTCCTGTGTCACATTATTAACCTTCCCCAGGCAAGAGCTCCGTTGCTTCTTATCCGATACTTCCAGCCGGACAAGCCAGGCTCTCCAGGGTCTCTTCTGCCCACCCCCAGGCCTCACTGCCACTTCTCCATTCCTACCAACTTGTTGAGCCAGGACAAACCACCTTCAATTTTTCTACAATGCCAGGCTTCTGAAGACTAAACCCTGACCATTTTTCTGTCTTGCCCAAATTCCTATTTAAGGGGCCTGGGGCATTGCACTCTACAAACCTTAAAATCTCATCAGATGGTTTTCATTTAACCCTATACAACGTGGTTTACTTTCCAACCTGACTCTGGCATAACATCACATGACAGATAAAGAAGGAAATCAAAACACTTTGCCCCAAAATATGACTCTTTGCCATATTTTGAAATGTTCCTGCAAAGCCATCTTTTGTGGGGGGGAAATTTGCATCTGTAAAGAATCTCTATTAACATAACTTTCCCCTTCCAGACCCACCCAATACTGAGCAGATTAACTGAGAGTCTAGCACCTTTTAAAGATCTCAATAGGGATTATTTGCCATCTAAGGGCAGCCACCTGAGGCTTCCTCTACATAACAAGAACCTGGATTTCCACAGCCCCTTATCTTAACCCAGACACTCCTTTCTGCTGATTCCAGATCTTTAGATAATAACTTAACTCTTCCAGCCAACTGCCAGTCAGACCAAACCAGTGTATACCCCACAAGTATTCGCTGACGTTTTGTGCCTTCCTAAAATGTGTAAAACCAATCACCTTGGGCACATGTTCTCAGGACCTCTTGAGGCTGTGCCTTGGGCCTTGGTCACTCATATTTGGCTCAGAATAAACCTCTAAATATTTTACAGTTTCATCTTTTCATTAACAGTACCAATCTCTCGCTCTCAATCTCTTTTTCAATTTCTCCCTTTCTGCCTCTCTCTCTCAATCTAACTCTCTTTTGATCTTTTTCTCTCTCAATCTCTTTCTCTTGATCTCCCTCTAGTTCTCTATTTTTCCCTTAATCTTTTTATATCTTAATCCCTCTCTCAGTCTCTCTCTCTCTCTCTCTCTCTCTTTATTTAGATGACTCTGTCTGACTAGAGAACTGCTATTCACCCCTCTGCAACCATTAGGCCACACCTCCTCAGAGAAGCTTCCTGGCTCCACACACCATCAGGTTAGCCGGGCTTCCTTGACTCTCTTTTTTTTTTAATTGCATTTTAGGTTTTGAGGTACATGTGCAGAACTTGCAAGATAGTTACACAGGTACACACGTGGCAGTGTGTTTTGCTGCCTTCCTCCCCTTCACCCACATTTGGCATTTCTCCCCAGGCTATCCCTCCCCAGCTCCCCTCTCCCCCACTGTCCCTCCCCTATTCCCCCCAATAGACCCCAGTGTGTAGTGCTCCCTTCCCTGTCTCCATGTGTTCTCATTGTTCATCACCCGCCTATGAGTGAGAACATGTGGTATTTCATTTTCTGTTCTTGTGTCAGTTTGCTGTGAATGATGTTCTCCAGATTCATCCATGTCCCTACAAAGGACACGAACTCATCATTTTTGATTGCTGCATAATATTCCATGGTGTATATGTGCCACATTTTCCCAGTCCAGTCTATCATGGATGGGCATTTGGGTTGGTTCCAAGTCTTTGCTATTGTAAACAGTGCTGCAATGAACATTCATGTGCATGTGTCCTTATAGTAGAACGATTTATAGTCCTTTGGATATATACCCAGTAATGGGATTGCTGGGTCAAATGGAATTTCTATTTCTAAGGCCTTGAGGAATCGCCACACTGTCTTCCACAATGGTTGAACTAGTTTACACTCCCACCAACAGTGTAAAAGTGTTCCTATTTCTCCTTGACTCTCTAAGTACTAAAGGATGAGGCCATAGGAGGCAGAGCCAGCTCAGGTATCCCTCCTCTGCCGAGCACAATGCCCGCACAAAGACAGGGTCTTACAGCCATTACAGCCAGAAATACCCCAGAGATGAGGGTACAGAGGCTCAGAGACGTGAGGGACTTTCTTAAGACCACCCAGAGACAGAATGTTACAGCTGGGATCCAAACTCAGATCGGAATCCCGAGAGCTCAGGTTTTCCCCCAACCCCAGGCTGTTCCTGCTCACATGCTGTTCATAGAAATGGCAATTCAGTGTTGAGCCTCTGAACAACTCTTGTGACTTTTGATTTTAATCTTGAGGTCACTCTGAATGAGGGAGGTGACTTGTTTTTCTCTCTTTGCTTTGGCAGCAAGGAAGCTCAGAGCCAAGTTTCTAGCAAGTATAAAGGATATATGGCAGCATCTCATAAACTAAGCCCACCTCTGATTTTGTTTCTTTCTCTTTTTACTTATCTTCCTACCCTGATCACCTCACTTAATAATTCTTTCATCTTGTACTGTTTACTGCATTTCTTCCAGTGCAAGGTATGGTATAGATAAAAAGCTAAATGCGGACAGCAGATGAAGTAGGACTGGGATCAGAGCTGCCCCTCCCGACCCCCACTCCCTTGCTTTTCATAACACTCCTCCAGCACCCCACACACCCCTCACCCCCAAGGAGCTCACAATAGTGGGGTCCTCCGGGCCCAACCCTGGAGATCTTTTCTTCTCACTGTCCTTTTATTTTTCCCAAACTTTGAGAATTTCTCTGAACACACAACTATACATTTTCCCAGCATGCAGCACAGAAAAAGCAAAAGCTTCCCCATCCATCCATTTTGCCAGTTGTACTTGGGAGAACAAGAAGAGTTCAGCAAGAACAGAACAGAAGTGCGCTTCATTACTGTAAGACACCAAGAACAGAGCATGATTCACAGAGGTCACCGAGTTCTGACATGCACATTTTGCTAAACAATTACCTGTTTTGTGCATTGTCGTAAACTACAGCATCTTCCATAAAATGTCCAAATGTTACCGAGGGTAGAATTGGACCTCGGGGCCCTATTTCCTGCCACATTGCAAGGTGGTAATTAACTCAGCTCAGAGGTCCTCTTCCTCCCTTGGCAACTCCAAGTGTTGCCTTTTACAATCCTCCTTCGACAACAGCTCAGTAGGTTACAGATGATGCAGAGCCTTAGGACATTGTCTAGAAAATGCCCCCCACCTGGCTGAGCATCACATGCAGAAAAAGGGTGCTTCGTTTTCACTGACCTTCACCCTGTGGGTCAGCTGCATGGAAAGGGGTCCTTGAAGATGCCATCAAAGAGACACGCACTGAAACACGAGAGGAAATCCTGATCACACAGCAATATGAGCCACCAGCCCCTCTCCCGTGCACCTCTGAGACCCTGTTGGCGGCTCCCTCACTAAAGCATTACCTGTGTCTCCAGGAGGAGCACTCAAGGTCCTCCACTGTTGGAAATAGATGCTTGGTGCTGCCAAGAAAAATCAGCACAGAGACAAAGGATCTTTCAGCAGCGCAGTTTTTACTTCCTGGACTGCAGGAAGGGTAAGCTCGCCAGCCATTGTGCCACGAGAGTACCATGAACAAAGGAAAGCACACACATTTATCCCTTACCATCTGGGGTCGTCCTTACTGCTCTGTCTGATCTCCATTGGCTGGAGCCAGACCTCACAATCTAAACTAAAACCCGATTGGCTAACAACTTAAAACTTTTCTAAACACGTAAAAGCAAGGGAGAGCTGGGACATGTCTGTGAGCAGGTCCAGCACAGATACCTTGCTTAAAGTACAAGGACACAGAATGTACTATGTGCCCATAAGCATGGCATGTTTAACAGCTGCATAGGATACTAGCACACTTATTCTTCAACAAGAAAGAGAACTTTAAAAAGGAACTTTTCTACTTCCCACATCTATGAGCTGACAGCCTCCACATTTTCCATCTTCCTCCACGTGTGCTCCATGCTCTAGCCTCACCCAAGCTCCAGGCAGTTCTCCAAAGGCCCCTTTATCCATGCTGTTCCCTCGGCTTCAACTTCCCCACCCCATCTTCCCTTAACAAACCCCTGCATCCTTCAAGAGCTCACCTCATCATGAGCTTCTCCTGGAGCCTCCCTTGAACCACCCTCGGCAAACGTGAGCCAGATCCCTCTCCTGTCTCCCTCCACCCTAAGAGAGCTCCATCCAGCTGAGTCCCAGCTGAAGGCACTGATGGTGAGTTCCAACCTCCAGCCCTACAGAGGAAGCAGTGCCCACAACTGAACCACACCAGCGCTGGAATTGGTAAACACCATCGATGCAAACTTACAAAACCAATGTTCACTAAGAAATCACACTTGTAATACTTTTTGTATTCGCTGCTTGGATTCCATGTCAGATTTCTTTTTTTTTTTTTTTTTTTTTTTTGAGACAGAGTCTCACTGTCACCCAGGCTGGAGTGCAATAACATCTCGACTCACTGCAACCTCCGCCTCCAGTGTTCAAGAGATTCTCGTGCTTCAGCTTCCCAAGTAGCTGGAACTGCAGGTGTGCGCCACCATGCCCAGCTATTTTTTTGTATTTTTAGTAGAGATGGGATTTTACCACATTGGCCAGGCTGGTCTTGAACACCTGACTTCAGGTGATCCACCTGCCTTGGCCTCCCAAAGTGCTGGGATTACAGGTGTGAGCCACTGTGGCTGGCCAAATGTCATTTTTAACGAAAAAATAAACTTTTGTTTTGTGATCTAAAATATATATATATATACGTATATATATATATCGGAATTTGTCACTGGCTCTGCAGAGCAGGTGGGAGTGCAGGTGTGGAGAATTTCCTGGGTCCAAGAACCCCGTGACTGGTTCTGGGAGGAGAGAACACAGGGATGCAGAAGCCCAGGGACCTGCCCATCACTGAGAGAGAGAGAGAAGAGGATGTGAACCCTGCAGTGTGCAGCAGCATGTGGCACAGGGCGCAGCAGCATGTGGCACAGGGCGCAGCACTGACGTTTTCCAAACAGGCTAGAGGTGGCCATGCAGGGAGAGCCCCCATGGCTGGGCACGGGGTTGTGATTCTTTATCCTCATGAGTCCCCGGCTTCAGACCCGCTGAGTGAAAGGAGTTGTCCCTGACCAGAGAGACAAGGAGGAAGAGTAGGAGGAAGCCAGCGACCGGAGGGTCCCAGAAGCCAAGCGGAGATGGCTCTCCAATAAGGAAGGTGGCCCATTCAGTCAAACGCTGAGATCAAATACACGTGGAAAATGCCAATGGACTCAGTGAGGGGGTCACTAGGAACGTTGAGAGACCGTTCAGAGAGGAAGCCGGGGCAGAGTGGGTCGGCAAGTAAATGGGGCCGGGAGCCGTGGCTCACACCTGTAGTCTCAGCACTTCAGGAGGCTGAGGCGGGAGGATGGCTTGAGGCCGGAACTTCAAGACCAGCCTGGGCAACATAGCCAGACCCCGTTTCTACAAAAAATAAGATTAGCTTGGTGTGGTGGCACACACCTGTAGTCCTAGCTACTCAGGAGGCTGACGTGGGAGAATCATTTGAGCCCAGGAGTTCAAGGTGGCAGTAAACTGTGACTGTACCACTGCACCCCAGCCTAAGAGACATAGTGAGACCCTGTCTCGAAAATGAAATAAAATAAAATGAAGATTGTTAAAAAACATAATGGCTCCACATTCCTGATTGTTTAAGAATGATCTTTGTTTTCTTTTTCTGAGAAGGATGTTTTCTAGATTCGCCATGAAGCAGCATGTCTAGGGACCCTCATTCCTCCGATTTACTCTAAGGGGATGCTTGGATGATGGCCACTTTGTTAGTGACGCTTTTTTGGAGGTGGGAAAATGACAAGGTTGTGGCGGTTGCATTTTTTTTCCTTCGCTTTGTATCTTTATACTTTTTTTTCTTTTTAAGATGTAGTTTCCCTCTTTTTGCCTAGGCTGGAGTACAATGGCATAATCTTGGCTCACTGCAACCTCTGCCTCCCTGGTTCAAGCGATTCTCCTGCCTCAGCCCTCCTGAGTAACTGGGATTACAGGCATGCGCCACTACTCCTGACTAATTTTGTATTTTTAGTAGAGACAGGGTTTCTCCATGTTGGTCAGGCTGGTCTTGAATTCTCAAACTCAGGTGATCCACCCGCCTCGGCCTCCCAATGTGCTCAGATTACAGTCGTGAGCCACCACACCCGGCCCATCTTTGGACTTTCTTTTTTTTTTTTTTTTGAGACGGAGTTTCGCTCTTGCTACTCAGGCTGGAGTGCAATGGCACAATCTCAGCTCACCGCAACCTCTGCCTCCTGGGTTCAGGCAATTCTCCTGCCTCAGCCTCCTGAGTAGCTGGGACTACAGGCACGCGCCACCATGCCCAGCTAATTTTTTGTATTTTTAGTAGAGACGGGGTTTCACCATGTTGACCAGGATGGTCTCGATCTCTTGACCTCGTGATCCACCCGCCTTGGCCTCCCAAAGTGCTGGGATTACAGGCTTGAGCCACCACGCCTGGCCCCATCTTTGTACTTTCATGTGTTATTTAAAACTTTAAATAATAAACATCATTATTTTATAAAAACAATAATAATTATTCTAAGAAGTAAAACCTGGTGCGCTTTATTGAGTGCCTCGGAAGCAGTAAGTCAGGGAAGAGCACCTTGTACATCTCCCTATTGTGGCTGCAAACGTGGAAATAGTGCTGCCCCCAACATCACCTTGATTTCAGACCCAGCTTAGCCGGCCAAGTCTGCCTTTCCCATTGAAATGAGTAAATAGGCCGAAAGCATTCATCCTTATCCTCAGACACAGCTTCGTAAAAAGTATTTATGAATTAATAATGTTGTGGTATAGAAACTTGTTTGTATCCTATAGTAGAGTCACATGCCTGGCTACGGAAAGTGTTTCTGATCCCTATCATGGGAACAAAGAGAATCTGTAGTTCTCTGTGAGCCACAAGGAGCCCCATGGCATCCAGTTAGGGGTCCTTCTCCCAAAATAGACTTGAGACTTCTCCCCTGGAGGGGCAGAAGACCAAGGCCCAGTTGGCCCAGATGTGTAAGGATTCTGTGCGTAAGGCGATGGATCTAGAGATGATCTCATTTCCAAGGCTGTGTCCAATAAAATGGTTGTGGCTGCAGAACCAACGGAGAAGAATTTCGAGGTGACACCTGGGTTCTGAGGAAGGGGCAGGGCTTATCCCTGAGTCTGCTGTGGCTCTCAGCAACTTAAAACGTTCGTGATAGTAATTCTCCGAGATCATTAGAATTTCCTGGAAACTGGCCGAGTGGGAGACTTCTCCCAGTTCCACTTCTTCCCTGCTCTCCTGGGAACATCTGAAATTCAGGGTAGGCATTCATCCTCTTTCAACCAGCTTCAGCGAATTTAGTTTATAGACAACAAAGTTCACCAATTGTAAGTGTACAATTTGGTAAGTTTTGGCAAATGTATGTGGTCCTGTAACCACCACTATATTCATCACCTAGAACATTCCCATCACCCACAAGGGTTCCCTTATGTCCTTTTGAGGCAGTTCCTTCCAGCCACCCTCCCATCCACTAGTCTGCCCTCTATCACTGTAGTTTTGCCTTTTCCAGGATTTTACACAAGTGAAATAATAAATATAGAGTATTGAGTTCTTTCATTTAACAAAATGCATTTTGGATGCACCCATGTTCTTGCGTGTGTGAGTAGTTCCTTACTTTTTATTGCTGGCTAGTCGTCCATTTTGTTTGTCTATTCAACCACTGACTAACTTTTGTGGTGTTCCCAGGTTTTTGGCTACTATGAGTAAAGTCAGGGAAAAGCCCTGCGTGGGCCTGTGTTTTTATTTTTCTTAGGCAAATGTCTAGGATTACAATTGCTAGGTCATATGGTAAGGGTATGCTTAACTTCATAAGAAACTGCCAAAGTGTTTTCCGAATCTGTGCACTATTATGCCTTCTCATGATGATATATGAGCGTTCCAGTTGCTTCTTGTCCTTTTCAGCACTTGTTATTGTCAGGTTTTTTTGTTTTTGAGTTGGTCTCACTCTGTGCCCCAGGCTGGAGTGCAGTGGTATAAGTGCGGCTCACTGCAACCTTGACTTCCCTGGGCTCAGGTAATTCTTTCACCTCAGCCACCTGAGTAGCTAAGACTACAAGTGCACACGTCACCATGCCCAGCCAATTTTTGTATAGAAATGGAATTTCACCATATTGCCTAGGCTGGTTTGGTACTCTTGGGCTCAAGTGATCAGCCCACCTTGGCCTCCAAAATGCTGGGATTACAGGCGTGAGCCACTGCACCCTGCCATAAGTCTTTATTTTAATGTTAGAAGTTATACTTAGTGTATAGTGGCTTCTCTTTCTATTTTTAATGTACATTTTTCTAACGACTATGATATTGAGCATCTTTTCATGTGTTTGACATTCGTATATTTTCTTTGGCATTATCTAGACTCAGACTAGAGACACACATATATATTCACTTGATTTTTGACTAAGGTCCCAAGTGAACTTAATGAACTAAGGTCCCAAGTGAATTTAATGTTCAGATCTTATGTGTTTTACATGTTAGTGTTTGTCTTTTATTCAGTTTGAAGAGTTGATTCTTTAGTATTCTGGACACCAGCTCTTCATTAGACACGGGCTTTGCAAATATTGCCTCCTAACCTGTGCCCTCCTCATGATTTTCTCAGTGGGGTTCTTTGAAAAGCAGATATTTTACATTTGAAATTCACTGATCTGTTTTATTTTCTAGTTCATGTCTTTTGTGTTTTATTGTACAAATCTTTGCCTAGCACCACAAGGTCGTGACATTTTTTTTAAACTTTCTTTAGGAGGTTTATCATCTTAGCTCTCACATTTAAGCCTGCAATTCATTCTGAGTTAACCTTCTGACCAGTTAATTTTCCAGTGTTAGGGTTAGGGTTGACGTTCTTTTTTTTTTTATTATTTCTTGCATACAGATACTCACTTGTTCATTAAATTGACTTGGGATCGTAGTTAAAAATCAAGTGAACATATATGTGTGTCTCTATTTCTGAGTCTATATCATACTCCATTGATCTATAAATCTACCTGTATGCCAATACCAACAGTATTGATTATCATAAGTTTACAGTAAGTTTGAAATCAAGTCATATGAGTATTCCAATTAAGCTATTCTAGTTCCTTAGTATTTCTATATAGATCTTAGAATCAACTTTTTAGTTTCTGTTTCTTAAAATCCTGCTGGGACTTGAGAGATAATTGCTTTGCATATATAGTTAAATGCAAGGAGACTAGATACCGAGTCTTCTGACCCGTGAGCATAGTGTGGTTAAATGCAAGGAGACTAGATACCGAGTCTTGTGACCCGTGAGCATAGGGTAGTTAAATGCAAGGAGACTAGATACCGAGTCTTGTGACCCATGACCATACTGTAGTTAAATGCAAGGAGACTAGATACCGAGTCTTGTAGCTTGTGAGCATAGTGTAGTTAAATGCAAGGAGACTAGATACCAAGTCTTGTAGCCCGTGAACATAGTGTAGTTAAATGCAAGGAGACTAGATACCGAGTCTTGTTGCCTGTGAGCATAGTGTGGTTAAATGCAAGGAGACTAGATACTGAGTCTTGTAGTCCGTGAACACAGTGTAGTTAAATGCAAGGAGACTAGATACCGAGTCTTGTGACCCGTGAGCATAGTGTAGTTAAATGCAAGGAGATTAGATACCAAGTCTTGTTGCCCATGAACATAGTGTGGTTAAATGCAAGGAGACTAGATACCAAGTCTTGTGACCCGTGAGCATAGTGTAGTTAAATGCAAGGAGACTAGATACCGAGTCTTGTAGCCCGTGAGCATAGTGTAGTTAAATGCAAGGAGACTAGATACCGAGTCTTGTGACCCATGAGCATAGGGTAGTTAAATGCAAGGAGACTAGATACCGAGTCTTGTAGCTTGTGAGCATAGTGTAGTTAAATGCAAGGAGACTAGATACCGAGTCTTGTAGCCCGTGAACATAGTGTGTATTTTTATTTATTTGGATCTGCTCTCGTTTGTCTCACTAGTATTTTGTAGTGTTCACTACACAAACATGCATTTTTTGATACATTTATTTCTTTAAATGTATTTTTTATATAATTGTAAATGATATTGTTTTTAAATTTTTCAAATGATGATTATTCATTGATATTTTGTAGAAATTTGGTTGACTTTTCTATATTGACCTGGTATCCTTTACCCTTACTAAACTCACTTATCAGTTCCAGTAGCTCGTTGGTATATTCTTTGGTATTTGACAAAAGATCATGCTCTCTGTGAAGACAGATCATTTTATTTCTTCTTTTCTAATTAGTATGCCTTTTATTACCCCTTTTATTTTCCTTTCAGCATGATCTAGGGTCTCACATATAACAGTGATATAAATGCAGGTATCATTGCCTTGTTCCTAATCTCAGGAAAAGTATTCATTCTCTCACCATTAACTATGATGTTCCCTGTAAGTTTGCGTAGATTTAGCAATTCTTTGTATAACTAGTTTGCTAAGAGTTTTCAACCATTGCTCAGTATTGATTTTGTCAAATATGTTTTCCGCACACCCTGAGATGACCGTTTACCTATCCTTTTTTAATCTGATAACGTGATGAATTACATTAATTGATTTTTTTTAATTCCTGAGATAAAACCCAACTGGTCATGATGCATTCTCATTTTATATATTACTAGGTTTAACTGGCTAAAATTTTGTGAAGGACTTATGCCCACGAGAGGTATTATCTGCAGTCTTCTTTTCTTGTAACACCTCTGAATGGTTTGAGTTAGATTATTCCTTTCTCCTCTATTTTCGGGAAGAGTTGGTATACAATTAATATTATTTCTTTCTTACATGGCTGATAGAATTCACCAGTGAAGACAGCTGAGCCTTGAGGGTATTTTGTTTGATAGTTTGTGAAAACGTTTTTAACTACAAATTTAATTGCCTTCATACATATAGACATTCTGGCTGGCTGTTTCTTTCTGGGTGAGCTTTGATAATTTGTGTGTTTCAAGAAACTTGTTCATTCATCTAAATTGTGGAGTTTATAGGCAGAAAAGTATTCATAGTATTCTTATTTCAAAAATCTGTAGGATACGTAGTGATGTCTTTTTTTTTCATTCTTGATATTGTCAATCTGTGCCTTTTTTTCCTGATCATTCCAGCTATAGACTTACCAAATATATATAATATTATAATAAACCAGATTTGGGTTTTAATTTTCTCCATTAATTTTCTGTTTTCTATTTCAATGTCTTTTTCTACTATATTTATTATTTCTTCTTTCTGGTTATTTTTTGTTTAGTTTGCTCTATTTTTTTCTGGCTTTTTAAAGTGGAATGTTGGATCACTGAGTGGAGACCTTCTTTTCTAATACAAGCATTTGATCCTATAAATTTCTCCTTAAGTACTAATTCAGTTGTATCTCACAAATTTTTATGTCTTGTTTACATTTTCATTTGGTTCAAACTATTTTTTAATTTACTTGTGATTTATTCTCTGTCCCATTAATTACTGAGATATATGATACTTCTAGATATTTTGAGAATTTTTCAGATATCTTTTTGTTACTGACTTGTAGTTTAATTCTATTATAGTCAGAAAACCTATTTGTATGACTTTTAGACCCTTAATTTTATTAAGATTTGTTTTGTAGCCCAGAATATAATCTGTCTTGGTGAATGTTTCTTGCATTCTTTAAAAGAATGTGCATTTTGCTTTTGTTGATTGAAGTGTTATCTAAATGTCAAGTAGGTTAACGAGTTGATAGTGTTAGTAGAAAATGATGTCTTCTACACTTTCATTCATTTTCTATTTGTTTCATTGAGCATCAAGAGAGGAATATTGAAATCTCCAACTGCAATTGTAGATTTCGTTTTCTTTTTCGTTTTCTCAGTTTTGCTGAATGTAGTTTAAAATAAAGCTCTGTTTCCAGGTGCACACACATGTGGGATAACCATATTCTCTTCCTGAACTACATGGCTGTAGGTATGCTGTTGAGGCTTACTGGGGTTCCTTTTATCGATAATTCTCAGCTCCTTTGTCTGATGTCTGCTTGGGTGGAGCGAATTATCTCACAGTTCATTACCCTACCCATGTCCATTTTCCAAAGCCATTATCAGGAAAAAAAAGATGAACAAAATTGAAACCTAAAAGCTGTTCTACTGATATGTTTGTGAATATAATACTAGAAACTACTAAAAACCACATGAATTCAAGACCACATTGATAGTTCAGTAAGAACAAAGTATGAGTCCTCAAAATTAAAGAAATGTGAGCTCTTTGCCTATGTCCTTGGCTAAGAGGTTTTTTGGCCAAGAATGTTGCCAGGGATTTTGCAATATTACCGGGAAGCCAGACTTCCTGACAGAATGACAAAGGAGCGTTCTTAGTGAACTCTAGTAATGCGCTAACTGACCATGAGAACTATGTCTGGGTAACCTTCAGTAACTCAGTGAATCACTTCTAAGTAGACATGGGTCATGCATAACAACAAAAACGCATAAGATTTTGCATCATGCATTGTCACTAAGAACCGGACTCTGAATGCGCATTTTAATCAGTTTGTGACTGTCCAGAAGCCTCTCATCTACCAGTGGGCCGTGAACCACGCACCGAGCAACAGTTCCATATGAGGACCCATAAGAGAAACTGCTTCCAGATTGAAGTGCCAGGAAACACTTTGCTCCCCTGAAGAACTACCGTGCTTCTTTCCACACTGATGACGACACTCATGATGTCTCTTTTCCCACTGACAGCTGGGACGCTCTGAGCCAAACTTGCAAATCAAACTTTAGAACCCCATGCCTTGGGAGTTTTCCTTTTAATTCTTCTCTTCAAATTGCCATTTGCCCTAATGTTATTATTCATATTGTTCTAATTTACTGAACACATTTGTTATTAACCATCTCTCTTTTTCTCCTTCTTTGTGTGTGTGTGTGTGTAACAAGAAGCTGGCATGAATAAATAAATAAATGGAGATCTCTGTCTAAGGGTCACTTTAGCTATTTCTACAATTCGCGCATGCTAAATGCTAAATTCCCGACCACGGCTGTGCCATTGTTAGTCCACTCCAACCTTTTCCAAGCGGCTACAAATACCGCTGCATATTTACAAGCCTAACCCTTTTAACTTAGAGGAGAAACAAAGGCAGCTTCCTGAAGCCTTACCAGCAGAATAACACCAGGGGATTACAGATGCAGCCAGGGCCTAGTGAGCACGAGGTGACTGAGGAATGAGAAGCCATCCTGACTGCGCCGCACCTCCGGGAACCCGGCTGCCAGGGATGTTTTGTGCATTCTACTAGAGCAGTTACCAGGGTCTGAAGTCCCGGTGAACATGACATTGTAATCTCGGTTATGTTTTATTTATGGAGAGTGGTGCCGCAGCTAGGGTGTGTTAACAAACAAAGATGATTGCTTCTGAGCCACTCTCCCGTCCTAAGGTAATTAACACAAAGTAATGTGCCAGTTGGGGGATTCAAAGAGTCGACAACCTTTTCCATAGGAAAGTGATCTGCAACACCCAGGCCAAATGAAGAATGGAGAGAAGCAAAGACGTGTTTTATCTTTGGTTAAAGATGCGTCATTAAAAGGCACTGGCATAATTATTCTTCCTGTTTTGTTTTTTAAATGCATATAACATCAAGAAAACTACAAAGTATAAAATGTCAGGGGCAGACATGTGTGGATTTGCGGCTGTTAGCAAAGTGGGCCGGGGGCTCCCTGTGTATCTTGAAAGGCATAAATTAGAAATATTGACTGCAACCAGAATAGCATTCGCAATCAGCTGAATGTTGCAATGTGTTATACAGACCATTTGCTTTTTAAAAAATTAAAATATGAATCAAACTTGGATGACAAAGAAGTTCAACTTCTCGAGAAAAATCAAATACATCATCAAAAGGTCACAATTCGTAGACAAATTGCTGTTAAAATTTATTACTTGTTTGCAAAATGTACTGTTGATCATTGGTAACTGCTAAATGCTCCGGCGCCTCTGACAAATAAATAAACAAATAAAGCACTCTGCATTAGGGAAGAAATGCGAAAAAGCACCTGGAATGCTAAAACCCAGCCCGGGAAGGACAGGGGACCAGGGAAGCCAGACTGGGTGAGGAGAACAGGAAGCACCCAGGGTGAAGCTCAGAATGGAAAAGGAGAGAGAGACAAGCAGGGGCCCAGCAGACTCATGCTTACTCCTTTTGGAAAATCTGAGATGACCAATCGTCTCAAAAGCACAAAAGTCAGAGCATCTAAACACAAACTGTCAGGGTTCATGAGGCCCACGGGATGCTGCCTGGCCATTCAGCTGACAATCCCCAGCACCCACAGCCTGCCTCCGACCCTCACATGTACCCGGTGTTGGCACCTGCTCGTTTGCAGGTGGAATTTGCTGCAGGGCTCTGAACTCTGGCAGCAGAGACCATCCCAAGGACAGACTTGCACCTCCAGGCCCCAGCAGAGCGCCAGGCACAGGCTGGGTGCTGTCGGGGCCCAGTGGCTGGCTCCCCGGCGTCTCCTATAGCCTTCTCCCATGGGTGGCGGCAGAACCAACTGGCCCAGGGTAGTCTTCCGGCTGCGGAATTGTTCAGGAACGGCCCTGGGGCTCACTTCAGGCCAATGAGATGTGAGGGGAAGATGGCTGAACATTTTAGAAAGGAGTCTCCTGAGGGGTTTCACATTACACCGATGGCCAGCACTCTCTTTCCTTCACCCACATCGGGGGTGAGGCTGTAAAGATGGACCGGCTATGGGAAATGGACAGAAGAAGGTGAAACTGAACAGATGCATTGGATCCGGTTGTGAAGGGTTTGAGTGCCATGCTGGAGCCCTCTGATTCCACTGGGGTCCGGTTAATTCAGGACTTTCTGGCCAAGTAGACAGGGCAGGAGCGATGCCACTCCCCAGCCTGGCCCATGAGAGGCCCTGCATGAGACTCAGCATGCCCCCACCTAGCACAGCAGAACACCACCTCCTTCTCCCCACTAAGCTCTCCGACCTGTCATGCCTAAAGCCACAGGGCACAGGGCCAGGGCAGATGTGCCCAAAGGTAAGAAAGCAGCTCGCAGTCTGGGATGTGTGAGTCCAGGAGACGGGCAGAGGGGACCTGGAACCACATGTCCCACTGGGCCTGGGTGGGAAGGGACGGGGCTTCTGAAGGAGGGGAGAGTGCAAAGGAAGGCAAAGTCTGGAGAGAAGCTGCCAGTGCTCGGGGACAGCGGGGCTCAGCTGAGGGACGCTTTGTGGCAGATGAAGTGGCTGGGAATGGCCATCGATGGGTTTTTTTTTTTTTTGGTTGTTTATTTAACACATTCATCATTTTCGGATACATGTCTAGAAACGTAAGCTCTTCAGAGCCCTTCCTTGCTCGTTCTCTCACCGATCCTCTCAAAGAGGCTGTGGAAATCACTCGTCTGCCTCAACTTGCAGAGAAAGAGACAGGAAGTTATGAGACCTGTCATCTGGGGGACTGCGGTCAGAGCTGGGATTCGACGCAGGGCTGAAAATCCCCAGTCCAACCCTCACACACCACACCACCACCACCTGCGGCCTGAGCCCTGAGTCTGCGGGGTCTTCCTGCCCCTCAGTCTGTCCCCTGTCAGCCTGGCTGGAATTGAAGCCTCAGGAAGAGCTGTAGACAGGGAGCCAGGAGGCCACAGCTGCCCAGGCACAGGCAGAGAAGGAGCCCTGGAGACGAATGTCCATTGGACCCCCACAGAGCTCCCCACATGTGGTCCAAAAAAACCCTGAATCAGAGCTCTCAGGAGTTGTGTTGAAAATGCACATTCTAGCCAAGTGCGTTGGCTCATACTTGTAATTACAGCACTTAGGGAGGCCAAGGTGGGCAGATTGCTTGAGGTCAGGAGTTTGAGACCAGCCTGGCCAACATGGTGAAACCCCGTCTCTATTAAAAATATATAAAATTAGCTGGGTGTGGTGGCTTGTGCCTGTAGTCCTAGCTACTCTGGAGGCTGAGGCAGAAGAATCAAAAAAAAAAGAGAGAGAGAGAGAGAGAAATAAAGAAAATGCACATTCCAGGCCCCACCCTCAACCTATGGACCCAGAGTCTCTGAGTAGTGCAAACCAGGAATCTGCATTTTAACTAGCACTTCTAATAAGGATTCTTCTAGTGAAAGTGTGAGAAAGACCAGACTAATAAGGTTTTCTGGCTCCACGTCTTCTGGGAACCTGTGGGGCCCTCTCCAAGAGGCAGGCAGGCCTCTGGACAGGGTCTCCACCTTTCCGAGAGCCTTGGGAATGAGCCAGGGTGGGCACTGGGCAGGGAGGAGCAGGGTCTCCGCCCAGAGAGGTGCCCATGGGGTGTGCACAGGAGGCAGGAGACAGAGGCGGGAAAGGTGAGGACAGGCGAGAGCATAAGGAGAGACTAGAAAAGTGAGCAGAGACCACGCTGGAGAGGGAGGGACACTCTGGGAGAGGCAGTTAGGCTGGGTAAGAACTCAGGGCAGAGAGGTGAGCAAGCGTGAGAGACAGGCAGGAAAATGTCGCTCCAGGCTGCCAGGTCTTCCAGCCCCCTTCTGGAGAGTGAAGGGGAGGCGGGGGGCGGGGGGGCAGTAGCCCATCTCTGGAGCTGGCCCCCTCCTCATATGCCAGCCACCCCCTGCCCAGCTGCCAGGCTCTCAGGTCTGTGCCAAGTGGATGTCACCATGACAACACCAGGCAAAGCTCCCCTGAGGCACACACATGGGGGTGAGGACACGGAGTGAGCCTTCACCAACAGCTCTCAGTTCACTACAAAATGTGGGGGCTGGGGACGGGGTGGGAAGCAGGGAGCAAAGAGGCTGGAGGGGCTTGGGGTGAGGTCAGGGACTTTCTAGGAACCTGGGAATCACCGGTGGGGAAGGAAAGGGAAGGCAAATGGAATTCTGCCCCTTCCATGTACCAGGTGCTTGTTTGCATTTTCTTGCTTGATACCCTCACAAGAGCTCTGTAGCATAAAAACCCTTGTCTCTGTTTTACAGATAAGGAAACTGAGGCTGAGAGATTACAGACTCCCGGTAAGAGGCAGAGCTGAGATTCCCACTCAGCCTCAGGTGTGTCCAAAGGAGAATTCCGGGTTCCTTCCCCTGCACTAAACTTTCAAAGCTCATGAGAAAACAGACAATACACAAGATGCTTCGGAGCCGTGCAACCTCACAGACCAGAGCAGCCATGAGGCGTCCATGACTGGCCACAGCCAGGGAGGTTCCGACAGAGCTGAGCAGTATACCGGAATGGCTTCGTGGGGTGGAGGGAGTTATCTCTTTATTTATTAATAATTCTCTACCTTAGCATCTTCTAAGACATACTCGGGGGGTTACAATAAGATTACATATACAATATGGCTGTCACAATGCTAAATCAAGAATAACATAGATGGGAGAAATTTCTTTAAAAAAAGTCACAAACTAAACCGGTGGCTGTGATTGACCATTAAGGTGGACACCGAGCTCCCTAGCAGTCTCAGCAAAAAAGGAAAATGCAGCAAGTTACATGGCTCAAATACAAAAAGAAATGTACTGACTTACCAAGGCAGATATTTCTTTTCCATTGCTAAGTACTAGAAATCAGTGACAAGACTTCTAGAAGAAAAAAGTATCAGAAACACTTGTTACCTCACTTTATAGCTACACACATGCACACACATAAAACAATATATATGTGTGTGTATATTAATAAATATGTGTACATACATTTAAGCACGAAAGAAAGAGAATCCCTGAAAGCTGGAGAAGTCAAACCCAGAGTGAGAACTGGCTTCATAGTTTGTGGGTTTCAGACCCACAAATGAAACTAGAGATGAGATCTCCAGTGTCCATATGGGCACAGGTCCATGTGTGGCTAGGCACCTGGAATGGAGCCCCCTGCTTAAGCCTGGATTTTAAAGTAAAAACAGGATGAGAAAAGCTACATTCATCAGGAAGTGGTGAATCAAGAGGGCTGCCCACCTGAGCCATGGGATGGCAAAAAGGTGCTGGGGCCAGAATGTGTGGGATCCAGATATCCACTCCCTTTCCAGAACAACTGGAGGCCCTCAGCTCCAATAGAAGCAGCCATGAAGGTGTGCTGAAGGATATTTTCTTAAACCGGGACACACCAGACACATCCAAGGGAAACCCACAAATATGAGCTCACAATCTGAAATCACAAACCACTAGGGAATCAGACCCGTGAGAGTCCTTAGTGGAGAAAACACGAGAGAACTTGGACTAATGGAATGGGCTAAGCAAGACTACAAATCAACCATGTTCAGTGTATGTCAGCAACACAATGGAGGCCAGGTGTGGCAGCTCACACCTGTAATCCCAGCACTTCGGGAGGCCACTGAGGTCAGGAGTTTGAGACCAGCCTGGCCAACACAGTGAAACCCTATCACTACCAAAAATTCAAAAATTGGCCAGGCATGGCAGCGTGCACCTTTACAGGTTCTCCCATCTACTCAGGAGGCTGAGGCAGGAGAATTGCTTGAACCTGGGAGGAGGAGGTTGCAGTGAACTGAGATCATGCCACTGCATTCCAGCCTGGGTGACAGGGTAAGACCCTAACACACACACACACACACACACACACACACACACACACACACAGTGGAAAGCATCTTTAACAACTTTTCTGTTTATTTTCATCAGCCACATAGAGCGAATTGTTAGGTAACAATAATTTTTCTTGTAGCTAGTTTCAGAAAGAGCCATCAATGGCAGATGAAAATATAACAGACGTTATGGGCAACCTTGTTCTGGGTGTGAATGTGAGAGCAGCATGCTAACACACCCCTCCAGTGCAGCCTTGTGACATCCTACCTAGAAATAAGGGTTAGAACTTGAAATTCAGAAAGAACCGCATAGTCCCACAGGCTGTCTTTACTGATAAACATGGGCAAACCCTGGTGAGAACCTGAGCCCTGGTTCTTCTTAAGAAAGGGGGAAGGTATAGTGTCCAGAATTTCCAGGTGTTTGGTTCACTGCATACTCAGGCACATTTACAAATAGTAATTAACTGAATCCTCATCATATCCCTATAAGGAAGGTATAATTATTGCCCCATTTTTTACTGATAAGGAAACTGAGGCAAGACCAGGTTACATGATTGGGCCAAGATCCCGCGGCTTGTAAGTGGCAGAGCCAAGTAAAAACCCCAGGCAGTCTACACCCAGCATGCCTATTAGTGACTACACTGTGCCGTTGCTTTGCGGTCCCGTATGTATGTATGTATGTATGTATGTATATACGTATGTATGTATTTTGAGACAAAGCCTTGCTCTGTCTCCGAGGCTGGAGTGCAGTGGGGTGATCTCGGCTCACTGCAACCTCTGCTTCCCGGGTTCGAGCGATTCTCCTGCCTCAGCCTTCCAAGTAGCTGGGTTTACAGGTGCCCACCATCACACCCTGCTAAATTTTATTGTATTTTTAGTAAAGACGGGGTTTAACCATGTTGGCCAGGCTGGTCTTGAACTCCTAACCTTAAGAATTCCACTTTCTTCAGCCTCCCAAAATGCTGGGATTACAAGCATGAGCCACCACGCCTGGCCTGGTCTTAATTTCTGAATTCTCTCCATGACCTGGTGAGATAGGCATTGTACGCATTTAGCTAGTTGTCTCTAGACTCCTGTGCCAGAGAGAACTCTTGCTTCCCTTTCCCCTTGCCCCACCTCCTCACACATCTCTAGTCTTCCACCAGGTTGGTAAACAGCCATTCATCCTCTTGCTGAGCTGAAAAACTTATGATCACCCCTGATGCCTCTCTGCCCTTCATATCCACACTTAATCCATCAGCAAATCCAGTCAGCTCTTCTTTGCACCCCCAATAGACACTGGATCAGAGATATTCCTACCACCGCCTACTTACCTTTTTCGATTTAAGTCCAAGCCACCATCTTCTTTCTGTGGACAACCCCTACTTTCCCTCCCAGCATGACAGTCAGTCCCTCTTCTTGCAGCCTGAGGGGTCCTACCACGATGTAATCCAAAACAGCCACCATTATCCCTCCCCTGCATTTCCTGCCCACACTTTTCTTTGATTCATTGCATCTTCATGAGATCACACGTAGATAACTAACCCCCTAATGTGTCCATCATGAACACCTCTCCAATGCCATGGATGTTATTCTGACAGCAGTATTTTTGATAACTGCCTAATGCTCCATTGCATTGACCTCCTACCCCTTGCTTATCTAATCCCAAGTTACCGGGCATTTTCTTTATTTCCAGTTTTTGCTATTGTAAATATAGACACAGTGAACATCTTTGGAGTTAAATCTTTGGCTGTATCATAGCTTCCCTAGGATGATTTTCTAGAAAAGGAATTATTTTAGAGATTAGTTTAAAAAAAAAAAGATGGCTTGTGTTGTGCTTAGTGTTGGTCGTGCAGAGAGCAAAGCTTTTCCACATCATCCAGGGGTGATACGTGCAGACCTTTATGGTCCTCAGAAAGTCATCATTAGCCAAGCCAATGGCTCCAAGAGATGGAAGATCCTGGTGAGACATCTGTGAGAGTGTGTCCAGCACACATTCATTTGAATATTTTCAGTTGCAAAGGCTACAGGACTAACTTCCTGAAAATTTGGACAAGGTAGGAGAAATACCTTCCCAAAGAGCCTTTCCTCCCAAGCATCTGCATCTGATGCACGTCATGTCCACACACACCTTTAGCTAGATCACTTAGACTCATAGCAGGTGAACATTTGCTATTATTTTTAAAGTTAACATTACCTCATACATAGTTCTGTTGCCACCAAAGTCTTCGACCCCCATATTTTCAGTGTAAGAAATACTCCGTAATGAAGGAGCTCTTCTTCACTCATTCACTCCTTTACTCTTGAACATGGAGGCAGCTTCCAAGATTTTGCTATCATGCATGTCACTCCCTGACATACTTGGTCTGCATGAATCATAATCAGTGTGTCTACGTTTCTTTTTGTCCCTTTGGCTAAAAAGAAGTTTAAACTCAAGTTTATGATTTAAGTATAGCAACGTATGGCCTTCTTCTCTAGGCAGTATTTTTACATAGGTGTAGACCTCTTACTAGAGCTTTTCGTCTCTCTGGTTCTGATGTTCTGCCGCTTGTCTGTGCTTTGTCACGTTTCCTATTGGCCTGCTCACAATCTTGAGTAATGAGGAAGGGTGCAAGTTATTCACAGAGTATTTAATGAGATGCTGAAATGGCCATCTATAGGCGCAGAGCTTTTCCTCTCTAGGAATCACTAATTAGCATTTTTAGTATGTTTCCAAGAATGACATCACCAGATCAAATAGTCAGAAGATCATTTGGGTTCTTGATACACACCACCCCAGAGCTTTGCAAAGGGAAGAGGGAAATGTGGTTGAAACATGATACAGGTAACAAAACCGAACCCTCAATTATGTCTCCAAACGCAGGCAAGAGGGCTGGGTCTTGCCAAGTGCCAAAGGTAGTCAGGGGTCTGAGGTGTTACCTGCGGTCTGCCCCTTTTTTCTTTCGCTTTCCAACCCCTCAGCTCTGCCCAGTTGCTTGTCCACTGCACCATAGGACAAGGAGCAGGTGCTTAGTAAGATCTGGCTGATGGAAAGGAGTCAGACTAGGAAAAGAGAAAGGCACACTCCCTATCCTCGGTAGCTCCTTGTTTTGCTGGGAGGCCGGCCTAGCCCTTACAAACTGCAGTCTACAGTGCATTTTCAGCCTAAATAAATAAATAAATAAAGCCCTTATGGGACCTGGCCCATGAGCAAATGCCTCAGCATCACTTTCTCATTTTGAGACTTGGACAGGTAGGGAACCAACCACCCACTTCCTCAAGACAGCACCCCTGGACTTACAGCCTGGGATGCATCCTAAACTGGGCATTACATATTTTAAAAATTTTTAATTATAAAAAATCACAGAAACACAATTTCATTTTCATTATAATTGATGAGCAATAAACCACAGTAAAGGGTGACAGTGTGGGCTGTGGCCAGGCACAGTGGGACGAGTGCTGGTTTTCCTCTGTAATGAAGGGCATGAATATTTCCTCCAGCCTCCTGGTAGACCCTATGCTCCTGCGCAGCGGACTGAGCATTGATTGTCTGTTCACTGCCTCCCCAGCTAACCAGGAGTTCTTCCAGGGCAGGTACTGCAGCCCCTGGCCTAGGAGGGTGGGGCATGCAGTAAGAACTCCAGGAGAGTTAAGAGAATGAATGACTGAGCAGATAGATGGATGTCCCATTCTGCCCACTGAAGAGCAAACTCTGGGAAGGCAGCAGGGAGTTGTACTGTAACCTGTTTTCCCAGTCGGGTCCGTGATGCTGCAGAAATGTTTACGTGAACAAGTACCATTGTACTCCAGCCTGGGCAACAGAGCAAGACCCTGTCTCAAAAAACAAAAAAAAGAAAGAAAAGCCTCAAATATGTTTTAAAGCCCACTGGGGAAGACTTGGAACCCAGGACCCATGGAAAAGGGAATTTTCTCTCTGGGAATTCTTATTCCTCAAGCCCCGAGAAAGCAAGGTGAGTGTCCTGAATGACCATCAGCTCTGTTTCTGGTGCTGGAGTTCAAACCCCACTGCTTGTGCAGTGGCCTCGGGAGAAAACAATGTCTTGTGTGGCATGAAGATAGGACATAGAGGGACATGCTGCCCTTGTTTTTGTTGTCATTTCTGTGAGCAGAGCCCACAAATCACCTTGGCTAGCATAGCTTGGTGTTCTCATTCTTGTAAAGTCTCTTTGTGAAGATTCTTGGGCAGTCTGAATTCTTGGTACCTGGTTCACGTCAGTGGCCAGTGTTAGTCTGCAGAAGTGGTGTGAGCAGATTGTTCTTTGACCCTTTAAGAACAGAAAGCAGAGAAAATGAATGGTCAAAAACCCACTGGGCCCCGGTTCCCTCATGCTCAGGGGTGAGCTCTGCCTCTCTCTTGCTCAGATGGAGAAAACCAGAAATGCCTTCATGCCTCAGTGTGACTGGGACACAGCGCTGCCTCCTTCTACCCCATCTTGTTGGCTGCTGCAGGCCCAGCACTGGGAAATGCTGAGTTAAAGCTCCTTCAATCCTCAAGGCCTGACTGATCGTCCCCAGTGAAAGTTTCCTCAAATCTGTTAACACCCAGCACATGGGGAAGAAGGAAGTGTTCTGATGTGATTTTGTCAGAACTCATGGATGAGTTTTCACAAAATTCATCAACCTCATTTCACAAATGGGAAAATCAAGGGGACCTGCCCAAGGGCACAGAGTCATTTAGCGCCTTGGGACAGGGTCTCCTTCTCCCTGGATTTTCATCCCTCCAGGGCTCACAGCAGCTCTCTCTAGGTATTGAGGAAATGGGAACTGAATTAGGCTCCATTTGAATCTAATCAAATGCTTTTTCTTTCCAAGTACTTGTTCACAAGCTCAGTTGGATTGGAGAATCACATGGATCATTTTCCATGATCCATGGAAAATTTTCAAAAATGCTGATACTAGGACCCACCTCCGGAGATTCTTAAAGAATTGGTCTGGGACGTCTCCTGGACCCTGAGATTTTCAAAAGCTCCCAACTGAGCCAAGAACCACTGTTCCAGATCATACTGCTGCACAGGGGCTCGGAGAACTATAGATCTCTCGTGCCGTGATTTCCCGTCATCCTCCCTATGGGCTTAAAGATTTGGGTCAGGAAGAAAACGGAGAAAGACCTTCAATTCGCCCTTGGAATAAGCTGTCCGTCCCCCACCTTTCAAAGACACAGAAAAGGACAAAGTTTGGAGATCAAGTTAAATGTCCAATTTATTTTTATAACTTGAAACCAGAACAAACTTGGTTTTGAACAAGCGTACAAATGAAATGGCAGACACATGCTGAACTCAACATTGTGACATTAAGGGAAAAAAAGAGGCCCAAAATCTTGTACAGAGAATAAAGGAACAATAAATATTTTACTAAGCCATATTGAAATGACCTCCGTCATCTCAACATTTTATCCATAATAAAAAAAAGTGCCTGTTTCTTAAACAGAGCACAAATACCAAGCAATAATAAATAGTTCCAAACTTGTAGTAAAAGACAAAACCTCCAAGTAAACAACAAAAGCTCATACAATAAGTAATAGAAAAGGTAATAAAAATATTTCACCTTGCCAGTACAAATGCAAACAACTTAAATCAATGGGACTTTGCTTTGCAGGGCTGAGTTACAAGGAGCACCAAAATCACGAGTTTGCCTGTGTTCCACAAGACCTTCGGCTGACGGTTACTTAGGACCGGGATGAAAGGCTGATTTCCTTACTTCTCACATTTTCCTTAGAGTAATTCAGTCTCCTCCTCTCCCCATGAAAGACCCTCTAATGGCAAGTGGCGGGTTCCGATTGGGGGCAACTTTGAACAAAGTTGTGGCAGTGTGGAAACCGGCCTGAGGTCGGCTGGGTCACCCACGCTAGAGGCCTCTCTCTCTGGATCACCTGCTTCCAGGTTGGTTTTTTAAACATGAAACAGAAGCAAGATTCTCTCTTCTCTGCAGTCAACAGAGACACACAATGCTTGTGCTTTGGGATGGCTTAGTCCTGGCATTCTGGTAAGCTGGTGAGCACTGGCTGTTTGACTACAGGAGGACCGCCCTGGAGGCACTCCAGGACCTCAACGGGGCATCCAAAGGCAACGGCAGCCCCTGAACTGCAGGTAGGAAACTGCAGTAGGAAGCTGAAATCTCAGCTTTCTCTCCCATTCCCTCCCCCTTTCTTTAACTTTGCAAAGGTAAATGGCAAGGAGGAAAGAGTGCATCAAACAGAAAAGCTTCTGTATTTGGTAAGGAATTGCCCTAAAGAATGCTTGGTTATACTTTCATAACCTGAAGTAATGGTTTCTTACATCTCCTGAAATAAAAAATGGCTTCCTGATATAGGTATTTTATTTAAAAATGCATTATTCCCTCATCCAAAAGACCACCACTTTATCTTAAAGCTACTTGGCTTTACAAAAAAAAAAAATCAAAGGGAGGGTTAGGAGAGGGACAGATAGGAAGAAAGAAAAATAAATAAATAAAAATGTTTTTAAAGTGAGTAAAAGACCAATGGAGGATGAAGGATGGAGAGGAAACGCAGGGGAAGGAGAGAGAACAAGATACGGAAAGGCACCGAATTCATCCCAGGCCCTGGCATTCGGAAACTGACGGAATGTAGGTTTCAGAGAGCAAAGCAGCAAAGCAGGGAAGAAAGACAAGAGGCCAGCACTCTCCATGGCACGAAAGGTCCTGGCTGTGACGGGGTCTCCTTCCTGAAATCCAATTTGTGCCGGTCTCTACAGCAGGTCACTTCACCTGGACCCAGCTGAATCACCAGCTCCTTTTATGACCTTTGCGTTTGTTTCACAATTTCTCAAGTACTGAAGAAGCACAGTGGGCGTTGCTTTCTGCTGGTAAGGGCGGGAGACGTGGTGGCGGTGACCGCCACGGAAGTGATGGCAGAGGAAGATGTTCTCTCGCTCTCTCTCCTCCACATCTTTCCTCTTACAGGTGGCCTCTTAGAGAAAGGGAGGACGATGTGGAATGTTACTGACATCTTTACAAAAACTGATTTTTTTCCACTCAACACAAATAAAGAATTTCCCATCCGGTCTGCTGTGGCCACACCAAGGAGCCTTGATGCAAGGTTCGGGGCGTTCAGAGAGAAGCCCAGCACGAACGGTTCTCTGTGTAGGCCAACTCCGACAAAAAATATATACAACTAAATGATTTGTGAACCAAAGCATTTAACTACTTCCTCTTGTTTCTTTTTCTCAAAGGTTGTCAAACAACCCTTTTCCTCCTGTACAATAGGACGTAACATACAAATGTGTTTTTTGCAATATTTTATCCTGCCAAACTAAAAATATATTATGGCAGCCTGTTTGTTTTTGTTTTTTTTTCTTTTTATTTCCAAATTCACTAACAAAAAGGTACATTAAATCCCTTTAAAAGGACAAGCTTACAGTTAAAAAATTACGAGCTCCAGTAAAAATACAGCAAGTGCCTACATCATATGAACCAACCAATATATCCATTCCAGAGGGAGGCGGGAAGAGAAAAATAAGTACAGGTCAGAAATGTGATTTTTTTTTCCGCAAAGCAATAACAATATTAAGCACTTTTTTTCTACATACTTTTTCTACATGGTGTAGCAATCCCCTTTGAATCCCCAAATACAAGTTTCTATACATTTTTTTAAATAAAAATTCAACACCCAAGGCAGAAAAAAATTTCCTAAAACTCCGACTTTACAGTTACTGTGACAAGAACAAATTTATAGACCCACCATTTAAATTTTACTGCAACATGTTCAAGGAAAGGAAAAGGGTATTTTTTTTCTTGTTTTGTAAAATGCCCAGGCATTCTCGATTATTACAAATACTGGTCCACTTGTACAGTAATCAAGAAATTTTAATATATATAATATATACTAAAACCCCGTCACCAAAAGAAAACAATATACACGCGGCCACTGCGGCATTTTTGTATAACCTATTAAGCAAACTTTGAAAAAAAAAAGATCGCTCCAACACACATACACACAATTTTTTTCACCCTTGTATGTACCCAATACTGTAAACGTATTTTTAAGACAGAGTGCACTAAATTTAACTTTAGAAAAAATTAGCCGTTGTTCCTGAATTGTTTTTGTTTTGCTTTTCATTCAACGATATCAACTTGTAACTTGTGTCACTTGAGTTTTAATTCAGCAGTAAATCACCTCCACTCCATATCTAAGCAGCGTTGTCCCAAAAACAAAAGGGGCTGAGGAGAATTCAGCTCATGGATGTCCAAGGTTGTGCTGGGTTTATTTCTTCATTTGATTGGGTCTTATGGCATTTCATATCCTCTATCTTCAACCAGAATTTTTTTTTTTTTTTACTTAAAGTAAATGTGGCTTTGTTAGTTTCTAAAGAACCTACTTTTCTTGTTTTACTTTTTTAAAAAGTCTTTTCATTTCAAAAAAAAAGTTTTGCATTTGTCTCAAGAGACTCAAATAGGAAGATCAGTTTTCAAGGCACTCACATCAAATTGAATGGCAGTAGAAAAACTGTCCTAGGAATTATTATTTTATTTTGTTCTTTATAGTGCCAGTATTGTGAATGCCACGCTTAGCAATACTGACACTCAATCTCAGCTGTCCCTTACAGTTTAACCCACCTCTGGGCCAAAGAGAAAAATATGCTGCAATTTCTTGTTTAGAAGCCATTTAATTTAAATGCAAACAAAAGCTTTAAAGTGCCGGTCAACGGAATTCAAATGTCTAATCTGAACAGTTCAATGTTTAGTACCTTCCAACCTAATGAGATAGACAACAAAACGAAACAAAACAACCTGGGCAGTAGCGCTGGGCACCTTCTCATGGAACTCCTCCCCGGCTTTTTCAGTAAAAGGGAATCGAAATTCGCAAGATTCCCACCCCACCCAGCCCTACAATATCATCAGTGTGCATTAAATGAGAGAACACTAACTTCAATTCATTAGGGCATTCGTCTGCTTGGGAAATGATCAATGACCACTTGCTGCAACATAGGATTTGAGATTTATGTGGTGGGGTAATTTAAAAGAGAGAGAGAGAGAGAGAGAGAGAGAGAGAGAGAGAGAGAGAAAGCACGAGAGAGAAGCCATCAAGCCAGAAAAAAGCCTAAAAGAACACCACTGGTTTCTTCCTTTCTGTGTCACTGCAGGCCACCCCATCTCCCCAAAAAGGTACCCTCAGCCCATTTTATTTAGCCTAATCTACAGCGAATAGCAGCCATGGCACCCCAGGGCACACCAACACTCCAAGAAAAGGATAGTATCTGCCGGTCATGCACAACCTCAGAATGCTGTCAGGCCATTTCCCAGAGGAGCCCTCCAAAACCCTGTCTCTGGCGGTGCTGAGTCTGCGGGGTGCCTCCCCCAGCACCGCCACTGAAGGTTTCCCTTATGTACTTTGAAAGCTGAAATCAACACAGAAAAAGGCCGCTTTACTTGGGACATCATGAGTGCTACATCTCCATTCCAATTCTGAAACAAAGTGCTACGACTTTAAAGATTGTTATCCGCTGTACATCCACACCCCCACCCCAAAAAACAAAAAATCAAAAAAATTAAAAACAAAACAAAACAAAACTGCATGCCACTTTTTATTTCAGGACAAAAAAAGAGGAAGGAATGAAAAGGTAAACAACTTTAAAAGTCATTTGAATGTTGGCTTCTTCACAAGAAATTACACATGCTTAGCTTAAATTTCAAAAAAGCAGCACCACCCCTCCCTCCAAATTATAATTTAAAAGATATGCTTCCCCTCTAACGTTGCTTGTGAGTCATTGCTCAGGCTACTACCGGGTTTAAAAAAGAAGAAGAAGAAGAAGAAGAAGAAGAAGAAGAAGAAGAAGAAGAAGAAGAAGAAGAAGAGATGGATACCCAACAAAATCTCTCAAAGGAAGTCAAACAGAAAGAATAATAATAAAAAGTACCTGCACATGCCAAAAAAATTACAAAACCCAATAAATACAGAAATTATTGCACAGTTAAAAGGCTCCACAATTTGTACTGCCTTAATCAACCCTCGGGTTTCCATAGGACTTCGCAGACACAGGTTAGGTTGGAGTGCCGCCTCCCCCGGGCCCCGGGGACACGCGGGGTGCGGGGTGGCGGTGACAAGGAGGCAAGTCAGGTCAGCATTCTCTCGGTTGGCAACGGTTCCACTGTACAGGTGCGCGGCGCCCGGGCCCGCGCGCTTAGCTCCTCTCGGCCTGCTCGATTTTGACGTCGTTAGTCAGCAAGTGCTCGCCGTGCCACTTTTTCATGTGTTTCTCCAGGGTGCTGTAGACGCTGAAGGGCATCTGGCAGATGTCGCAGCGGTACACCTCCTTGCCGATCTGCCCGTGCGTCTTCATGTGGCGCGTGAGCTTGCTGCTCTGCGCGCACGCGTAGTTGCACAGCTCGCACTTGTAAGGCCGCTCGCCGGTGTGGCTCCGCCGGTGCACCGTCAGGTTGCTGCAGTTCTTGAACACCTTGCCGCAGTACTCGCACGTGTCGCTGCGGCGGCCCTCCTTGGAGCTGGGCCGCCCGGGCCCGGGCCCGCCCAGGTGCGGGGTGCTGCCTCCGCTGGCCGTGCCGCTGCGGCCCGAGAGGCCGCCGTCCAGCAGGTCCCCGGGCGGCGTGGAGAAGCGCAGGCTGCCGTTCTCGGACGAGTGCTCGGACGACGTGGCGAAGGGCGACTGGCGCGCGTCCGTGAAGCCCAGGAAGGGGTCCTTCATGAAGTGCCGCGACGCGGCGTAGCCCACCAGCCACTGCGAGTACACGTTCTCGGACGGGATGAGCGCGGCGGGCGGCAGCTCCAGGTCCTTCTCCACCTTGATGCGCTTGGCGGCGCTGTTGAGCCCGGGGCTGGGCAGAGGCGCGGGCTTGCGCGGGAAGAGCCCGGGGAAGGGCTCGGCGCCCGGCGCGAAGCCGCCCCCGCGCCCGTTGACCGCGCCGCCCGCGCCCGCGTCCCCGCAGCCGCCCGCGTCGTCGTCGTCGCCCGCGTCCCCGCCGCCCGCCGCGCGCTTCAGGAAGGCGCCGCGCTTCTGCTTGTCGGCCAGGAGCTCGCCGTACTGCGGCAGCGCGCCCAGGCCCACGTTCTCCATGACCTTGCCCAGCACCAGCGCCTTCTCATCCGCCAGCGCCTTGGCCGCGCCGCCCCCCGCGCCCGGCACCCCGGCCACCCCGCCGCCGCCGTTCTCGCGGTTGCGGCTCAGTTCCGAGTCCATGCTGAAGCTCGACTCGGGCCGGCTCTCGTTCTCCAGCAGCAGCTCCTCCTCCTCCTCCTCCTCCTCCTCGTCCTCCTCCTCCGGCTCGTGGCCCAGCGACGGGTCGCTCTCGTGGTGGCGGAAGTCGCCGTCGGCGGCCTTGAGGCCCTCGCCGGCCAGCTCGCTGGTGCCGGGCTCGGGGGAGCTGGCGGCCGAGAGCCCGTCGTCGGAGCGGCCGGCCAGCGAGCCCGCCTTGTGCATGTGCGTCTTCATGTGGCGCTTGAGCTTGCTGGCCTGCGAGCACGCGTGGTCGCACAGCTGGCACTTGTAGGGCTTCTCGCCCGTGTGGCTGCGCCGGTGCACGATGAGATTGCTCTGGAACTTGAAGGTCTTCCCGCAGAACTCGCACGACTTGCTCTTGGCCGGCGGCTGCGGGGGCGGCGTGCCGCCGGGGGGCATGGGCGGCAGCGGCGGCGTGCTCAGGAACGGGGACTTGGGGCTGGGCTGGAAGGGGTTCAGGAGCCGGTGCATAGGGTTGCCGCGGCCCGGGGACACGGGCGGCGGCGTGGAGCTGTTGCCCGCCAGCTCGCGGAGCCGCCGCGAGAAGTCCATGGCGGGCGAGTCGATGGCCATGGGGTTCAGGCGCATGACTCGGTCGAAGGCACTGGGGTGCTGGGCGACGAGCCCCATCTCCTCGGCACTGAGGCGGTGCGGGTCCAGGTGGTGGCGCGGCGGGGGGCTGAAGAGCGGCGGCGTTCCCGGCAGGCGGCCCTCGCCGAAGCCCGGGTGGTCCCGCAGGATGGGGCCCGTCATGCGCAGCAGGTTGAAGGGGTTGCTGTCGCCCAGGAAATTCATGAGCGGGGACTGCGCCACGGCCTCGGGCCCGAGCGGCGGCGGGATGGTGAGCCGCGGCGTGAGCGAGCTGCTGGCCGGCCCGGGCTCCAGGTAGATGCGGAAGCCATGCGTGTTCTGCGCGTGCTGCAGCAGGAACCACGCGCTGTTGAAGGGCTGCTTGCATGTTGTGCAAATGTAGCTGGAAGGCTCATCTTTACCTGGGGAGACACATGGACAGAAAGGCAGAGACAGCGTGAGAAGCGGTAGCGGGGCGTGGGCACCGCGGGGCCACCGGCCTGGAGTATGCGGACCGGCCCGATCCTGGATCCCCGTGCTCTGCCTGACAGGGGCGGCAGGGCCGCTTGCAAGAAGACCCGGCTTTGTCGGCTGGGGTGCCGAAGAGGCAGGGTCTGTGGGCAGGCGGCCCTCGCACCTGGACATCCGCCAGTTATTTCAATTTTGTAAGGCCCGCCTTGCTCCCCCAAAGGAAAGGGGTTCTTATCTCCATTACCTCCGAGGCCACGGAGATCGTGTTTGTGAGAATATGATCCCGTAGTAGGAATTCTGTCAAGGTTGGACTGTGTAAAGGTCCCGGGCAAATCCCAACCCTCCAGCCCGCTCAGCACCCGAAACCACCTAGACCAGGGTTTCTCAGTCAAGGCACCACTGACATTTACATCCTAGTTCTTTGGGCAGTGGGGACTGTCGTGCGCATTGCAGGATGTTTAGCAGTGTCCTCTGCCTGCACCCACCTCCCCCAGTCGTGAGGACCAAATGCCTCCAGATCTTGCCAAATCTTCCCAGGGAGGGGGGCAAGATCACCGCACCACCCACTTTGAAAACCGATTCTGATACTATTTGATGACAGGAAGTTGCACAAAAACACAAATCAAACTGTACTATCCTGAAAACTTTTTTTTTTTTAAAACAGTCTCCCTCTGTCCCCCAGGCTGGAGTTCAGTGGCGCAATCTCAGCTCACTGCAGGCTCTGCCTCAGCCTCCTAAGTAGCTGGGACTATAGGCAGGCACCACCATGCCGGCTAATTTTTGTATTTATAGCAGAGACGGAGTTTCACCATGTTAGCCAGGATGTTTTCCATCTTCTGACCTTGTGATCTGCCCTCCTTGGCCAACTTTTTTTTTTTAAGAGAAATAGCTGCAATATCTCAGCAACATTTGGGATTTTTAGCTATAGGAAATTCTCGCGTTTCCCACACCACCGTCTGCGCGGAAAGCACTGTACAACTGAACATGGATTCATAGGAACAGAAGTTTAACCTGCTGTGAAGACCCACTACTCCTGTGACAGCTGCCCCCACCTTGTGTCCTCCCACACACACCCAAACACCCCTTCGAATTCCACCTCCAGACCCCCAGGGAGGGCAGGGCACACTAGCCTAAACGAGTATTTCAAAGTCCTCTGCCGGAATACCAAGTAATGAAAGAACATCGTCACATCTGACAGGACAGTCGGGATGAAGAGTGGCAAATGCTGTCGGCAACTGGCTCTGGTGACACGGGCAACAAATTGTAGCAGACACTCGTGGCACAGAGCCAAAACGTCTTGGTTTTTGTCCATTACTGAGACAGTCACAAAATGGAGACTGCACATTTCCTCCAGAACCCATCCTGCGGGCGTCCTCCCGCACCTGTGGGTGAAGCTCGCTGCGCTTCCAGCAGGTACCTCTCCTAATGCGCTGCATAAAAGAGATGGTGCAGACATGGCCGGCTTCTCTCGCCACACTCACTAGCTGGCGAAGCAAGCGGAATAGGAATCCCAGCTCAAACCCAGCAGAAGACATGGCATACGAGATCTTGAAAGACCCCTTTTGCTTTTTCAAATTTTCTTCCACCTGGAAGATTTGAACGCAGATGCTGAAGCACAGGAGCCACAGTCTCTGGTGAAGCCAAACGTGCAAATGAATGACCATACCCAATATTGGTAAGGTGCGGTGGGAAGTGGAGAAAACACTCCCCCTCTAAGCCTCTCCACCAATCCATGACAGGACTTCGGAAATCCTAGGCAGACAGCGTTTTTGTCTTCCACCCACTAATTATGTTTCTGGAAGGCTGCACACTTAGCAGTGTTTATGGGCACATAAACCTTCATTTGGAAACCATCTTTTAAAAACCAAGTGACTTGAGGACCAAGTGCCCTGAATTCCATCCAGGGGCTTCAGTCTTGAGTGTGGCCCTTGCCTCTGTCTGAAACTGGGCAGGCCAGTTTCTGTGGGGCCAGGACCTCCCGAGACTCCCCCAGCCTGCAACGTCACAGAAGGCTTTGTGCTGTCTGAGGGGCAGGGTGGAGATTCCCCCATGACCTCAGAACCCCTTGGCCCAGGACACTTAACACTAGAAACCGAGCCATACTTTACGATTTTGGCACTACATAGGGATTCTTTCACTCTCCTCTCCTATTGTGTCTGTGTGGCTGGTGATGAGAAGACAGTGATAGGGAGGACAGAAATGAACAAGGAATTCTGAAGTTTGGCTTCATCTCTCTTTTAAAAACTGCTCAAGGAGAACCTCTGAGGCTCTCTTCTTTCTCCAGCATGTCTCTTGTGTTCTTAGTAGAGACAGGGTTTCACCATGTTGGCCAGGATGGTCTCGATCTCCTGACCTTGACCTTGTGATCTGCCCACCTTGGCCAACTCTTTTTTTTTTTTTTTTTTTGGATGTCTGGATGTCTGGGTCATTTCCCTCTCAGTCTTCCAGGTAATTCAGTTCCCCAAGAAGGAGCCCCTGAGGGGAAGCCTCCCAGCTTGGATAGGGCAGGGACGCCTTCCCAAGGCCCTGGGTGGCCGTGATTCTCCCTGTAAGACCACACCAACACCACAGCCCTCCCCTTCTGCACACCCTCAGCGAACAGAGGAAGCGCCCGGCTTCTCCGGGCAGCATTTCTGTCCTCAGCTTATTAGTGAATGCAGTTGGGGAACATCATGCCTTAGCTCAGACAGCCTCGCAGGAGAGCTGGCCAGAAGCCAAATATTTAGACTCCTCCTCACACCCTTTTTGGGAATTAGACAGAATAAATAAGTAATAAAAAAGAAGAGAGATAAACGTTCCTTTCTGACACAGGAGCTAATAACGCAAATGAAGTGTCCCTTCCTCCAGGGTCATAGATCTTCAAATTAAAGAGCGTTCCTGCACCCTGCACCGCCCTTCAGCCACTCTGATTAATCGATACACTGCTCTCCGTGGCTCTGGTTCTTCATGTTTTGAAGTCCGGCCACCTCCCTTCCCCCAATCTGTTTTTTCATCATCTCTGTTTCCCTGGGAAGTACTCCAAAACACTTCCTGTTTCTTGATTTAGGTGGCCACAGATTTTCTGAAAAGTTCTGTAGCTGGTGAGGGAGGAATGTGGCTATCAGAGGAAAATGCAGAGCTCCTAGGCAGGGCAGCAATGAAGGTGGCTCTACAGCTGAAATGACCACGTCACAAGGTTTTCAACTCAAAATGGCAGCTACTGGAAGTCAGGTAGCTACAGGTGCTAAACAGCT
>CM052655.1:117942103-117958297 GCA_028533165.1 Leontopithecus rosalia
GGGGGCAGAAGGCAGCAAAACACACTGCCACGTGTGTACCTATGCAACTATCTTGCATGTTCTGCACATGTACCCCAAATCCTAAAATGCAATAAAAATTTAAAAAAAAAAAAAAAAAGTCAATGTAAAAAAAATAAATAAATAAATAAAAATAAATAAATACAAAATGCTTCTGGCTGGGTACCGTGGCTCACGCCTGTAATCCCGGTACTCAAGATCACTTGAGGTCAGGAGCTCAAGGCCAACATGGTGAAACCCCGTCTCTACTAAAAATACAAAAATTAACCAGGTGTGGTAGCAGATGCCTGTAATCCCAGCTACTCGGGAGGCTGAGGCCAGAGAATCACTTGAACCCAGGAGGCAGAGGTTGCAGTGAACTGAGATGGCACCACTGCACTCCAGCCTGAGTGACAGAGCAAGACCTTCTCAAAAAAAACAAAACCAAAAAAAAAAAAACCTTCTAAAACGAACTTGGAGCAGCACAGGGAGGAAGTTCCTGTCCCTAATTCACCATCAGGTGAAGAGCGATGTGATCATGAGGCTAGATTCCAGGGCCACCTGTCCTGCCCGGGAAGCTCTTACTGGACCCGTGTCTGAACCACTTTGGATCCAAGACTTCCCTCTGCACAATGGCAAGATTTCACTACAGGCGACGGCCTCCCCAGAATCTGACGCCTTCCAATATCCTAATCATCGCCCAGCCCTCAAAGGCCCACCCTAGACAACTCTCTTTCCAATCCCCCGCCCTTCATTTTTTAATAAAATGTTCATTTCCTTATTATTGCTCCAGGGTTATCTCTTGCCCAGAAGTAGCCCTGAGCATGGGCCTTGCTCACTTTTAGGAACTGAACATTGTCAGAAAGTCTTTGAAGAGCCACACAGAACATTTTTCTATTTGAAAACCCACTATTTTAAACAAGTGGCACGCAGTCTCGAATGGCTTTCTAAGTGCAGCAGAAGACCATTGGTGAGCAGGCTGCTTCTGACTGGGGGCTGGCCCACTCGCCTTCCTGGAACCAGATGTTTCCTGACTGTCACCCGCCTCCTGGAACTGAGGACCACCTGCCCACAGGTGAGCTGGAGGCTGCACACTGTGGAGAGGGGTGACGACTTCATGCAAGCAGCCCAGACAGGCTGCTGAGAGTCCCACTGATAGGTCAAGGCCTAGATTGTTTAGAAGCGATTTACCCAGCAACATTAAACCCGGCCTACAGACCTAGAAACGTCAGCTGCATTTTGCTCACTAAGTCACGCTTGGCGACAGACCCAGCGCCTCGTCCTCCCTTGCTTCCTTCTGTCCTTCCTTTCTCAGACATTTTTTGTATCAATTGACAGAAACCCACACTGGATTTTCTTTGCTCTGCTGGCTCTAGACAGAGACCCTGGACATCTTTCTCAAATGCAAAACCCTCCCCGAGATCTCTGGGTCACAAGAGCCCTGGACAGCAGCAATGCGTCCATACCCCTCACCTTGGTGTTCCCAGAAGGGGGAATTCAGTCGCGTCATTTAACCTCTCTGAGGCTTGATTTCCTCATCAATTGAACGGGAACAATATACCTGGCTCCAGAGAGGGCAGGGGAGGCCGAATGAGCTTCTGTGTGGGCACAGCCTATAAATCGCACACAGCTGTGCAGACGTCACGAGGCGTTTTGCACGTTGTGTTTTTTATGATCCATCCTTGTACCTGGCCGCGGAGTTTCAGGGATGACTTTCAGTATAACTCCAGCAATAATGAAACCCTGGAGGACATTTATTGCAGCCTGCCTCATGCATTAGAGGTTCTAGGGAAGCAGAAACTTGCAAACATTGAGGAAACATCGTTTTTTATTATGATGCTTGGGAACCGATGTGTAACTGGACTCCCTTAATGAAATGTGACTCTCCCTCTGCCATTAGGCTTTTTTTATGAGCATTTGAATAATTGTTCCTCCTTATTAAGCTGGCTGCTCTAATAATACCAATAAAGGTATCAGAGATGTTCAATAAAAAACACACCTTTAATTGAAATTATTATTCAATGAAAAGGCCGTAATTGATAGTGGTCCTCCTAAGGCCTAGTGATACCAAAGGGAAGGGCATTCCTGCCTGGGTGAGATTTAGGGGCCCACTGCTGTTCGAGAAGAAGCCATAAGGAGACACCTCGACTCAAGCAGGGACTAGGGTGATCTCCTGAAGCTGGGGTGCTAGAGTAAGAACTGGCTCCTGGCTTCACAGGCCCTTTTACAGTTGGCAAAACATTTTACCCCAGACATGGCATTTCCCATGCGTTCACTCACACCATCCTTGCTCGCTGAGGCCTCGAGGGTGCGCCAGGCGAAAACTGCGTCCCAGCTGGCAGGTGAGCAAACTGACGCTCAGAGAAGCAAAGTGGCACAGCCAGAAAGGGGCAGACCATGCCCCTCCGCAGGCTTCCCAACCCTGAGCAGGGCTGCAGCCCCACCTCGGCACACAGCACCACCCAGAGGATTTATTGTCCTCTCTATACTTGTCAGGGCCTGTTCCACAACGAAAATGGCCAGGAAGGAGAACCCACCACACTGTGAGTGCCCTCCAAGTGGGAGGCACTGATGATGTCCGGATGGAATCCAGCCAGGTCCACCACAAGCCCTGACCCTAGAAAGGAGAAGTGGACACGTTTCACAGAGTGAGCAAGAGAGCCTGCTGCATGTGACACATCACTGGGGACCCGGTAAGGCAGACGCCAGACACCGAGGTGGCCGAATCCAGGGACGGAGAGCCACATCCCAGGGCCCCCTGTGGCAGGTTCCTTCCCTGCTCTAGACTTCAGGGTGCCCAGTACCCAAAGAGACGGCTGGTTTCACCGGCCAACCACTCAGTCCGCCTCCAGAATCTGTCTGCTAAAGATGCCATCTCCACAGCTCCAAAATGATCGTAATTATCAGTGATATCCCTCAGATGTGTGGATTCCTTATTCATTTAAAAGCTATCCTCTTTGGTGATGTTAGAAAGGAGATGTCAATTGGGCACCTCAGGGGTCCATATAAGTTTCGTGTCTGTATCATTCCTGGGCACAGCCATCTGCAGAATTGATAACGATCCCTGCCTGTTCCAAATGCATTCTGTGAAACCTCAGCTCTCTCCAAGACAAAGGCGTAACTGGGGAAAGAATACGGTGGTAACAAGAAGGGGCTTTGTGAAATCGTCACCTCCTGCCAGGCCCTGAGCTAAGCACACCAAGGACCTCACATGCTGCTCCAGCCACCCCTTCAGTACCTACCATCATCACCACCATTTTACAGATGAAGAAACTGAGGACAGGAAGAGAGAAGGGGATCCGCCTGGGGCCACACAGCTGCCCGTGGTTACACCTGTGCTCTTGTTACCTGTTCTGATAAACGCTGAGTCAGAAGAGCAGCAGACACACTCTGGGCAGGGAGGGGGCTGGCTACCTGGGCTTCCGTATTTTACCTTTCATTCCAGCCCACATACTAACAAAAATCTCAAGATGTGTTGCCTTTGGCTGGCATTGCAGTAACTCCGTGAAATCATGCTGATTATCTCATGGGAAAATAATTGATGCCGTTTAAAAGAGAAAAGCCTTTCAAAGCAGGTGGCCCACAGACGGCTGTAAGTGGTGATGGTGGCAGCGGTGGAACTATGACCAATAATACATGGTCTCCTCTCAAGGTAAAGTGCTGAGCCAGCCTCTAGCTAAGAAAGCCACTGCCCCAACACCAAGGCCTGTGGCAGACATGACCAATCCATCCCCGCACTCTCCCTCCAGGCCTTGGAATCCTCTTTAACCCCAGGCTCCAGGCAGTCATTGCCAAACAAAGCGTGCCTGTGCCTATTTGCTGTCCCTGGATCCTGGTACATGAAAACCCAGTAAATGCGGAATCTGAATCGATGGGGCTGAATAAACTTGGTAGCACTGTGTGTCCTGCTGAGCTCTATGTCTACATCTGACTTTCATTCATTCACTGAACAAACAAGATCTGGGCGCCCTTCCTCTGCGAGGTACTATGCTGGTAGCTAAGGGTGCAGCTCACATGCCGGGGGTAGACAGGGAGTCCCCATAACTCACTCCTTTAGTTAATGCAAATTATGAGTGGTGCCGGGAGAGAGAAGAATTCAAGCGCTTGACTCAACTTGGGGGTTCAGAACCCACATGAGACCAGACCTCCTACCTACATCACCTCATTTAGACCTCACATAACTGTACACACAGTAACCATTGACAGAAGAAACGAAGCCCAAGCATGGTGGCCCATGCCTGTAATCCCAGCTACTGGGGAGGCTGAGGCAGGCCAGTCGCTTAAACCCAGGAGGTAGAGGTGGCTGTGAGTGGAGATCACACCACCTCACTCCAGCCTGGTGACAGAGCAAGACTCTTCAAAAAAAAAAAAAAAAAAAAAAAAGCCCAGAGAACTGGGGTAAGTTGCTCAAGAAGAAATTATTGGCCTTAGATTATTTATTTACAATTCATCTTCTGGACTCCAAGCTCCCTGAGGACAGTGGCTGCGTCGTCCTGTGGACTGCTTGGACACCGGCCTGCAACATGGTGATGAGCAGTTGCACTTCAGGGCTGCCAGTGGCCGGCACAGACCGGGAGTCTTCTCAGCCTTCTGCCAGCATAAGCCTTATTCCTTCCAGACCCACTTCAGAGCCCAAACACTTCAGCCAAGTTGCTGGACATCACGGGGCTTCAGGGTCCTCATCCCTACAGCAAAAACAATACCTGCCTTCCTGCGTCATTTGCGGTAGGAAGAGGGCTCATCGTGGTAAAATACCCAGAATGGGGACTCATGCAGCAGGGAACAGACTGAGACTTCCCCTGTGTTTTCTCACCATCCGCCTTCCTGAAGTTACTTCCACCAAGACCAGGACTAGACTGGGGAGAACGCTCCAGCTCCACAGTCTGCACGCCGCCCTCCACACCGGGCCCCTCCAGAGAGCAGGACTCCGCTCAGCACCCTCCAAAAAGGCCTTGCTTCCCCGGCTGAGGACACACCCAGCACTGCCCCCACCCGAAGCCGGCTGCATCCCAACCACCAAAGCCAGCCAGAATCCCAGGCGACTCCACACAGAACCAAGACAGTATGCCAACTGCCCGCCCCAGAACGAGGGACGGATCTTCCCAAATCAGAGCTGGCAGGGCCTCCCCAATACCCAGGATGAGGTACCAGGCACCCCAGCTTTTGGGATCTGGCCCGACTGGCTGCCCTGCACACACCCACGCGCTGCCCACTGGCCCTCTCGGTGTCTCCCTTTGGACTGTGCGTTTTCACACCTCCATGCCCTTGCCGGTGCTGTTCCTGTGTCCTGGAATGCCTGCCTTTCATTCTCTCCCCATAAAGCATCTTGTCCAGTCCAGCCCGGGTCTAACCCTCAGCATTCCAAAGCATCGGATTCAGCTCTGCATTATACCGATCACCACACTGGACTGTCACCTTTTGTCCTTGACCTTGGTGTGTTCAATATGGCTACAGCTCGCACATGCCAACGTTGGCCTTTTGCCCTCAGGTGGATGCTCACAGCCACTTTGGAAAGTGGGTTTTAATCCAGGTTCTCTAGAAAAAAGAAACTAAGTCTCATCACAGTCGAGTGAGGGGCCCCAGGTCACAGGGCTGGTAAGTGGCAGGGCCAGGATGCACACCTGGGTCTGTCTGACCCCAGAGCCCTTGCTGGGTCCAGACTCACAGCTGGCTCCCCTCACACAGGGATGGCAAACCCTGCTGTGACCAGCCCTGAGAAGGAGCCCAGACCAGCCCCGTCCAGTCATTCCACCTGCACCTGTGATCACCAGCAAGCTGGCCCGAGAGGCCAAGCTGCAGGTCTTCGAGGGCAGGAAATGGCCCAGAAGAAAGAGGCCACACACAGACAGAAAACCTCGTTCATCCCGCAGTGTTGGGTGACCATCCACTTACCCTCATGGGACCCCTGCCGCAGAGGTGAGCATGCAGCTTCATCTGCCTGGACTTAATTTAGGCTTAGAGAAAAATCCTAGGAAGCTGGGCCTACAGCCTTCAAACAAAGGGCTGTGGCAGTGCCCTTGATAGCCAGGTTTACACAAAAATGCCAGTGAGTGTTGCTTCCCTCCCCTCAAGGGATCATAGGTGGGGGTCGGGGAGTGGGAGTGGGTTAAGCTGTAGACACAGATAATTGTCAGGCAGAGCAGAAACCTTGAGTGACGTCTGAGCACCTGGGGAGGAGGCAGGCGGTCAAACTACATGATGAGGCTGGGTGCGGTGTCTCACGCCTGTAATCCCACCACTTTGGGAGGCCGAGGCGGACGGATCACGTGAGGTCGGGTTTTGAAGACCAGTCTGGCTAACATGGCACACGCCTGTCATCCAGCTACTTGGGAGGCTGAGGAAGAAGAATTGCTTGAACCCAGGAGGCGGAGGTTGCAGTGAGCTAAGATGGCACCACTGCACTCCAGCCTGGGAGACAGAGATGCCATCTCAAAAAAAACTATACGACAAGTGATGTTCAAATGAGACGCACCCAGGCCAAGGAGGGAAAGGTCTGAGGGTAGGGAGCTGCGTGAGCATCCTCAGGTGCGAGGCGCCAGCCATGCCACGGAGAAAGCAGCTCCGTTTGCTGTGGAGTGAGGCACGTGGGGGGAAATGGGAAATCCAACTGGAGAAGCAAATATTTAGCCAGGAGCATTCCACAAAGGGGGTCTCCATCCAGTGAGGCCTGGCTCATTCTACAGGGCTGTGCTCACTCTGGCACACTCACCCTCCTGACCCAGGGCAAGCACTAGATGTGCAGAAGACACCTTGCTCCGGAGGTGCTTTCCAAGGGACACCCAGAAGAGTATCAGGATGACCCACAACCTCACCGCATCTGGGAACGCAGAAATGGTAGAGCTACAGCCAGAAGTGAGAGCGTGGCTTCACCATCAACTTCTCCACAGCATTTATTCACTTGCTCCTTCCTCGCTTCCTTCCTTTACGGATGCACTACGTGTCCACTCTGTGCCAGGCCCGACGGCAAGAGGAGGGACACAGAAATGAAGGCCTATCCTCATGGAGCCCAAAGTCTAGAGCAAGAGGCCAGTGAATCCAGGAACATCTATGCAGGGTTCAAGCCACTCAGTGACTAGTGAAGACTGTGTCAAGCAGTGGAGAACCTAGAGGAGGGAGAGGCTGACATCGTGGGGGGACCAGGAAAGACTCTCTGAGGAGGAGCCCCTGGTGTTAGTTCAGAAGGGAGAATAAGAGTGTGTCATTCACAGTGGCTCAGGCCTGTAATCCCAGCACTTTGGGAAGCTGAAGCAGGTGGATCAACTGAGGTCAGGAGTTCTAGACCAGCCTGGCCAACTTGGTGGAACCCCATCTCTATTAAAAATACAAAAATTAGCTGAGTGTGGTGGCAGGCGCCTGTAATCCCAGTTACCAGGGAGGCTGAGGCAAGAGAATTGTTTGAACCTGGGAGGCGCCACTGCACTCCAGCCTGGGCAACAGAGCAAGATTCTGTTTCAAAAGAAAAGAATTTTTGTCATGCAGAGAAGGGAGAGCAAAGGCATGCCTGGCAGAGGGAACTGCATGCCCAAAGGCATGGGGGTGGGGGGACTCAGATTCAAAGAAAGGAGGTACTGAACATGGAATTGAAACTGGAGAGGCTCTGAAAACACACAAGAAATGTTGCTGGATGTGGAGCAAATCCCATTGCTGTACATTCCATCAGAGGAAACACTTTCCTATTTTGTCAATGAGAAATTTGAAGCCCACATTCAAGGCCTACTCAAGAACTGTTCAGTGGAAGAGAAAATCTCAATATAACAAAAAGGTGCAGGTGACCCCTTCAGAGAACCACCGTTTCCAAACTGTGAAACCGTACAGTATAAAGGAATGAAACTTAAGATCCGGGCTACGAAGATCACTGGCAAGGAAGGTGGCTTCCATGTTACCCTCTCCAGCGGGGGTTCAATGCTTCCGGCAAGCCTCACGGCTGAACACCCAGGCCTGTGAGTCCACCGTCAGGAACAAGACAATCCAGGCTGTCGGTGAACAGGGAAGTATTGAAACTGAACTAGGGCGGCAGGCACCACGTGCCCACGATTCCCAAAACAGTCTCTATTTCAACCGCTCAATTCTTTGGTCAGACCAGGTGTGCAGTTTCAGGCTCAGGAAACAGCCACCCAAACCCAAAGGAAAGCAAACTTGCCAGCCGCAGGGGCATCCCAGCACAGGGTGAAAACTATGGTGTTTGTCAGCAAGATGGAAGAGCCGGGGCAGAACGCACAGAGCAATTTTCCATGTGGCAGCTCAGCTGTGGCATTCGTGAAAAACTACAGCACATTCCTCGAGGCTGTCTATAGAGGTCCCCCCTTCAGATGAGGCACTCAAATCCACTGGAAATCATACAGAATGCGTTCTCAGAGTCCCTTGAAATCTGCTTTCTGTGAACTTCTCTGAAAAGGGCCTGCGCTGCTCCGGTGGGTTTCGGTGGGCTGAGAGCTGCAGTCACTTTGATGGTGACGTTCCCCACGCCACCCAACGGGGGAGTTTTCTGAAAGGATTCAAGAACTCGGGGGACAGGAATTTTGCAGAGAATGGGAAAGAGAAGCACAGAGCAAACCATCCTTATCATTTTAAGGGACAAATAAAAAGGGAATTAGGAGATAAACAGGCAAAAAAAAAGCCAGGAGTGGCTGCAGGTGTGTGAGTGGGGACGAGTATATAGCCGTTTCTCACTCACACTCAGGACGCAGTCTCCCCAGAAGCACCCCATGCGGCCCTTCCTCCTCCTCCTCCTCCTCCTTGAGACAGGAAGTCTCCCCTCTCCATAATTCACAACTTCCTTCACCAGGCAAGCCTCCATCCTTCCTTTCCTTAAATCCACACACACAAAAAATCCCTAGATTCCACCCCAAGAAGTATGGCAGAGCAGTAAATCTCATTTTAATGGAGTGTACGTTTAGCTCCAAGGAGATAATTGACGTTATGGAGAACCTCGACACCGAGTTATATAGGTTAGCTAATGCAGAGGGGACTCATTACCGACACACTACAAACAAGTAGTAATATATGTATATTGTTCTGAGTGGCGTTAGAGCAAAAGTGTTCCGGTCCGCGGGGATTGATAAAGCACAGGAAAACAGCAGATATGCACTTGTAAATTTGTCTCATTTGTCTCTGAAGTTAAAGGTTATTCCCTTGTTCTGAATTTGTAATAAAAACATGCTAGCCCAGGGTTTGTGGAGAATGTTTGAATATTTAAATTGTGTATAATGATGGCAATTACCGGGTAAAAAACTGGACCTTATGAATGGGGGGAAACACCGTTTGGATCACCAAGTGTTTTCTTTTATCTTTAATGCATTTTGCAAGTAATTTTCCCCCCAGTGGGGTTCAGAGACCATTACCCAGTCCCACAACCACTAACCAGTAACTAACCAAGCTTGGGTTTACCCAAGAATGGGTTCTTTTCCTTCTTTTTTCTTTTCCTTTCTTTTGTTAGTTTTGCTTCCTTCGATAAGCAGAGTACATCTCTCCAACCAAGGGCTGGCCTGGGGCTGGGGCTGAAACCCTGGCCCCTCTGTCCCCAACAGGTCAGTTCGTCCTTCTCCAGACGAGGCTGGCCGTAGGGAGAGGCTTGCAGGGTAGGGTGTGAATTTCCTCTGCCCCCCAGTGGGTTCCCTTCTCTCCAACCCTCTCCTGGGAGGAGGGCCGGGGGTTGGCGGGGAGCCCCAGCTGCGCCACCAGCTTGGGGGGGCGGTGGGGTGGCACTGTGGCTCCTGTGGCTGGAGCCCAGGTGCCTGCCTGGCCGAGTCTGCTGTCAGCCAGGTTAACCAACTGCACTGCTAGAGTAACTCCAGCCAGCTTGTCACCGAGCACAAAAGTCATCAGCCAGTGAATGTTCTTTTCTGCACCACAATTAAGACGAATCAATACGACGTGCCACAAATGGTATTTTACTCTCAATAAGAACTCGAGCTGAGTTTATTCAGAATATTTTAGCGCTTCCCCGGGGGATTTTGGGCCGACGCAGATGGCAAATAAAGTACTCAGCCTAAGGCTACAGCACATTATGGTAATTCTAATGTCAGATGTACTTTAATATACAGCTCTATTTAATCACCCCATTATTTCACATTTCCATATGAAAAACCTGCGGCACTTCTGCGGTGCTTTGCCTCTGCCACGGTGCCAAGCTTCCTCCAGCCGCTGCTGGCTGCTGGGACAGGGTCATCTCATCAGGCACAGCCTGACAGTGCCGAAGTTTCCGGGTGCCTGGGTGCGCAGCGGAGCTGCCTGGTGCCGCTAGAACATCAGAGGGCTCCAAGATGCACCAAACGCCACCATGGGAGGTTGTGGAAGAGAAAAGCTGAGCACACACCACACACACACACACACACACACACACACACACACTCACAAGAACATGCAGGGGGCGTGTGTGTCCACAAGGGCACACACAAACACACACATCACACAGCGCACAGGAGAAGACCTAATGTCAACAAGGAGTTACACCCACGCTCCTAGCAGGGTCCTCTCCGGACACCAGCATCCCAGCATGGTGGCTCTGGCTGAGCGGCTAGGTCCAATTGCACCGCTCACTCCAGCCTGTGGCCTCTAGCAGCTGTGCCTGTTGCTTCTCCCAGCACTGCCCTCCACCCCATGAGGGCAGGAAAAGGCATCATCCACACCAAGAGGCTGGTGGCAAAGCCGAGAGGGAGTGCTTGAGGTAGAGTGGGGGCTGAGAAGGGCTGGGGAAATGCAGCCCACACTGTGCGACCTGAAGCAAGGAGGCCTCCACTATGGCCCCTCTTGGGGACTATGGGCACTAGGGAACCTGAAGCCTAGAGGCCCGGGCCCAGGGGAGGTGAAGTTCTGTGAATTCCAGTGTCAGGAGCACCTTGAGGCTGGCTGGGCGGGTCAGCAGAAGCAGGGGTGTGGGCCCAGCCCAGGAACTCACTCTCAAGGCACTTGAAGGAAGCCCAGCACAGCACCTGCTGACAATCCAATTCTACACTTCCCAAAGACAGGTTTTGCTGATGGATGCAGTGAAACCTGGCACCTGACCCTACTGGATGCCCCAGTAATGAGCCTACATTTAAAGCCACATAACATGATTCATGGAAACGGTTACAGCATATGTCTTTTAAACAAGGCATTGCCTGTGATCCAGCTAGGTCCCATTCCTAACAATGGGGGAAAAAGTCTCGAAGGGATAGAGGGAAGAGGAAGGAAGGAAAGTAGGGAGGAAGATCAGTGAAACAGAGAAAGCTCCAACACCCACTGCTAAAACCACGGGCACCTTTCTCCAAAGTGTCCATTCGCCAAGAAGGCCATCTGTAAGCTCATTCTAGAAAGAAGAATTGTCCTGAAGCGCGGTCTGGGAAGTATTTCCAAGAAAAACTGCTAGAGTGTTTGAAGGTACAGACATCTGACCTACCTGGCCGTTCTGACCCCGCAGGTGTGACTGTGACAGGCAGCTCACCACCCCTACTCCCACTGTCCGCTTAGGCCACACAGGGGTCACCCTCAAATCAGGGTCATCTGTTGCTTCTTTTTAAAATATGCTTTGGGGGTAAAATCTGACAATGGGAATTCAGTCCCAATTTTCAAGGCCTTTGATTCCACCCTTTTGTTATTGGGTCTTCAAAATAGACGCTGATCTTTCCCAGGCCTTTTTTGGGTTGTTGTTAGTTCCAAAAAAAATAGGCGAGAACAGTGGTTCTCAACCCGAGGGCTGTTTCGCCCCTGTAGAGGACCTGTGGCAATGTTTGGAGACATTGGTGATTGTCAAGATTGAGGGGCTTGGGTTGGGGTGCTACTGGCATCTAGTGGGGAGAGGCCAGGGGTGCCACTGCACACCTGCTATGCACAGGACATCTCCCCAGCGAAGGGTGCGCCAGGGTGCGCCAGCCCAGGTACAACTGGCCCAAGAGTGGGCAGGTCTGGGCCACACCCATCAACGTAGACATTGGCTTTCTTGTGGGCACTGCCCCTAAATGTTTAAAAAAAAAAAGACTGAAAGAGAAAGCAGGGACTGGGGAGTCAGGAAGAGTGGGAAAAGGGGGAGAAAGAGGTGGAGAAAATAGAAAAGACAGAGAGAAGAGGAGGGGCCCGCACCATCTACTTCTGGCAATAAAGGAACTGTGGAATCCCAGTCAGTTTCATCATTGTAGAAATGCTTTGAATTCCAGAGTTGCCTGGAGCTGAAAATCCGGAGCTCCTAGGGAGCTCGGAGCCTTGTGAAGGGGAAAGGCAGCCTGAAATGGCAGAGAGGGCAGGGGGACTGCATCTATCAGCAACCTCCTGCCCACAGCCCTCCACCTAAAAAAAAAAAAAAAAAAAAAAAATGCTCCGAGTGACTTCCCTCCAGAGCTGGGCTGGGCCACTGAGGCAGGAATGTCAGGGGCTGCCCTAGATTTGGTGGCTCAGCTCTGCAACAGCGGCTGCAGGAGATGAAAAACAAATATACTTCCTGTAGTCAAAGAGATAAAAATACCATTTCTGCTGCGTATGCCACTCTTTCACGCAGAAGCAATACTTACATGGGGTGAGTGGGGGGGAGGAGGATGACCACGCAAGCTCCAGTGAATTTTTTTTTTAAACACGATCCAGAGAGATTACATAAAAAGTACAATTAAGGGACGCTCAGAATCCCGAGGCCTTCAAGAACATGCTGCCTCCGGAATATTTTTAGAACAATCACTGGAGTGATTCTTCTTAGTTGTAGAAACACTCCAAATCAGAAAGTCAATTTTTCCTCTATTTGCAGAAGTGAGCTGGCTCCACTGGACGGAATGCGCGTGTTTTGCTTGGCGGCTGTTCAGAACACTGTCTTGGCAGCGCTTCCTCGGAGCGCACGCGGTGAACCTGGCTCTCACATACAGTAGCACTTTCATTTTAAGCGCCCCAGCCACGCTTCCCTAATAACAGCCTGGGAACTGCAAAACCCCTGTAAGCCCAGCCCTTTAAATGGGGAACAGAGCAGGGCTTTCGGGGCCCCGCTCGCCACAATAGGGACTGTAAACTGGGGCTGGTGCTTTCAATCAAGAAACGTGGCTGTCGTTAGAAGGCGGAAAATCAAACAAGCCGGCACGCTCTGGGGACCACAGCAAGCTACCTCTCACCTCGTCCTCGCCACACACACACAGGCCCAGCCGCAGCTGGCTCCTCTACCCTCCTGCTGGCCTGCCAGGTACCAGGTGTGTCCAGACCCGCTGAAGTTTGGATGGGAAGGGACATGGTGACTTGGGAACCACAGTGGGGCTCGGGCTGTGGGCCAGAAAGATCTGATTCTCCTGCTTCCCAGCCTTGGCTGAACATGAGTGAGTGAGCTCAACTCTGAGCTCCAGGCTCCTTATCCATAAATGCAAGTGACACCCATATTGAGGATGGTGGGAAGATTCCAGAGCATGCATGGAAACAGTCCTGCCCCTGGTCGGTGCTCAATGGAGAATGCTCTTTAGTGATCAAAATGTAAATGAGTGAGAGTGAACGAATGAGTGAGTGAATGATTGAGTGAATAAATGAGTGTAAGACGGCAGGATGGGGCTAAAAGGGGCTAAGAGGAGGATGGCAGGGCCAGGAAGAGAGCTGCAGGCACTGCCAGCCGCCGTTGTCAGCCATTGCCATCAAGGAGTTGTCATTCAAAAGGGGCCTTCCAGGTACAATTTCAGCCCCTCCCTGCATCAAGAAATGTAGTTATTTCGGCCTCTTAGAACCGGCTCATCACCACCGTCTCTGTTCACACACTCCTCTTTCTTTCTCTCTGTGTTGTTTACAAAGGTTTCATTATGTTTTCAACTAATCAGAAAGGCCCCGCTAATACACAATTAACATGTGATTATAAAAAAAATTAAAATAGCTTCCAGAAGAAGGAAATGTAATTAAGTAGAGAATGCTTTTCAATAAGTGCTTGCTTTAACCCATTGTCAGAACACAGTCTACGTTCGTCCACAATGCCTGGAACAGATGCCAAGGGCAGAATGTTAAAAGGAAGTTTAAAAAAAAAGGGACATTCTTTTCTGGGGGAATAATAGCCATCAACTTGGCACGACATGCTGGAGAACTCAGATTCCGGCTGCAGAGGGAGCACCTCCCCCCCAATCCTCTTACCTCTCTTTTCTGGAAAAAAAATAAAAATTCCCTTCTAAAACAATAAAATAATTGATTAAAGCCAAAAAGGTAACAAGAAAACATGTAACTAAACAGAGAAACCATCAGCCAACAAACTAACACACTAACGAACTCCACTGTTAACAGAAGTTCTGGTCCAGACCAGCAAGATGGTTTAATAGCACCCCTTTTTAATCAAGTCTGTGGTAATTTTGTTTCAAATGATCTCTGGCCAAATTTCAGAAGGGATCCGTCTTTTAAACACCCCAAATCTAACATGCATTGGTAGACTCCCATTTAAGAAGCAGGCTGAGAAGTTTGAAGGATTTTGTGATTTTTCCCCCTTCTCTGCAGCCATCCAAAGGCGGTGCTCCAGCCAATGAGATCCAGCCATTCTATTGGCCCCAGTGCCTGTCAGTGTGAACAGGGACACTGGGGTTTTGATAGTTTCTGCCAGCCAATATGGCCCCAAAGCAAACGGCAAATTCGATTATTTTCTAAAGAATGGGAATGTTGAGAGAAATGTGAATTACCTCAAACATGATGGAGAAGACAAAATATCTGGAAGCTCGGGGCAGGTGACAGGGCGATCACCTGGACACCTGTCCTGCCTCCTCACAGTCCCAGCACAGAGCAAGTGCTGCTGGCCCCAGTCTGTCCCCCAACAGCGGAAGTCACAGTCAGTGAACCGCCAAAGGCCTCCCTGGACTGCACTGGCTTACAGAACACACCCAGATCTAGTAAGATGGGCCTGCCAAGGAGCCGGGGCTCCTGGACAACATCACCAGGGTGGCAGGGCCAAGAAGAGACCTGTAGGCATGGCCAGAGCTCTGTCCTTCTCGGCTTCTGCCCTCTGAGCCCCTCAGAACCCCATCCCGTGTTGCCCATGCACCTTGAGGAAAAGACTGAACACTGTGGGTTTCTAGTCCAAACCAGCCGTGGCTCGGCAGTTATTAGCTGGGCAACCCTGAGGAAGGTGCTTAACTTCTCTGAATCTGTCTTTTGGTGTGAAATGCCTTGTCTGCAAAATGGTCCCCAGAGGAAGCTAATATTTTCCCTGGCACTCAGGGGAGAAAGGTGAGATTCAACAGGGTGAAGGAGCTGGGACCCAAGCCTGCACGACATGGAGCAGACAGCCTTCGATGATAACAACTCCCAAGGATGTGGACAGGCCCCCGCCACTGGCACCCGACCAGGAGGACTTTGGTCAGTCCTTACCGAAATTCCATCTTCCCTCAGCTTCTAAGTGCAGACGCCGAGGCTCAGGAGTAAAGGGTGCGTACCCGAGGCCATCCAGGCAGCAAGGCGGGTCCGGCCATTCAGCCTGTCCTTGCTCCTTCCACCGGTAAGTCACCTTAGCCCAGAGCCATCTCCAGCGGGTGCACAGATGGGAAAACGGCGGCTGCCCAGCATGTAGAAAGGGCTTTCCGGGGTCCCACAGCCCAAGGACAAGCTGGCACAGGAACTTAAGCCTTCGGACTCCTCTTCTGCCCAGGTGATCAGAGGACTGAAAAGTGCCTACATTGAGGCGAGATGCCTTCTCGGGAAATGTGCAGAGAGAACCACCTGGCTTCCTGACCTGCGTTTTTGAATCCCACTGCCAAATCCACCACTGACACCAACACTGGTCCGCTCTGACCCAGGGCTCCTCTGGAAGAAAAGGAAGGGAAGCTTCCCAGGGCTCTCCAGTGTCCCCTACACCTCCTGTGTGGGGCTCGCCCAGCATCTCCATTTCACAGGTGAGGCCAGAATGCTGAAGGCAAATGTACACCCAGCACCCTGTCCTTGCCCGCCCCACTTCACCCCACAGGCCCCCAGCCAGGATACTGCACTGGGCTCCGCACCCCCGAAACAATGGCTGCCCCTTGTTATGTACTTGAGTTCCTTGGTGAACCCCCACAAGGTTCATATGCCTTGGATTCCAGATGGAGGATACAAGCTGACAGAGGTAAAGCAACCCACCCGAGGACACACAGCTCACATCCATCCCAGGGCCTGGGGCATGGGAAATGCTCAAAATAAAATGCAAGTTTGTTTCCTTGAGCTAGCACCCGACCCCTTGGGATGGAGGCCTTGAGCTAGCACCCGACCCCTCGGGATGGAGGCCTTGAGCTAGCACCCCACCCCTCGGGATGGCAGGCCTTC
>CM052655.1:117958397-118030611 GCA_028533165.1 Leontopithecus rosalia
AGGCCTTGAGCTAGCACCCCACCCCTCGGGATGGAGGCCTTGAGCTAGCACCCCACCCCTCGGGATGGCAGGGCTTGAGCTAGCACCCCACCCCCGGGGATGGCAGGCCCCTACAGAGCTGGAGCCTCCTTCCAGTCATTCCTGTCGTCCTTCACCACCCAACACCATCTGACACATAGTAGGTGCTCAGCCAACACCTGCTAGACTGAGCTGACACAGTCCTCCCACCTGCTGCCCAGAAGAGCCCTTAAAATTCTGCAGTCGGCACCCACCCCTTGCGTCCGTGCGGCACAGCGAGAACTGACAATTCTTCCTAGATAAATATCTGGAAAGAAGTCGGGAAACAATTAAAACTAGAAGCTAATAAATGATGAAGAAGCCCATGAGCCAAGTCCTGGCCCGCTTCCCAGTCTTCATTCATGCATCAAAAAAACCCCAGCGGTCCGAGGCTTCGAGAGGGCAGCTGGGCGGTGAGGCTGTCCAGCCCAATATAAATGGGAACTAGATAGGATCGAAGGTGCTCGCTGCATTTCCAACAGCAAACAGCATCTCTCAGTGCTGCCCCCCGGCCCACGTCTCCCCAGCCAAGCCCCTTCTCAGGGAACACAGGACAGATGATCTTGTAACCAGGCAACCAGGGGAGGAAAGCTTCCAAAGTTCCTCCACACGAGTGAGGCCAGCGGCGTTCTGATAATGGGCGACTGGGGCACAGCACTGTGATACCTTCTGTGGACCTGAGCAAAACAGGGCTGGCTGTGCACTGGCCGCTCCTCCAATGTGAAGACAATGTCCCAGTGTTCTCCCCTTCCCTTCCTGACCCAGGCCAGCCAGTCCATCTTTCAGGGAGATAGCTCCATGTTCCCAACAATCCTGGTCAAAGCTGTTCCCAGCGGATTTGAAACCTAAGGTCCTAAGCCACAGCCCTTCCACAGCGGCGACTCAGGTGCCCTGACCATCCCCTGTCCACAGATGCCCCCAAGATTCCAGGGAGCAGAAGCCTCAGAAGTTCCACCAGCCTGCTGCACACTGGGTGAATGTTCGCCCACCATCAGAGGGGATACCTGTGTCCATCAGAGAGGGGACGTTGCAAAAAACCCACCCACTCAAAAAATCACATGCTTGCCAAGGCCAAGTGATACAGCCCGCATGCCCAGCTCATTCACTCGAGCACCTCCTAAACCAGCTGTTTTCTCAATCAAGGCTGCACGGGATCCTCACCAGTTAGGTGGGTCTTAGGATTATCACGTGGTGACGTTGAGGCTCGGGGCTAGAAGGAGGGAAGGGAACATTGACCAAGAACCTTCCATGTTCCCATTCCTTCCATGTTGGGAACCTGGCCCAAGGTTTCACACACATAAGATCAGGGAGTTTATTCTCAGACCTGGAAGCATACCCATTTTGTTACAGGTGAAGGAACTGAGGCCTAGCACCAGACCAGAAGCCAAATGCATGCCTTTCCCCCGCCCCAGCCTGCACCCTTCTCAGGCTACATAACAGAGTCCCCTGCTAACATCGTCTCACTTTAGGGCACCGTCTAGGGATACTGTTGGTGGCAGTGGGTCAGAATCAATGAGCAGAGGAGTGAGAAGAGGACCCCAGGGCAGAAGGGCACACCTACGGGGACCCAGTGTGGGCCAGGCACCGCCCTAGGGCCCAAAGACACCCCCAGCCCCTCTCTTGCCAGTCAGCTGAAGTCAGCATGCAAAGCAGGGTCCCCCCACTCTGGATTCAGGGCACAGCTGTCATTTTCTTTCTTTCCGATATTCATAGCACCCTTAATAAAGAAAATGAGCAAAGTTGGAAAATTGAAGATTGGAAAGAGAATCTTTTCTTCACGAGGCGAGCCTCTCGTTCATTCCTTGGGGTTCAGAGGGTGGTGAGGGGCACTCCAGGGAGGAAATGAAGGCTTGCTGTGGGGAGGAGGATTCGCCTCACATCTAATAAGGTTCTGCTGACAACGCCACGATCCACACCCCCCACACACTCTTCCTTGCTGCATGAATAGAATATGATTATTTCTAATGTCTCTATCTGAAAGGAAATGACCATGGCCAGAAATGAGGCAGACAGATGGCTGGAGCAGAGTGAGTCTCTGACACGGAGGCCATCAACTGGACAGCCAGGCGCGAGGGAGACATCCTCAGCAAGTGTCCCCCTTTCTAGGTCATGCACCCCCAGCCCCAGAAGAGGACAGCAGACTCTGCCATACAGGCCCCTGACTTCCTACAAAGCCACAAGCAAGGTATGGAAATCAGAGCAATAGAGAGCCGATGCCTCCCAAATGCACAGGACGCTGGCTGCATCGGGAAGCCATCCATCACAGCCGGCTGACACCCGTGGGCTTAGCGTGCATCCCCCGATTCATCGCAGGGCTGGATGGTTTTCCAGGAAGTGGGAGGAGGAGCTATTGAAACCACAAGCTTGGCAGAGGCTGCCAACGCAGGGTGCCCAGCTGAAAACTTTTCTTTCCACTGAGCAAAAGTCACTACAACTTTTGAGATCCATGTCACTGCACTGTCTGATTTTCAAGGAGCATTTTATTCCTGTAAAAACCTTCTACAGGTAGAGACAAGGATATGGAAGAAACTATAATCCACCACAATAACTTCTCTTACAATGTCGATGTTTCCTTTCGGTCCCTTTCCTATGGATTCAGATAGACAGGAACACACAGACATCAAACAGCTGAGTTCTTGCTACATACAGTTGTGATTTGTGCTTGACATTTTCCCACATCACTAGAAACACCTTGACATCCTTATTTTCAGTTGCTGTGTAATGTTCCACCCTACGGCTGGGACATGTTTATTTCACCATTCTCCTCCTCGTGGAATCTACTTGCTTCCAATGTTCCACGATTATAGGGACGCTGCAGGTGTGTGCGTATGAGCCTATGCGTGGCCCTGGTTAGTCTTCAGGCTGTGGTCCTGAAATTCCCCGATCAGATGGTATGAAAGGTCTTGAGACACGTTCTCTCAAGCCTTACCCCCAGCCTTCCAAATGGACTGCACCTCCCAAAACGTACTGCTCTACACTCAGCCCCAGCAGCCCTGTCTGGGCTAATCCCAACTCACGAGAATACCTGTTCCACCCCGCCCCGGTCAGCACAGCAAAAATCTCCCCACTTAATCAATAGTTTTAGGAAACCATTCAGTGGTTGGGGCCGGCAGGCTTCTGACTCTCTGCGTTCTGCATTCCTCCCAGGCTGACTAGGTCAGCCATCCCCAAGGGCACCCCAACCCAGTAACACACCAGGGCCTCTTGCGTAGGCTCCCCAGACACCACTCACTCACCGCGGAAGGACCCTTTGAGTGGGGCCATTGTCCACAAACAATCATTTTTTTAAAAAACAAACAGAAGGAAGCATCGCTGATACTTCTGCGATACTTGTTCGCTTCCTGAAAATGTGAGATAATGAATAAAAATGTTCATTACTGAATTATTCGCTTTTCCTCCCTGATCCACGTCCTGGTAATTACCGTGACCAGCCTCATAAAAACTGCTACAAACCGAAGGTCAACTGGCAGTTAGAAGTGTTCATTTTCATTTCAATGTATTCATCTCTGGCTCGTAATGGCCTCATTTTCTCCCATGCTCCTTAATAAATACCACTGAATTACAGGTTAAATAGCTAAATTAAATTATTGCAATTACAGCGTGCAGAGCCCTGAATCTGGGTTTACCTTTCCCAGTTCAATTAGAGGCGAAGTTTCAACAGCCGAGGAATTCTGATTGCTGTCAATATTCTCAATGGCTGAGAATCTGCACAGACGCCCAGATATTTGGTGAGAGGGTTCTTTTCCCCCTTCTTGTTTCTGAGGGGCTGATTGGAGCGCTCTCGACTGAAACAAAATCACACAATCAAAAGTGGTTTTTGGAAAGCGACCACAAGGCATAATTGATTCTTTTTGACTGAAAAGGGAGAAGACTTAGCAGGGTTCTGGCTAAATGCTCTGTGTGTGTATGTGCGTGTGTGTGTATGTGCATGTTTGTGCGTGCCTATGTGTGTGTGTACACAAAAGAAAAATCTCTGTCCTCTAAAGGGGAAAAGTACATTTCAATAAATACAGACCCTCTGTTTTTCATGCCACCGGCCCACAATTGTTTGACGGGTCCACATTAAAGAACTTCCTCATTATTTAAATATATTCGAACGCTTGTTGCTATTGCCTCGCCGCCGGATTAATTATCCGGCATCCCTTATAAGACAGAGTGTCTTAATAATACAGCATGCCTGAGAAAAAAAATCCTTGCCAGTTCTGTTTCCCCAAATCCCAAGATATGAGAGTCTATTTCTTGTGAAAGAGCTCCCCCTGACTTCTCCATCCCTCGGCTTCGGAAGGCACCACATTCCGCCACAGACGGGGACTCTTGTCTTTTTTTTAAACAGTCTTATTAACACACATCACGGGTGCACAGTGAAACCCCACGAGGCCCACCGTGAGCGTTTGGGAATCCAGGACGCTGCAGGGGTCTGCAGCTAGGAGAAGAGCCTGCTGTCCTGGAGCAGGAGCACAGGCGCTGGTCAGCCTCGAGGGAGCTCAGATTCCACCCAGCATGGGCAGAGGAGGGGAACTGGGCTGACGCCCCATTCAGAGCTCTGTCATTCGCACTCAGAAAGCCCAGGCCCACGCCAGGCCAAATGCTAAGAAGCCAATACTGACGGCTGGAGCCAGGAGACATGGGCAGTGCAAGGCGTCTGCGGACATCTGGAAGCCCTCCAACCGCGACAGGCCTCCTCTGGGGACCTGGGCATCTGCCCCTCAGAGAGATGAGAAAGTCTCTGCCTGGGCCCAGGATGCCACTTTGCCCTTGAGAGAGGGAGGCAGGAGCATCTCTCTTCATGCCACATGGCCTACCCATCTGGACCCCCTGCCAATGCCAGCTCCAGGGCTGGGTCACAGTCCCCCATAGCCACATGTCCCTGGCATGGGGCAGGAGGCTGGCATGGCCACTGCTGGAGCTAACCCAGGATGGAATGAGAATCGGCAAGCTCTGGACAAGGAGCTTCCAGAGGGTAGAGCCTGCATGTGACTCCCCTCCTTGCCAAGGGCCCTCCCCCGAGGGCTGGCACAGAGCGGCCCCTGGTCAGTATTTGCTGACTCAAACTGCATGGAGAGTGGACCCCCAGAGGTCCACAGACTGGCCAGCCTCCCTATCTTTTATCCTCCCAGACCAGATGTCGCTGGCTTCGGGAAGTGCAACAGCCAGACCTGGCATGGGGAGAGAAACCAGGGCACCAAAGCAGGTCAGACAGTGGACACACAGCACCCCTACCAGGCCCCCGGCATTTTCCTAAGAGCAGGATCGAAGCCGCAGAGCACCCACTTCTCCCAGGGAAGTGGCCCGCCGCCTGTGCAAATCCTTTCTACCAAGGAAAACATAACCCTCGCCAGGGATTTCTCACCCTGGAAGCAAAACCAAAGCTCATTGTAAAGAACGCCTGAAAAGCAAATTGACCCTCCCCGGCTGAAGAGCAGCCGGTAGTTAAAAAGTTGTCACACACAATTAACAGTCCAAATACTGTTTTAAGAGAGGGTGGGACACAAATGGTGACCAGCTAATGCTCTCCCTCTCATCCAGAGGCTGATGAAAGCCTGTGACAACCTGAATCACTGCCATCATCATCATCATCATCCCACAGGAGTCTTCCTCCCTACTTAGAGATGAGAAAGCAGAGGCTCAGAGAGGTGGAGTGACTTGTCCAATGTCACACAGCCAGAAGCCCCCACCTCCCATGACAAGGCTGCTCCCTAGGGTAACAGACCTGACCCCAGTCCCTGTCCTGGCCCTGAGCTCTCTCTGCTCTGCCGCCAGCAGCCACTCGGCTGTCTCTCTGCACCCTGTCCCAGGTCCTGGTGCGGTCCTGGCACATCCCAGAAGTGTCTCCTCGCCCATACCCAGCACAGGCATCTCCTCTGGGTTGCACAGCCACCCGTCCACCATGCCCACCTGGGAACGTCTGCCTCCTTCACGTCTGGGCTCAGACTCCCTTGCAGAGCTCCTGGCCTCCCGTTCACCGTCCCTCGGTGGCCTCACACTGCTCCCGGGCTCTATGCTGGGGTGCCCCCAGGGGGCTGCACCCTTCCTCTCTATTTCTGGTGCCTAGAGCACTGCCAGGCTCCAAGAAGGTCCTTGAGCACACACCAGGCAGGAAGGAATTCGGGCATCAGCCAGAAACACTAGCTTCTTTTTTCTGGCTCACTCTATTGCCCAGGCTGGAAAGCAGTGACTCGATTTCGACTCACTGCAGCCTCAACCTCCTGGGCTCAAGCAATCCGCCCCACCTCCGCCTTCGAGTACCTAAGATTATAGGCACACACCACCACACTCAGCTGATAATTTATTTGCTTGTTTGTTTTGTGTACAGACGGGTCTCACTATATTGCCCAGGCTGGTCTCAAACTCCTGGACTCAAGCCATCCTCCCACCTCAGCCTCCCAAAGTGCTGAGGTTACAGGCACGAGCCACCGCACACCCAGCCATTGGCCTCTTATAAGCATCAGAGTTACTTGTTTCTGGTGAAATCTTTTTTTTTTCTTTTTTTTTTTTTTTTGAGACGGAGTTTCGCTCTTGTTACCCAGGGTGGAGTGCAATGGTGCGATCTCGGCTCACCGCAACCTCCGCCTCCTGGGTTCAGGCAATTCTCCTGCCTCAGCCTCCCGAGTAGCTGGGATTACAGGCGTGCGCCACCATGCCCAGCTAATTTTTTGTATCTTTAGTAGAGACGGGGTTTCACCATTTCGACCAGGATGGTCTCGATCTCTTGACCTCGTGATCCACCCGCCTCGGCCTCCCAAAGTGCTGGGATTACAGGCGTGAACCACCGCACCCGGCCTTGAAATCTTTACATGTGGTAGGAGCCTCTAAGGGTTCTCTTTTCCTGCTTTTTCTTTCAATAGTCCCATCCCAGGAGGAGGACACTTGCCCCTCCCAGCTTGCCAGCTCACCACACTTCCTTCAGAGAAGGTGCTGGGTAGCAATTTTGTGATCAGCTGAAAATGTACCTTGAAATGGAAGAGGACAGCCCAGCCCTGGGCCAGAAATGACAAAGCAGACAGCTCCCTCCTGAAGCCATGCAGCATTGCAAGGAGTGCCGCTGAGGACTCCTGGGGACGGGAGAGAGAGGGAAGCAGGGTGCACAGAGCCCTGGGGAGGAGGAGAGGCCACCAAAGGTCGCTGGAGCCCAAGGCTAACAGTCCTCATGGCTGCAGGGCGGTCTGACCTCCTTGGCCCCAGCCTCATTCAGCCTTGTCCACGGCAGGGAAAAGCAAGGCCACCTGGAGCCAGCAGAAAAAGGCTGGGGTCTCATGCAGCGCTGCCCCTGCTGAGTGACCCAGAAGTGCCCCTTCTCCTCTCTGGGTTCGGGTCTCTGGTCAGGAAGGGAGTCAAGCCAGGAAAATCCAATTCAAACCTCCACCAAGAATCCAGGGCCTCATAGCCCGAGTGCCCTGGGGTCGGACAGCAGGTGAAAAGCTGTTTCCGCTAAGAAATACGCAGAGTCCCCTCATCCCTGCTCTCAGCTGCTCACTGTCCACACCACCCTGTGGCAAGAAGCTGGGCCTTTCCACATCCTACCTCAACTCCCACCTCCCTGAAGACAAACTGAGGCGGCGGCTTTCCTCAGCCATAGACCTGGAAGGCAAAAGCCACTCCACTGCCCCATGTGGCCCCGTTCTCGTCCCCCATGGCCCCAGTGAGCAGAACAGGCCTAGGCTGCCACATGACCTGGCACCAAACAGAAGGTGCCACCAGGCTCAGATCTGCTTCTGCAAATCCCATCATCAAGGAGGGAAACGGCATGTGAAGCCCCAGGACAGAGAGAGGCGTCCCAGATGAAAAGCTCTCGCCTGACACGCTGGCACGCATGCCTGGGACCAGAAGGACACCGACACTGAATCCAGAACTTTATGGCGGGTTCGGAGAGGCTAATGACAGAAAAGGTGCGCCGAGATCCGTCTGAGGACGAAGGAGAAGCGGCTTTGGAATGTTCACTGGCCAAACTGCATTCCCTAAGCATCTACTATGTGCTAGGCAGTAACGGGATCCTGGGAAGGTCCCTACCCTAAAGGAGTTCATTCATTCACTCATTCATTCAGGGAGTCATTCTTTACTCTGTCATTGCACAAATGGGCCTGGAAAGTGTGTCCCCTGGGCCAAGCTCCGTGCTGGTCAAGAGAGGACATGGCTATGATGCCAGACACTGGAGGCAGCGTTACAGCCCAGCACAGTGGGGCCTTAACTCAGATTGGGAGAGAGGGCTGGCAGGGCACAGAAGGCAGCAGCCACCTCCCTCTCAGGGCCTAGTTAATTTCATCACAGCACCCTACGCCCCCCCGAGTCCCCACCTCTAAGCCAAGGAGCGTCTTAAGAAGGTCAGCGGTGCCCGGGAAGCCATCAGCCCCCAGGTACCCCCAGGCCCTTGAAATAGAAAGTCTTCCTCCCCGTGGTCTCCCAGCCACCACCCCCCACTCCCAAACTTCCAGGCTCTACTCAGAGCCCAAAGCATGGACATTCTCCCGGCTCAGTTGGAGCCTGGCCTCAGAGTGGAAAAGCCTGCCTTGGGGTGGTGACCGGCCAACCTAAAGGGCTCACTAAGGAGCCAACCTGTGACCCATCACTGGGCAGGTTGCTGCAGACCAGATCCAGGCACCAGCTGCCTGGTGGGCCTCTGGTGAAGTCCGTGGACTCGTCTTTCCAGGGGGTCTGGAATGAAGGCCTCTCTTTCCCTGGGGTTAGTGCAGAGAGGCTAAGGCACCTGTAACCACCTAACAACCGCCCCAAACTCCACACCCACTGGCCTGCGCCTGAGCACCGAGCTCCATCTGCAGTGACCAAAGGCGTTTTCACTGCCCAGCAGCCTTGGGGTAGAGGGTGGGGAGGCAGGCAGGGGGACTCAGAACCTTGCTCTCCCAGCCCCATCCTTCACCCCAACAGTACACAGGGAGGCGGGAGGGGGGACTCACCAACACCCCCTCCACCCCACACCGCTCCACCGACTCCCTGCCCATGCCCGGCAGCTGCTCAACCCATGGCAGTCTCTGGACACCCCCCGGGAGCCGGGCCAGTGCTGGGCATCTGGGAGCCTAACAGGAGTCTAGAACCCTCTCCCTCACCAATAATGTCCCTTGTCCCCCACGCCCAGGCAGAGCGAGAGCGAGAGCTCAAATGTTAAAGACAATGTTCTAGACAAAACTGAGCCACAGCTCCTCCCTTGCGTCCCTGGTGTCTGAAGGCTGTCATGAAGGGCTGCTGCATGCCTCACTCAGAAACGTTAAAAACCTAAAGAAACTCATAAACATACGCACAATAGGGCCAGGTGGGCAAAGCAAAACACAGGTGTGCAACTTGGGGCCTGAATTCAGCCCACTTGTGTGACTACACCATTACAGCCTGTGTCCCCGGCCCTCAGATCAAGGGCTATGTGGGACAGGACAGGTGGGCCAGGTCCCAGACCACCTGTGGGCAGGTGTCAGGGAATGCACCTCCGGCGACATTACTTTCAAAGGGAGGATAAAATGACCCTTACTTAATGGAGACAGCTCTTTCACAACAGTAGGAAGAGGGGATTGAAATAAAACAGGTCCTTGAAGGAACTGCAGGGCCCTCCTGGGCTGGCAAGGGAGAATTCTACAGCTGGTCATTGATGATGGTTCCATCCTACCCGGCCATTTCTTCATGGAGGTGTGGCCACAGGTTCTCAGACCCTGAAAATAAGCAACCAAGGACAGTCCCTAACTGAGATGGCCCAGATGGGTGGGGCCCGTGAAGGATGCGCATTCACCCTGGGTGCTCTACAGGTTTGATAGTTTGGGAAAATTCGAGGACTCTCCCAAAGCCTGCATCTCCCACTTCTACAACGATGGGTTAAATGCGTCCAAGGACCAGGCACTGGCTATGCCAGCATGCCAGGAAAGGGGAAGACCGGTGTGAGGACCTCCCATGTGCCACCCTGTCCTGGGCACTCTATGAACTTTGCGATGCCTAAGATGAGCTCCCTTTTACAGAGGAGGAAAAAGAAGCCCAAAATCTGACAGGATCTTTGAAGCATCCCCCCAAACTCCCAGCTTTGTGAAATGAGGTCAGAAATATGCAAATAAACAAAGTACGTGGTAAGAGCAGAATTCCCAGAAAGTTCTATTCCCACATTTTACCTCCAAAATTAAAAGAAAATACCAGCACACATACCAGTTCCTGGGACCGGTATGATTCTTAACCGTGGTGGACTAAATCCAGACAGTTGAAAGTCACTTCCACCAAGGTCTTCCTGCAAAGATCTCTCCTTGCAGAATCAAGTTGTTGAAGGAAGGTTAGCTCCAAAGAGGCGGCCCTTTGTAGCAGGGGGGTGGGAGGGAAGTCTTGTGGGAAGGGAGCCTGAAGGACCCCGGATACCCTCAACAGAGGACCAGTGCTTTGTGGAGGGAACACCTGAGCCAGCGAGGTTCATCCAATAGAGGCCAGGACCAGAGGCTTCTGGACCAGACTCTCTCTCTCCAGGAGCAGAGGCAGAGGTCGGTCTGGGGATGCAGAACAAGATCTCAGCTTCCTCAGAGTCAACATGGGAAGATGTCACAGTCATCCATCAAGGTAATACTCACTCTCTCTTATCGCTGGGGCCCACAACTAAGGGCCTTGGATGTATGCCTGTTTCTATAAATAAAGTTTTATTGAAACAACAGCCACAACCTGCTCATTAATTGTCCACGTGTACTCTTGCACTACAATGGCAAACTTGCATACAGTAGTTCCCTGTTACCCGTAGTTTCACTTTCTGGGGTTTCAATTACCCGAGGTCAACCAGGGTCCAAAAATAAATAAATGGAAAAGTCCAGAAATAAATGATTCATCAGTTTTAAATTTCCAGCCACTCTGAGTAGTATGATGAAATCTCGCACCATCCCACTCTGTCCCCACCAGGACCTGAATCTTCCCTTTGTCCAGTATATCCCAGCTGTCGACGCTGCCTGCCTTCACTAGCAGCCGTCTCGCACATCAAATCAACCACGGCAGTGTCGCAGTGCTTGTATTCAAGGCACTCTTTTTTTTTTTTTTTAAGACGGAGTTTCACTCTTGTTACCCAGGCTGGAGTGCAATGGCGCGATCTCGGCTCACCGCAACCTCTGCCTCCTGGGTTCAGGCAATTCTCCTGTCTCAGCCTCCTGAGTAGCTGGGATTACAGGCGCCACCATGCCCAGCTAATTTTTTTATATCTTTAGTAGAGACGGGGTTTCACCATGTTGACCAGGATGGTCTGGATCTCTTGACCTCGTGATCCACCCGCCTTGGTCTCCCAAAGTGCTGGGATTACAGGCTTGAGCCACCGCGCCCGGCCTTCAAGGCACTCTTATTTTACCTAATAACGGCCCCAGAGCACAAGGGCAATGATGCTGGCATATTGTTACAACTGTTCTATTTCATTATTAATTATTGTTGTTAATCTTTCACTCTAGAACCATTACTCTTTCTTTCATAAGTGAATCAGAAATCACAATGTTTCCATTTTTGCCAAGGCCCAAGAAGCTCAGAGGTCAACTCTAGGTTTTTTGTTGTTGTTGTTGTTGTTGTTTTAAAGCCTACAGCATCCGGTATTCCCGCGCAGTCTCCCATCCACTTACTAACCAGGCCCAACCCTGCTTAGCTTCCGAGATCAGACGGGATCGGGCGCGATCAGGGTGGTGAGGCCATAGACCAACTCTAGCTTTTTATGTAATGCAGGTTACTAGGACTACCTTTTCTGCCCCTGGATTGTATGATTCTCATTATTTCATCACCATTTTAATGCTTCTATTACTGGTTTACTTAAAGCAAGAGTCTTCAGATTCCTTTTATTATGACATAAATGATGAAGAAAGAAAAAATACATGAGGACCCAACAGCCGCTCCAGTTCAGGGGCCTCTGTACCTTGATGAGCCTTTGCAGGCTTCACTCTCAGAACTCACCTGGCCAAGGGCGCCTTATCCCTTCCTTTCCAATCTAAACTCCCTCTAGCTGAGTCCTTGGGAAAAGAAAATCCCCACGAGGCTGGGGCGCTTTAGGCACTCACCTCAGTCACTTCTAGTGTGCTTCCTGCTTCCGGGGGGCAAGAGGGCTCCAAAAACACCCCCTATTCACCCAGACCCTGACTCACCTACTGGGAACTCTGGGGGCTGGGACCAGAGCTAGAGGCATCAGGCACAATCCATGACCTGGAAGCCTTCACATTCCACACACAGAGGATGTGACGTGACCTGATTAGGCGCAGGTGCAGGTGCTGCCTGGGGGAGGTTTTTCCAGAGAGTAAACGCCTTCTGCTGCCTGGGGAGGCCAAGGGCTTGCTGGGCAGAGTCCAGCCAGGCCAAAGGGCAGAGGCACGGAGGGCCCAGCAAGGAGCCCAATGGAGCAGAGCTCAACTGCCAACAATGGCAGCCCTAAAGGGGCTCTGGCAGATCCTGTCCCCAGATCCCCTTGGAACTGAGCTCCCACCAGCTCGGTGGCCCTGGGCAAGTAAGAGGCCCCTGAGTCTCCATCTCCACACACCAGCAGAGCAGCGTTACTGGAAGGACTGGAGCGAGCAGGTGCACTACGCCCAGCATGGAGTGAGTGCTTTGTAAATGAAGGCTGCCCCAGGAGGCCGGGCTGGGTGGCGGACATAGGGCCCTGGGAGATGAGACCACTAAGTCCCAGGGCCATGCATGTCACAATGAGGAGTCTGCTTTCCCACAGGGATGCCTGAGAGCCCGGATGTGTTTTTTTGTTGTTATTGTTTTGTTTTGTTTTGTTTTGTTTAGATGGAGTCCTGCTCTATCACCCAGGCTGGAGTGCAGTGGTACGATCTCGGCTCACTGCAACCTCCACCTCCTGAGTTCAAGTGATTCTCCTGCCTCAGCCTCCTGAGCAGCTGGGACTACAGGCACACGCCACCACACCCAGCTAATTTTTGTATTTTTAGTAGAGACGGGGTTTCGCCATATTGCCCAGGCTGGTCTTGAACTCCTGGCCTCGTGATCCACCCGCCTCGGCCTCCCAAAGTGCTGGGATTACAGATGTGAGCCACTGTGCTCGGCTGAGCCCAGATGTTTTAAAGCAAGAGGCGAGGGATCCCTTCCCTTGTCCTTTTGAGAGGCACAGTTTGCACAAAGACGGGCCCGCTCAGGCCTGGCATCCCTTCCTAGAAAAGCCTGGTGTGGTCACCAGGGCCACAGCCACCGGGCCCTCGGACCTCCCTGAGCCCAAATCCCAGGCATGGACAAGGACCCTTCCTCCAGAGAGCACAGCATTCAGGGCTGCAATCCCGGCTAATCACCACGTTATTTACTCGGAGTTTATTAGGCAGTTGCCGCCACTGGCTGTTGGCAGGCTCTGATATTTACACCTAGCTTTCCTGAGGTCTCCTGAAGCGCTGAAGTCATAAAAGGGCCATTCCTTCTAGCTGCAGACAGGGACGCTAACCCAAGCAAGACCGAGCGTGGGGCTGCGTTTAACAAGAAGAAAGGGGGCTTCATGTTCCCTTTGGCTTCAGACTTGATTCTAGCTAACAACACTGCCTTCCTCCCATCGAGGCAGGCTCAGGGCAGGGCCCCTTCCCCGAATCTGCTGGATCCCTTGTTTGAGGCATTCCTGACCCAAGACAGCAGGCATGTCTGCGCAAAGGAGTGCTCGCTGGAGGAACTGCCTTGGTCATGCTTCCACCCGCCCAGCACTTGTCCATCTCCCGGGGTTGGACACAACGCTGATACCAGGACACAGAAGTCATGAGACTCGTCCCTGCCCTCAGCTCCAACAGCCACATACCCTGCAGCCAGGACAAGGCCAACGTGGACATGGGAACTTCGAGCCCCCAGAAGTGGGATAGAGGGGCTCTGGGCAAAAGCCAGTATACCTCCAAGGAAGCAGAGCACAGTGAGAGCAGAGGAGGCTGAGATGGGCTACACAGCAGGGAGGAGCTTTACCCAAATGTGTCTAGGATAGACAGGATAGAGAAGGGCTTACAGTCTGAGACCTGGTCACAACGCCCTCTCCACCACTCCAGAGCTGTGAGGTCCCACAAGAGGCCCTGGACTCCTAGGAGATTCAGTTTCCTCATTTGCAAAACGGGAGCTGCCATGCTGCCACAGAGTCACGATGAGGACTCCAGAGAGAAAGGGTGAAAGACAGGCCATGGGCCAGGGAGGGGGCTCCATCTCTCTCTCAGCTCAGATTCCTACTGGACCCCAGAGCTCCACTTCTTGTTTATGAAAACACACAGCCTCACTGACATCCGCAGGGGACTCCTGGGCAAGCAGAGAGCAGGGCACAGCCCTGGGGTGGAATCCACGGAGACCACGGAGGCCACGTGACGGAACAAGCCTGGTTGCGGGTTGGAATGAGGTCAGTGCCAGGGCCAGCCCAGAGCTGAGAGCAACAACAGCTGCCAGGGACACTGGGACGACCGGGGGAGAGAATCAACCACCAGCAAACATCAGCAAGGTGCCACAGGGATGCAGGCCTCGGCCCCTGGGGAGCTGGCCCCGGGCAGGGAAGAACCTCAGCTTCAGGCTGGGCCAGGGCCACGCCTGCAGGAAGCCAAGAGAGCCTAGAGGCTGAGGGTAGGAGGAGAAACCCGAGGAGCACAGTGTGGGTGAGAGGCGAGTGCCCTAGAGTGGACCGGCCAGGCCAGCTGTCCTCTCTGCCTTGAAATCTGTGAGCTCAGATCAAAGCCTTGCCCTCTGTGCACCTTGACTATAAAACCACTGCAAAAATGCAGTGCTCAGGACGGCCTGGCACCCACTAGCCCTCAGCGGGGCAGCCACTGTCTCCAGAGCTGCAATGCTTAAGCCAAGGCCTCTAGCCAAGTCCCCTAAATGGTCCAACAACCAGGAAGACCTCTGAACCGCCCCCGAGACTTTCATCAAGGGCTGAAGAAATGCTGTGAGGTGGTGCACACTCTTAGCATTTCCTCGGAGGAAAGTCATGCCAGGACAGGAATTAAGTTTCAATTCCTGGGCCAGCACAATCGATTAGCAGAGGCTGTTGTGCCTCTCGGCTTGAAGCATCCAGGTCAGGACCCAGGGAAAGGAGATGCTGTGATCGACAGATCGACAAGTGATGTCTGCCACAGTAGAGGAGGGAGCAACGGAGGCACATGTGCTACGGACACGCCCAGTGCCAATGCACCTCTGGACAACCGCATCCTATTCCTTGCAGAAGAAACCAACGAAACAGAACAAGCACTGGAGAAAATGGCAAGGTTGGGAGAGCAGGTTCCAAAGAATGGCCAAAACCAGAGACAGGGAGGAAGAAGAGTTGCCGGCAACTGCCCTACATCCCTGAGCTTTCTCAGCCCACAGCGAACAGGAGGCGCGGGTTTTCCACCCCATCTTGCCTGCAGTAGTGTTTACTGCAAAGGTTTTCTCTGGGGAGAAATCACCAAGAAGTGCTCTCTCTCCTCAGCTGGACACCTCCCTGTTCTAGTCCTGTGTTCTGGGTCTGGAACAGGCTCGTATAGGCGCTCAAGCAGCTCGTGCCCGAGGACCAAGACACCAGCTCCCCAGCTTTGGGTCCATGGCAAGGCTCTTCGTGCTCAGGTGTGGAAGAGAGAGACTGACGGCAGGACTTCCCACTGGAGGATAAGGACGTCCCCCAAAGCCAGATCCAGGCAAGCACTGCGGCCCAGAGTTGGTCTAGCAGGGGTGACTTTGACACCGATACGCGGAGGAGCCCAGGCTTCACCATCACATCCTCCTGACTTCGCTGCACTTGGGGCCACAGACCCCCACATCATCATGGAGAAGACACCTTCCCCTCTACCAACAACAATGATCATAAGATAAAAACAGCTCCCCTCACAGAGGCCTGCAGGTGCGGGCCCTGTCCTAAGCCGCCCACACATGTGCACCGAGCTGACACTGTGATCTCCTTTTAACAAGTGAGAAAACAGAGGCTGGGAGATGGAAGTGGAGGCCGAGGTCATCCAGGGAAGACGGCAGAGCCAGGTCAGAGCCAGGCCTGTCTGGGTCCCTGTCAGGCTTTCTGCCTCAGAAAGTGCCGTGGGAGCAGCAGAGGTTGCAGTCTCCAGCCCACGCCCACGTGCAGCCAGGGGAGTACAGGGGTTCCCATGAGAGCCTGCAGCTTGACAGCCTCTGGGCCCAGAGCAGAGTCATGTACTTGGTGTTGTCAGGGCCCCTCACTCCCTCCTGGCCTGTGTCTTTTGCTGCTCTGTCCTCCACCTCACAGCAGCTGGACACAGAGCCTGGTCTCAGGGTATAGTGCAGAGACCGCCACTCACGCACACATGGACACACACTTGCACATCCACATGCGTGCACTCATGTGTGCACAGACATAAGTGCATTCATGCATGTACATGTGCACATTCATTCACATGTACACAATGCACTCATGCAAAAACACACGTGCACGCACAGCCCTCTCCACCCGGTCCCTGGAGTCCATCGCCCTTGCGTCTCAGGGCTGCACCTGACCTCTTTCACACGAATGCATGACTCTGACCCACTGCTGCATTTCCCACCCAGACGTTCACACCAAACTCCACCCTGCCCTCTGGAGTACCCCCACAGCTGGCTCCTTAGCGCTAAACTGTGGTTCATTTTATGGAAAATTTAATGAGTAAACAAACTCTGCTTTTCCAGCCTGTGTTTCTCATCATCTACATGGGCTTTTGCTTCTTACTTATAAAAAGAGGAAACTTCAACTAAATACAAGTAAATGAATTGAACCCCCACCCACCCTCACTCCCTGACACACGTCCCAGCAGAGGAGCTGGTTCCAAACTCAGAAACTCCACGTTGGATCCTATTCCAAGCCCAAAGCTTCTCCCATCCTGGCCACCGACTTCCACTCATTCTCATCCTCCCTACACTTCATCTTTCTTTCCAAGAGCTGCCATCAACCCAAGGAACTGCTCCTCCCACCCAGGGATCCACCTGAGCACTGGGGCTGGAGCCACTTGCTGAATAAAGATGCAAAAGCAAAATGGATGCCCCCCAAAATTTCCAAAAATCAATTGGCGCACCCAAAGCCAGACAGGCAGCCTCCAGATTGGTCTGACAACTGTAGCGTGTGCAGCTCGAGCCCCATGTTGTCCAAAGATGCAAACCTGCAGGCTCCCCTGGGCCTGAGCTGGCAGCTGACACTGCAGCAAACTGAGGCTCTGAATGCACCTGCCTGGGTCTCTGGCCACGCTGGGCCTCTGCTCAGTCAGCTTCATTTCACTTGATTTCACTTCATTCACAAGCACTCACAGACAGCCTCATGGTGGCCAGGTGGGGACAAACAGGGCCCAGGCTAGCCCACAACCTGGTGTCCCAGGATGGCCAGGTAGACAGGAAAGGAGACCCGCCCCATAATAAGTGTCTCCATGGGGAAGTACAGGGGCCCATCGGGGGTGGGGAGGCACAGGTGATACCAACCTAGGCCCCAAGCTCAGCAGAGACTTCCCAGAGAACAACCCCTCCATGCCCTACCCCGGGAGCTTTATCTGGGAGCAAGTGTCCACCTGCCTGTAACCCAGGCCCTGATGGAACCCAGGGCAAGAGATATGAAAGACTGCACTGCAGAGGGCTGGTCCAAGAGCCACGATGCTCTCCAGTCTCCTCCGCCTGCTTGGCTCCCTTTCCCCAACACAGGATGCGCTGTCTCTAGACTAGAAGTCTCTGCGTCTGTCCCCAAACCCAGTGACACCTCCTGCTTTGGTTCCAGTCTTAGTCATTGGGACTAAGTCATTGGGAAGATAAAATAGCATCACTGAGAGGACAAAACCAAGCCAGTCTCCACCTTCACCTGAGCAGGACGCCCTCCAGGGAGAGAAGGATGCCTCTAGACCCTGTGCCATCTGCCTAACACGAACATGAAGCACGGTACAGTGGCTCACGCCTGTAATCCCAGCACTTTGGGAGGCCGAGGCGGGCAGATCATCAGATCAGGAGATCGAGACCATCCTGGCTCACACAGTGAAACCCTGTCTCTACTAAAAATACAAAAATTAGCCAAATGTGGTGGTGCACACCTGTAATCCCAGCTACTCGGGAGGCTGAGGCAGGAGAATGGCTTGAACCTGGGAGGCGGAGGTTGCAGTGAACTAAGATCGTGCCACTGCACTCCAGCCTGGGCAACAGAGCAAGACTCCATCTCAAAATAAATAAATAAATAAATAAATAAAAAATAAAACCAAAAACCTCAAATGAGCAGACAGACAGGGAGCCTTTACATCTCGGCAGGAATCATTTGCAAGAATCAGATGCTGGGACCTGCCAAGGCTCCCGACGAGCCCCTGGAATGAAAAAGGGAGCCCCGGAGACTCAGCCAACCTGGGTGTGCCAGCACAAAAGGGGACGAAGGCCCCGAGCTGCTCCCTCTCAAGTGCAGCAGACACAGCCTCAACTAATCAGACAGCAGAGGGTGCCACCCAGAATGCCCAGGACGTTATTCAGCAATGAGGTGTAACTGAACGGATTCACATAAATGCGACATTTCCCCTCCAAAAATCCGAGGAACGCCGAAATGACTCTCATCTGGGCTGATGTGACTCATGTTTTTAATAGAAGAACTTAATTCTCACTTCTGAGAAATCTGGGCTCAGGGAAATACTGTCTAAGAAACACTCATTTTACTCCACAGGCAATGCTAAGTCCCACCAGCCCGAAAGTACACGTGAAGAACCCCAGCCTGTGCCTGTCTCCCACGCTCCCGCGCACCACAGGCTGCAGAGTCCGTGAGCTTGAGCAGAGCACAAGGATCTAGGGGAAGTTAGAGTCCAACGTCAGCCACACGTGTCCTAGCTCAGCACAGTTTCCTGGGGCATGTCCCATCCCCTTTCTGGGGCACTGCTTGGAGAGCACCTGGCAACAGGCACAGGGGCCCCTGGGAAGGGCCCCCAAGGAGCTGCCCAGCACGCCCAGGCAGAGGGTACTGCTGGGGCCAGCATCTTGCTCCTGACGCTGGAAGGCTCAAGGTGACAGATCCCAACCCTGCAGTGCTCCTCCTCCCAGCAGGGCCAGCTGGAGAGAAAGCAGGTCCCGAGAGGCTGGGCCCAGGGCACTAACTCCTCCTTCTCCCCAGGACCTCCTCCTCCCGAGGACCTGGTCCTCAGACCCCACAAAGGGCAGGCAGAACCTGGGCTCAAGTGTCGGAACAACCTGTCGCCACTTATCAGCTGCCTGATTAGTGGAGAGGACATTACTGACCCCCTTGGTGACACAGCACAGAAGCTCCCTTCCCTCCTGACACAGTCAGCGTCCCCCTCCACCACCGCCCCGTCCACAGCCCCGCCTGTTCCTAGCTTCAGTTCCTGCGGAGACCCTGCCTCCCAGGGCCGGCCCAGCCCACTGTCCTCCACTCCAGATTCCAATGAGTGGCAACTTCTACGTAAAATCTGAACCCAGGTGTGGCCAGGTATGGTGGCTCATGTCTGTAATCCCAATGTTTTGGGAGGCTGAGAGAAAGAATCACTTGAGGCCAGGAGTTTGAGACCAGTCTGGGAAACATAGCAAGACCCTGTCTCTGTAAAAACTGTTTGAAAAAGTTTATCATGGTGGTACTCACCCATAGTCCCAGCTTACTTGGGAGGCTGAGACGGGAGGATCACTTGAGCCCAGAAGCTTGAGACTGCTCTGAGCTATGATCCTGCCACTGTACTTCAGCCTGGGTGACACAGCTAGACCCTACCTTAAAGAAAAAAAAAGTGCAGCAAACCACCGTGGCACAGGTTTACTTATGTAACAAACCTGCACATGAATCCCAAAACTTAACATAAAATAAAATTAAATATTAGAAAAAAAATCAGGATGAGCAACAGGGATGCAGCCTTCTTGGGAGCATGGGGACCTGACGGGACGGTGCTGTTCTGCCTCTTTGCCTTCCCAGCAGCATCTTATTCCCATGGCCCCAGCAAGTCAATGTGCTTCTAGCTGAAGGAGGGAAGGGATCACAGGGGCCAGAAAGTAGGTGGTGGCTTGAGGCTGCGGCACCCCGGTACAGTGGTCTCTCAGCTGAAGAACTCTACAGGTGAGTTGATCAAGCACACAGGGGTAGGGGAGGCTCCCACACCACCGTTCCTCCTGACGGCACTTTCACCTGGACAGCCACAGCGGAATGTCCCTTCTGAACGCTGCTGACCTCTCACCAAGGGCTCCATTAGCTGCCTCCCTGCCCAGAATGACCCCCACCTCCCCCAGACCCCACCCTGCAATTAAGAACAGATATCCACATTCTCCCTCCCCAGCTCTTCCCCACCCCTGCTCCGGCCAAGGGAGAGGCACTAATTTATAAGTTGCAGATAATGTCACCCACCATTCATCCAAATGTGTCACTAACATCCCATTAGACCGTAATTATTTTTTAATTAAAACTAAGAAAACTGGCATGCCTGAGCCGACTTTATGCATCTGTTATGGGTTAAAATAGCTTTTAAAAAATGTTTCGGAGACCGCAGTCTATTGTGGCCGCGGCCCCTGCCAAAGAAAACGCAAGCTTGCTTATTTTCTCCATGGGGCGCAACAGTGCCTATGTGTGCCGGCACAGAATCGGCTGGCCGTGAAAAGAATTCTAAATAAAACACAAACATGGAATTTGGCAACACCACAGAAGCAAGCTTAAGACTAATTCCAGCATGCGGACGGCTCTCACATAGTAAGTCTGGCTCCAGCATAAATGAAACCAGGCACTGTAAAATACCAAGGCACGTTGGAGTTTCAACTTAAAGGCACAGAACACTGATTCCAGGTATAAAAGCTTATTAAGCCGGCTCGCACTGCCTCCATAAATCCATAGGTTATTAGCTGTTTGCTTTCAGCGGATCCCTTCTTAAAGAGATGTATATTAAGAGAGAAAGAGAGAGAACAAATGAAAACCATCACTTTGCACTTGACTTTTAGTGCAGAGATTCTGGAACCACTGTTCATTATCTCAATTAGAGGAAAAAAAGACTCAAATTCACACAAACGCAAAATGGAGGAGAGAAGCCGGGGAGTCGGGGCTGAGAGGCGAGAGGAGGAATGTGGCCCCCAGAAACAGAGGACAGTGCCGGGAAAGAGGAAAACCCCGGGCACCCCGGAATGCCTCCACCCAGGGAAGCGGCAATGATAGTGATGGCGATAATAATAACCATAGCTACAACAGCAAAAATGTAACATTAATACCTGCTACTACGAAGCACCTTTCCCAGGCCAACTGCTGCTTAAGACAGCACGATGTAACAAGGAACGGCTCTAAGGAAGAATAAAGCAGTAAAGCGTTCTGAAATCGGACTGCCTCCGTTTCCTCATCTGTAAAATGGGGATGTGAAAAGTGACTTCCTCAACAATTGGGGTGAGGGATGTTGAAGACGAAGCCCTCAATGAACGCTTAGCACAGCGCCCCATTTTCACTGCTAGCCGCCCACTCTCCGTGGTAAGATGGGGCTATTCTCATTCCACAGGTAGGGAACGGGGTGTGCACAAAGGCTGGGCGGCCCCCGCAAGGCCACAGCTCAGAGACATCCGAATCAGGATTTGAACCCAGCTGTCCACCTCCACAGCCCTTGTTCTTCCTGCACTCACTCTTGGTGGGTCACACACTGGACTGGCCACATTTCCCAGCACTGTGGACTGGGGGCTCCCTCTAAGGTCACAGATGGGGCTCAGTCTCCCCTAGAAGGTACTGAGAAGGTGAATTCAGCTCCAAAGAGCTGCGTGCCCTCAAAGGCCTCTGCAGGCCTTAGGATGGACACACACCACAATCCAGGAAGAATCAGAATGTTCAGGGAAGAAAAATAATCACAAGTGCCCTCACCATAAACACAGAGCGTGGGGGGCTGGGAGGGGCCGGTTCTGTGCTGATAGTTCTCCCTGGACCCCCCCCGCAAACACTCAACACACACATATGCACATACATACATGCTCACACACAAATATATACACACACATGCATACATACACACATATGCACATATACATTCAGACATACACACATGTACTCACATGTGCACACACAAATATCTACATGCATGCACACATGCACAAATACATGTGTACACATATGTGCACATGTGTCCATATGCTCTCACATGTACACACATACACATACATGCACATGCATACACTCAAACATGTACACACAGCTACTCAGACACACATACACTGACATATTCACAAATACCCACATACATACACACATACACATATGTGCACACACAAATGCATGTGTGTATATGCACACATATATATAAATATGCATAGATACACTCAGGTTCACACATATGCATGCACATATATACACTCAGACATGTACACACATGCACACCCACATATACACATATGCTGACATGCACAAATACCTACACTGACATATACACATGCGAACACACAGACATGCACACATATGCACGTATACACCCTCACACGTACACACATACAGACACACACACACACACACACACACACAGGGTCTTTTATTACAGGGTCTGTGCCAGGCCCAAGGACCCTGGCAGAGGCAATGGGAAAAAGCAGGGAGAAAATTACATGAGGCAATGTTTGGCTCCAAATGAAAAAGCCATGGAATGTTTTCCCTCAAGTCTTGGGTATTTCTTGCAGGTCTGCTCAGACCCCATCAGGTCCACCTCACGCAGGGGGAACCCCCACCCCTTGGCCTCTGAGCTGAACCAGCTGCTATTCTCTCGATGCTACCGGCTTCCAGACCGGGGGTATCCAGGACATCCCAGGCTCCAGCCCCACAGAAGCCACGGCAGGCTCGTGGAACACCTCTCATCAAATACATGCTTAGGAAAATGGTACTCAGAACTGGGCTCCTTAACCTCTGACCCCGCCTCCTGCCACCGCCCATCCCCACAGGCGCCAGGTGGACTCTGACTTGGTGACATCATGACATGCCAGAGGGCTCCGAGCTGCTCTCTCTGAAAACAGGCACCATGTCTTAAGAGGTAGACTAGGAAGAATCACTTGAACCCGGGAGGCAGAGGCTGCAGTGTGAGCTGAGATCACATCATTGCACTCCAGCCTGGGTAACAGCGTGAGCCTCCGTCTCAAAAAAATAAAAAAAAGAAGATGTAGATTAAAAATACTCCTGGTTTCTCAGAGCCAGTTTAAAAAATAATTATATTTTCTTTTAAACAATGGATGATAGGCAAGTGTGTGTCCAGTTATTTTTAGCTCCTATTCAACTCTGTTAATTCTCATAATAATCACTGCAGATTTTTTTAAATCATGCCCCCGCCCCATTGTTAATAGTTGTGCTCTGACTCAGCGTGGGGGCAGGGCTGGGGGGCCACATGTGACCACACTGCCTTCCATAAACACGGAAATCTGAGCTCTGGCCAAAGGGCCAGACATTTCAGAATCACCACACTCCTGAGAAAAAATGAACATGTGTCCATCTTGTCAAAAACCAGCTCCAGGTTCAACACAGGAGACATTTGGGAAATGCCCCGGAAGAGCCTGAGCCCATCCCGGACAGTTCACTGAGAAGACCGACGGAGTTTCCTGCTCTGGAAGCGTCTAGAATCCAGCCAGAGGCACGCAGAGAAGATTGAATGGGGCCCCCTGAAATAAGCTGTCCACTGCCAGATCCCAGGGCCTGTAAATGTGAGTTTATTTGGGGAAAAGGTCACTGCAGGTGTGAAGAAGTTAGTGGAGGCTATTAATGAGATCATACGGGATGGTCTAGGTGGGTCCTGAATCCAAAGACAATTGTCTTTTTTATTTTAATTGTTCAGAAGAGAAATAAACCAGAGAAGGCTGTGTGCCCACAGAGGCAGGGATTAGTGCTGCAGCCACCAGAAGCTGGAGGAAGCAGGAGGGATTGTCCACCGGAGTTTCCACAGGAAGCACGGCCCTGCCGACACCTTCATCTTGGACTTGTGGACCCCCAAACTGTAAGAGAACACATTTCTTTCTTTCTTTTTTCCCCAAGGGTCTCACTGTGTTGCTCAAGTCTGGAATGCAGTGGTGTGATCTCAGCTCATGGCAGTCTCAACCTCCCCAGGTTCAAGGGATCCTCCTGCCTCAGCCTCCCCAGTAGCTGGGATTACAGGTGTATGCTACCCTGCTTGGCTAATTTTTTTAGAGACTGGGTTTCCCCGTGTTGCCCAGGCTGGTCTTGAACTCCTGGGCTCAAGAGATCCACCCACCTCAGCCTCCCGAAGTTCTGAGATTACTGGCATGAGCCACTGCGCCCGACCAGAGACTCAATTTCTTATTGCCTTAAGCCACCCAGTCTGTGCCCATTTGCTATGGCAGCCCGGGAATGCTAACACAGGGCAATAGAGAGAAAACACAACCACTAATAAAAATCATCACAATTACCATCCCCAATATACAAAGGACCCAAAGCCACTCACTTGAGATCCCCTGTCCCCAGTCCCTCCCAGCCCAGCCAAGGAAGCAAAACCAGTGTGATGATTCCCATCAGGTGAGGAGACCCCACAAAGCTCAGAGAGCGCCACGGCATGCGCAGCACACGGAGTGAGCTCTACCTCCCTCCTGGGGGCTCTGATTCCAAATGCGGGCTCCCTCTGCTTAGTCACACGAAAATCACACCCTGAAGATACAACAGAAAGAACAATGAAAATTGTCCATTTGTAGAATTTTCTTCCCCAAACTATCAGGGTAGCTAAATGTTTGGCTGACTTTGTTATAAAATAAAAATAAAAAGAAGCTGTCCTGAGAGACAGAAGTGAGAACTAAGAACTGCGTCATGGGGAACCATTTCTAAGAGAACGGGATTTGAGACCCTCCACTAAAACATATTGAAGGTGGTAGCCCCGGGCAGTCCAGCGGTGACTGTAGGCACCACCCCTGGGCCGGCTGAGGCTGGACTGAAATCGCCTTCAGGTTTATTACCCACCTAACCTGGACCAGTTGTTTTCACATCCCTGAGAAGCAGGTTCCTTGGCTGTCAACTCAACAGTCCAAAAAGCACTAACATTACCCAACATTCAGATTAAGGATGCGGAGAAATTAGAACCTTTGTGCACTGTCGGTGAGGATGTAAAACAGTGCAGACACCATGGAAAACGGGTTGGCAATTCCTCAGAAAACTTAATAGAGGATCACCCTCTGACGCAGCAACTCCGCTTCCGGGTATAAACCCAGAAGAACTGAGAGCGAGGACTCAGACAGACGATTGTCCACCACGTTCTCAGCTGTACCATTCACAATCGCGAAAGGTGGACACAGCACAAACGTCCACCGATGGATGGATGGATGGACAAAATGTGGTCTCTCCAAACGACAGAATATTACTCAGCCTTAAGAAGGAAGGAGATTCTAACACATCCTACAGCATGGATGGAGCTTGAAGACACTGCCAAGTGAAATGAGCCAGAAGAAAAGGACAAGCACTGTGTGATTCCACTCCCAGGAGGGACCCAGAATCGTGACATTCACAGAGACAGAATGGGCCTGGCAGGCGGAGAGGAGAGGAGAAATGGGAAGTTAGTGTTTAATGGGGCCAGAGTTCTGTTGGGGATGATGGAAAAGCTCTGAAGATGGATGGTGGTGTGGTTGCATAACAATTGCAATGTGCTTCTTAGCCCTGAACTGGGCACTTAAAAATGGTTAAAATGGCAAATCTAATGTTTATGGTACCACAATTTTAAAAACTCACCATCAAAGCATTGTGAGAATCACTAGAGATACACAGAAAGCCCATGGCACACAGTGGACCCTCAATCAATGATGTTTTTTTTTTTTTTTTGAGACAGAGTCTTGCTCTGTTGCCAGGCCAGAGTGCAGCAGCATGATCTCAGCTCACCTCAACCTGTGCCTCCCAGGTTCAAGCAATTCTCCTGCCTCAGCCTCCTGAGCAGCTGGGACTATAGGCGCTCGCTGTTACACCGGGCTAATTTTTGTATTTTTATTAGAGACAGGGTTTCACCATGTTGGCCAGGATGGTCTCCATCTCTTGACCTCGTGATCCGACCGCCTCGGCCTCCCAAAGTGCTGGGATTACAGGCATGAGCCACCACCCCCGACCCTATCAGTGGTATTTTTTAACATTAAAATGCTAATAACTGAGCTGGCTAAGAAAACACAAGGGAATTCATGCAAAAGAACTTGAGTCAGAAAGGACTGGTTAAATACAGCACCAAGAGCAGACTCACGCTGCGAGCGGGCCTCGCCCCACCAGCTATTCCTCACTTCTTAACAAAGGCAATAATTAGAAATGTCCGGTTTTATGAGAAGATTCCAACAACCCCTGTTTCTGCAGGTAGTGACTCCATTTTTGCATTCACCTCCCTGGAGAAGTCCCGAGCCCTCTGATCCGTTCCTCAGGAATCATAAAGTACCGGTATTCTAATTCCCCGGGGCTCAGGCTGACCGAGCAGCAGCTCCGTAATTCACCAGCTCATTCCTCTGGCTTGGCTGCTCCTACTCACACCTGCCAGGTACAAGTCCAGGCGGAGGGGCAGCCAGGAGCCAGACACAAGGACAGGAGCAGGATGTCCACGTAGGCCCCAGGCCCAAGGAAGCCTGGATTCAAATCCCACCTGTACCACCCACCAGATGTGTAAGGAAAATAATTTCACATCTGGGAAGACCAGCAGGTCCTGTCACCTCTCACCTGTGAACTACAAGAGGAGCTGCCTGGAAAGCCCAAATCCAGAGCTGGGAGAGAAGCTCTCCCCGTGGGGGGCACCCCCACTGCAGCGAGTTCCTCTAGGGCAAGCACCCTGTCATGCCCATTTCTGGATCCCTCAAGTCTAGCCCAGGGTCTGGCACAGGTATGACCAGCGCATGAAGGAAGACCTTGGGGACCCTCCCAGGGACGTTATCTGAGTTTGATCTGGTTTTCCCGGCATAATTCGGGGCCCACAGAGGGAACCCCGCCCACCAAGGATTCCGTCCCACTGCTTTTCGTATTAAAACTGGCCAGCCTTGATTATGTCTGAATAAACCATATCTCATGGTTTAGTCTATTTGGGTTTAATTGTGAAATACACACAGAACACAGGCCCTCTACCCCGACCCTGCACTCAGGTTTGAAACATCAAGTACATTTTGCTCCCGGCACCATAAAAACAACAAAGAACACGTCGAGTTTTCTTAAGAGCAATGAAAGCGTGAATCCATTTCTTTCGCTTCCCAGTGGGGGAAAAAATGGATTCCAACGCCCTGTGCACAAAAGTGAGGAGCACGGTCAGAAGAGAATGTGGCTGGTCGGGTTTCCTGTGTTTCCGCTGCTTTTTCTCGTGGGTACAGACATTGCCTTTTCTGGGTCTGCATTGTCCCCCAGCACCTCTTGGGCACCTGCTGGGGCTCAGTACTGCCCCAGGCACTGCAGAGACAGAGACGAGCCTGGCGGAGGAAATCGACTTGCACGAGGCTGGTGTGGGACCACATGCCAAGTCCCTGACACCTGTCAGACCCCCAAAACCTAATTTGAGAAGATCAGATGAGAAAATCTGGCCCATGCTCTAGCCCTCTTCTTCAAGGTCAAAACTGCCTTCTGTGGACTGAGGATCAGTGACTTTTTTCCCCCTATGTCCAGGGCTGGAGGAAGCCTGTCATCAGCAGGCCCCTTCCCGGAAGACACCACATCCACACCTGGCACTGTCCAGAGTGGACTGGACCCTTGGCCTCACGCTCCCCAGTGGTAAACCCCAGTAGATCTCCCGATCCTCCCAGCTCCTGTGGAGCCCCTTCCTTTCCCTCCCTCCCTTCCTTCCTTTCTTCCTCCCTCCCTCCCTTCTTTCCTTCCTTCCTTCCTTCCTTTCTTTCTTTCTTCTACAAGTAAACCTTATTTGATGTAATGTAATATTAAGTTTCACAATGAGCATTTGACTTAAATAATCATTTAAGTGAGGAATATATGTATGTTCGGTCACTTGAGAAATTCTACAGTTCAAGGCTTGGTACAAGCTTTGTCTAAAAGTTTTTTTTACCCTTTCAGAAGAAGCAGCCCTTCCCCGTGCCTGGTAAGAAGCACTGCCAATGAGAGCGGGAAGGAGTTCATAACCCAGCTTGGAATTCCAGTTGGTCTGTGAGAGGACGCTTTCTGTATTCTAAAAAACAGTATTCTCCTTTAGTGCACTCATTCTTCCCTGTGGGAGATACTGGCACTCTCCTCATCTACTGTCTTTCTGTCTCCTTAGCTGCTGCTTATTACATAGAACCATTTAAAAAATATTGTAATACCTGCAAAGAGACCTCTTCTGTTCCCTTACCTGCCCCTGACGTCCACCATTTTGTGGGGAGGATAGGGGGACACTACTGCTTAGGCACACATTTGATTTCAGGTACAGAGAACACAAAAATAAATTCTCTGGAAGGAACACCATGGGAGTCTGGAGCATTTTCCAAGAGAGGTCCAGGTGCCCTTCAATTCACACGATTCAGTTTAATACGGCGCTGCTCCATGAGAATGAACGTGTGTATGCCCCATTTCCAGAAGCAGCACCACCTTTCACAGAAAACCCATTACTCTCTCACTTCCTCCATATAACATGTGGCTATGGAGCAGCCGTGGGCCCACTACACCCTTGGATACAATGAGAGCCAAAAACATGCCAATAATCATGAGAATTCCAATGCAGCCAGGCACCACTTGCTCTTCATTCAGGTAAAAGTCCTCACAGAAGGGACCCCCCACCTCTCAGCAGGGTGAGCACAAGGACAAGCTGTCCTGAGGCGGGACACCTCTCCATGCTGCGATCTGCTCCTGAGCTGCACCCCGCAATAAGTGAGAGAGCCCCCGGGCAGCAGCCAATTTATTCATTTTTTTCAAATAGAGAAAGGCGCCATGGAGACAAGCATTTCACATCCACTGAGTGAGAAGGCCCTCCATGGGGCACCCCCACCACGGTGAGTTCCTCTGGGGCAAGGACCCTGTCATGCCCGTTTCTGGATCCCTCAGTCTAGCCCAGGGTCTGGCACAAGCATGACCAGCGCATGAAGGAAGATCTTGGGGACCCTCCCAGTTCCCTTATAGGAGTTTGATCTGGTTTTCTACCAGCCACTCCATCTCTGTTGTCCGCTACAGTCCAAAGGGAAGCCAGAGGGGAGAGCTCTGAGCATAGCTGAGAGGCTGGCCAGACCTGAGTCTGAATCTCTGTTTTGAGACTCTCTGTCAAGTTCTGCTATTTGTGTGCTGTGTGACCCCCTGATTGTGTGGCCTCTCTGAGCCCCACTATCCTCACAAGCAAAAGGGTGGGGGAGTGCCTCTTCTTGGGAGTGTTATGACAATAGGATGTCTTGCCTAGGACTGAGCCAGCCCTTTAGCAAAGTGTCAAGCCCCAGAAACACTGATGATATTGACCCTTCCCCCACCTTCATTCACACTAACTCTCCCAGGTAAGTGGCTTTCCAACAGCTAAGTCATCACTGCGATGTTGGGTACCTAAGGCCACAGTCTCGAAAGGCTTTCCAGCAGCTCAGCTTTCTCCCTCCTTCCCCTCCCACTGGCCTTTACCCTCTGATTCCCCCAGGTGTTGGTCATGGGTTGTGGCCACACCCAGATGGTGGCTGTTCATGGGACCTGCCAATGGAGGGATGGTGAGCAAGTACTTCAGTGTCCCCATTTGACAGGTGAGGAAACTGAAGCTTGGAGAGGGGAAGTCAGTGGCTAGCCTGGGACCACAATTCACACCCATTCACTGCTATGGAAGGACCGAGGATGGCCCCATCTCTAGAGCTTCCCATAATGCCTGCAGTCTAATACGGGTTCACAATGACATTGAACTTCAAATGTGCATCCATGTCACAGAGCCCCACGGGGACGGGGCAGCCAGCTGTCAAAGCACAAGCCCAGAGTCTCAAACCCAGGATGTGCCTGGAGTGCTCCCAGTGCAGATGGCAAAACCAAAGCCCAAGGCGCCCAACATGGGGCTCCTCAACACCAGGTAGGAACTCTACCTGGTGCCCAGTCTCATTGCAGGTTTCACGCTGAGCCTCGTGGTCATGCAGAAATCAATCTGTAAGTGGCTTCCACCGGGCGACAAATTTCCTTTTCTGGTTTTCAGTAAAAACTCAAGAAGGGCAGTATGGCCTAGTGGGCAGACCCAGGTCTAAGTCAGCTCTGCCACCCATGTATCATGGCTTCATCCCCACTCTCTGCCTTGATTTCCCCATTTCTATAAGGAAAGGGTTAGAGGAGATGATCTCTTGGGATCCCTGCTCCTGGATTGTTAAAGATTGACTTGACCTCAGGTCACCCAAGAAGAACCCATTTCTGGGTCAGTCCACTCCACACAGAGGGCCATGCCAGCCTCCTCTGCCACTTTCCGATTCCCCTTAAAGGAGAACGGGGCTGCCTTGCTCTGAGGTCTCTGATGTCCGTGGCCAGTGCTCTTCCTCACATCCACTAACTGCTTGAAAGCGCTGCATCCAGCACTGCATTAAAAATTAATTACACATGCTATCTTATTGCCAGTGCATAATGTAATGAGCACCAGCTGTGCTAAACAGCCAAACTCCTTTTTAAGACAGCTATAAAAAAAAAAAAAGGAAAAGAAAGGAAGAAAGAAACTGCACTTCCAAATGCCTCTCCTGTCAGAGCAGAAAAACAGCAACATCTTGTATGGATTTGAACAGAATTCTTTGATTTAGCTCTGCCTTCAGAACGTCTCTGAAGGGCCAGCTAGGAGAGTGAAATGGAATCTAGCAAGGCTGCAGCAATCTCTGCTCAGGGATTTGCTGGGCCTCTTTCATCTAAGGACAGCCGTGCTGGTAGGTGCTCCAACCCCGACAGAGCCACAGTGGAGCCCGTCTGTTCCCCCAACTCTCCAGCTCCTCTGGCCCCCACTGGTACCGTAGGAAATGTCACTTTCCAGCTACATGGGACAGGGGACTTTCTGGCATCCACCGAGCCCTGCCACCCTTGGCCATCTCCAGCAATCTGAGAATCAGCTTCCCCAAGCCTGGGGGCCTTGCAGCTCTCCATGGCTTCTCCATGGCTTCTCCTGGCACTTCCTGGCACTTCCTTGGGTCGCAGAAAGAGGCATCTGGGTTCTCAAGGCAGGTGGGCACAGACAGCCTCTGCAGCAGTGTGACCTCAAGAAGCAGGCAGATGCCGGGGAAGAATCCACAGAGCTTGCACGCAGGAGTAGCAACAATGCTATAAATGCTGGGTTGAGGATGCTGGGACCACCGGCCCTTCGGTGATGTAGACATTGCAAGCCATACAGATGACTCTCTAAATGTTTAATGACTCCCCTGAAAGTCCTTTTCCTACATCGAGCCAACCCCCATCAACACTGGGTCCTGGCCTGGTCAGCCCAGAATCATCCTAAAACAAACGTTACTTTGCAAAGGGAATCCCATGAGCACGTTTTCCAACCTTCTCACAATGGAGCTCTGCTGTCCTCACACGCTCACTCACACGGCTCCTTTTGTCTTCATCACCATACTCACCCCTCCCTCCAGAGTCTCAGTGGCTGATCTAACGCCCTCCTGGAGTGCCTCTGGCACCCCCTGCACCAGAATCAAGGCAGCGCATCCGCAGGGGCCTGGTGAGGTTGCCATCGCTGCCCGCATCACTGCGTGGCTTCCCATGGATCCTCCGGTGTTAATCAAACCCAGTCCAGAATGAAACTACAGCTTGCTTCTTGTTCTGGTATGAAATGTGCAAAGCACAGACCATATCATTAACATAAAACTTCCACAAATAAGGCCACTTTCCAGACAGACTGTATTAATTGCATCAGGCTTCCACAGCTAGGGTGGTCTAATCCACGGCACCCCATTGGATGGCTCTGGTTATAAAACCAACACAAAATGAACACTGGGATATAATTGAAGGAGGAGAAAAGGACGGATTCTACGGTTAAACCCTACTATTTACTTACAGGTATTCTTTTATCTTTATTGTCCCTTTAACCCATGCCAAGAAACCCCAGACTAGTTAAATAACACAGCAAGCACAATTTCAGTAGAAAAGTAAATTGAATTTAACTTTACAAGATTGCCCTGTGATTTCAGCATCTACTAATGACTGCAACTGACTCCCTCTATTAAAGCCAAACACTTCCACCTCCCTGAGCTGGGATCCTGTGCGTTCTTGCATGAGACCTTGAACTTCACCAAGTGCACATATTAATCACTGTGGCTGATGACCACTTGCAGCTTTTAAATATGTAATGAAGTGTCTCCATTCCTATTCCACCTCCCAAAGCTGATACATGATCTGAGCCAGCCAAGAGGCTAAATGCTTTTAAGAATGGAAACCGAGGTTCCAGCTTGAAGTGAGACCTGACAGGGTGTCAGTGTCGTGAAACCCATTCTGCTTGTCCACGGACCCTAACTTCTACAGGGCTCACCCAGTACGTGGCGTGGTTCTCAGCATCTGGCCCGTAGGATCTCACGGGATGCCCAGAACGACCCTTCAGAGTGTGTCCTATCCTTAGCTCCATTTCATATGGGGAAACTGAGGAATGGGGAGGGGAAATGACTACACAGAGCAGAACAGCCTTCACCCCCAAGCAGTCTCATGCACTTGACGATCACTTTCCAATCATGGAAGCTTGAGAACAGGGAAGGGTACCAGGATGGGGAGCACAAAGCCCAAGAGTGTCCAAACCATTCTCTGAAAGCCCAAAACCCTGCCCTGGGAGCCTAGCTAGCCCCACGCTCACTCCATTCACAGCAGCTCCACATTGATCTGTCTCAGAGAATAACAGGAGCCTCATCTTCAAATGTTACATACATACACTTGTACATACATACATGTATATGTACAGAAGGGAAAACTGAGCAATGACTTCTTTTAGGCCCCTGGCCAGTTGAAGCAAAGACCAGGACCACAGTCTGAGGCTCTTGACCCCACAGCCACTGTGCCAAATTCACTATGTGGGATTTCTCAGGGAAGAAATTTCAGTTCCCAGGAATGCCTAGACCCAAAGCCCTACATTCCTTCAGCAGAGTCAGAAAGAGTCCCTTCTCCCCACTGTGACCATTGGAAGGAGTCCAGGGTTGGGGTCCTGGAAGGCAGGGCCACCTGGGATGCTGCCAGCCCAGGGTGTGCACAAGCACATATACCTGAACAGTTTTCTCTCCTGTAAAATCACTTCCTTCTATAAATAACTGCAGATTCTGTAACAGGCGTGCAATTAACCTGTGTGGAACACGTTTACACTGGGGTTCTTCATATTAATTTGAAGAGATGGGTTCAATGCATCCTGATCCTTGGACAAAACCAAGAAAGGACGGCAGGCCCGTTCCATCTTTACAAAGACCTGCTTCTTCCTAACAGGTTACTAGGAACTTAATGACTCCGTTCCAAATGCTCATTAAACAGGCACTAAAAACACTTAGGCAAACAGCCCCGTGCCAGGGACACAAACCACAAAGGGATGAGAACCACCAGAATAGGATGGTTTCAGGGATTGAAATTGATCGGGAACAGGGCGGTGCAAGCTGGTGCGGGCCAATGAACTGGGCCCGAGTGAAAAGAGAGAACTCTACTGGACATGGTGGCAGAGGGCTGGGGGTAACAGCAGGCCCCTTAGAAGGGTGTCCTGGAGTGGCCCTAGGGGCTCAGCCTCCTGTAGTCCTAACCCCAGGAACAGGACACTGCCCTTCCTCACGCCCCTCCCAGAGCACTGTAGCCAAGCAGGGGTTGCTCACAGGCTCTGAGTCCTGGCAGCTCTCAAGGCCTAAAATCCAAAAAGGCTTCTAATGCCAGAAGAAGAGCCAAAGCCAAAGATGTGGCGGGTGCTGGATGCAGAGCCTGGCATCAAATCCCACCTCTGCCACTCCCTCCTCCCTGCTCCTCCTTCTCGTTATGCAGGTCCCCACTCCCTGTCCTCCCCACCACTACATCGCAAGCTGCAGGAGGGCAGGGACCTGCCTGCTGACTCTTCCTATGTGTGCACAGTGCTACAAACTAGGTGCCCTCCAAATGGCTTCAAGCTAAAGAATGAATGGATGGATGGATGAATGGATGGATGGATGGATGGATGGATGGATGGATGGACGGATGGATGGACAGATGGACAGAAGGCTGGATGGATGGGCGAATGGATGGATGGACAGATGGATGGACAGATGGACAGACAGATGAATGGATGAGTGGATGGATGGATGGATGGATGGATGGATGGATGAATGGACAGATGGATGGACAGATGGATGAATGGATGGGTGGGTGAATGGATGGATGGATGGATGGATGGATGGATGGATGGATGGACGGATGAATGGATGGACGGATGGATGGATGTGAGCTGTGAGACCTCAACATTTCCGAGCATCTTTTTCTCATCTGCAAAATGAGGAGAGTAAAGCATTAGGTTGCTGTGAGAAATAAATTCCAGAAGGCACACAAATGCCCAGCACCGTACAGCACATAGAAGACCCTCCACACACAGTCCTTATGAGGATCCCAGTGGCACATATGAGGACTCGCTGTTGGCAGAGTCCATCAGAGCCAAGGCAGTGGAAAGTTCATTTGACCTCCCATGGATGTGGGCAGAGGCAGCATGGTTCCATGGGAAGAGGGGCGGCCTTTCTGAAGGCACCCAAGGACAAATCCCAGCTCTGCCACCCTGGGAAGCCACTCTCCCTCCCCAAGGCCTTGCTTCTCCATATGCAGAATGGGGATGATAACAGCTCCTGCTCAGCACCATACAAAGATGCAAAGTGGGCCTGGCCACTTGAGGGAGGGGCTCAGTCCTCTAGCTGAGTCTCATCTACTTCGGCAGCATCTCAGCAGGGCCAACAGAGGGTTAAGCAAAGCCCTGGGTAAGCCTCTGATGAGATCAGATTTCTGTGCTGCCGCAGAACTTGACCAAGTCCAGTAATAAACACTCAGGCTGATCTTTGATAGCACGGCCCCCCCAGTGGCTGCGGAGGCTGCAACGCCAATGACAGGAAGCCGTGAGAACAGGGCAACCACCCAGAAGAAGCAGGCACCCCTTGCTCAGCAAGCAGGGCCTTCTGCAGACTCAGAACAGATTTACTGAGCCAGGACGGGAGGCCTGAGCATCTGGGGACCAGCACAGCTTAGAACGGGGAGACGGCGTCTTTGCAAGTGGTTCTGATTCCTTCCCCGAGATTTTGGGTTTTGCTTTGTGCATTTAAGGCACAAGCCCAGTAAGAAGCCAGAACTCCCTCTTGGAAGCCAGATCCTATAATGTCACCACCTGTCACAGCAGGGAAGGTATACTAAACGCTCCAGGCCACCCTACTAGGGAGCTCTGGCGCCCAGGGAGCTCTGGACCCTGGAGCAGGGGCTGCCTGTGGCCTTTTACAGAGCTGTGGCTATGGCCTTCTGCAGAGCTATGGCTCCAACAGGGACCGTCCCTGGGGACAGCTTCAATCCAAAACAAAACCTGCCCAATAAAAATAGTTTTCCTTTCACAACTCAAGTCAAGAGAAAGCCTGCACCATGCCTGGTGACAAAGCAGGGACCAATCAAATCTGCCCCAGCTCTGCATCCACCCTCTCTCCTTTCCTGTCCCTGCCACAGCAACCAGGCCACAGCCGACTGCCACGTGTGTCTGTGTCAGCATCCTGGCTTGTGTGGCCACAGCGCTTTCACACCAGGCCCTGCTGACACGCTGTGGGGACAGACTTGTGAGAGGGCCCTTTGCCTCTGACTTCACAGGGACCCCAAGAATTCCCAGAGACCCTAGGTGGAACAAGATCTTGGGTTCCACCTGCGGAGAGGCAGAGCACATAGAGGAGGACAGTGCTGTGTTGCCACCCTGCCCCGTCTGCCCATCTGTAGAATGGGCAGTGGTGACACCGCCCTCCCAGGAAAGCAGGACGAGTAGGCACAAACACAGCTGTGTATAAATCTGGCCCAGAGCCGGACGCACAGCAGGTACTCAGCCCCCACCCCTGCCCCTCACACACCCCACAGGGTTTCACTCCCTCTCGTGGCCGCAGCTTTGTAGGAGGCTCCTTTTGAGCCACTTTCTTTTTCAAAGTTAATGGGCAACACATTCTCCCAAAGAGAAACTCAGCATTTTGGACGGCTCCAGCAATGTACACAGACAAGCAAGGAATCCTCCCCTAGCCTTGTCTTGGCGGGACAGGGGGTTGTCTGGGGTGGGGGAAGCGGTGGCAGTGGCAAGGGCAGAAGAAAACTTCAGATGTTAAGTGTTATCCGATTAAGTGTTATCCAACCCAAAGAAACGGGATTGGTAGGCTAGGGATGCATTCTGGGAACAAGACTCAGAACGGGTGGGGGCCCGGTGGGGACTTCTGCCACGGGGCACCGGGCACTGGCTCGCAGTTCAGTGAACATTCTTCACCACTTCCCCTGGCACCCCAAAAAGCCTTCTGGGTGGGAGCTGCCCTTCCTCCCTGGGCCCCCACCTTGCTCCAGCGCTGCCCACGGCACACCCCGCCATCCCCGGGGGCCCACCCCCAACCGCCGCGTCGGTCTGTTACCTGACAACTGACACTGGCATCCAAAGGGAGCCTCCGTCTGACCCTCACCCTGAGTCCCGTCACCCGAGACCGGGCGCGCGCTGCAGCACGGCAGGGGGAGGCAGGGCGGGAGAGCGCCCAGGGCCCGCAGAGGTGAAGTGATCACGGATGAGTGAGGGTGGGAGGAGGCGGTTATGGGGGCCACCGCTGGCAGCTGGGCAGGCCTGCACGGCCCTGGAGAAAAAACAATAGAAAAGACTGGTCAGTCGGGCCCTGGACCGAGTGAGGGGCACGGGGTGGGACGGGGCCCGGGGCGTGGGGCTCGGCTCAGGCCACCCTTCGGGGGTGGGAGGCCCCAGGGGTGCCAGGCGCTGCAGGGAAAGCAGTCGGGACACAGGCAGGGGAATGGGTGTGGGGAGGTGGACAGGGGGCTCTGGGAAGGGCCCTGTTTCCACAGCTGCCAGGCTGGGCTGTTGAGGAGGCAGGACCCCATCTCTGGGGGCCAAGTGCAGGGGGCTGGGCAAATGGGGGCTGTGAGGGCCCCGCCCTCAGGAAGGACCCCCGACGTGGGGGCTTCTGGAGCAATCAAGCAGGTTCCATTTGGGGATCTGTTTCCAAAACTTCAGGCTACCCCTCCCTGGAAGAGCTGGGAAGCTCAGCACCTCCCCTGTGTGCTGTCTCAGGATGGGTTGCTCGTACAGGCCAGGGACAGCTCGGCCTGCCTCCAGGTGTCTGAGCACTGAGAGTCTCCCGGCTTGCAGACTACCTGCAGGGGCTCTCTCCAGCCCCAAGCACCAAGCATGTGCACCCCAGCCCCAAAGCCCTTCAGAAGGCTTTTGCACCCCCACAACACCCCAAGAAAACCCTGGCGCTGCTCAGCCCCTCCTAACATCTCAGCCTGGCTTGGGAGGCCTCCCGCCATGTGACAGAGCAAGGACGCAGGGCCAGGGCCCGCCCCGCCTCTGCCCAGCCCCACAGCTCGCTCAGCTCCCTGGCAAGGCCTGCGTTTGATTTAGCCGTTTATCTTAAATGGCTAAGAGACCACCAGGGCAAAACATTTGTGTGAAGCCCTTGCCAAAACCACAAGTGAAGAAGCCCAAATTCCCTGGGCAAATAATTGAACAGGAAAGCATCAGAGAGACAGAAAGGAAACATCAACAAGAGGACGGGCAGCTGGGCCCGGATGGCTCCGGCAGGGAGGCCCAGCACAGGTCTGCACGGCTGGGGTCTGCCCACTCCAGGGCCCCCACGTGGATCCCCCCCAGCCCAAGGAGAGCCACAGGGGCCTGCGAGCCACCGTGAGCCAGGAGCCTGTCAGTCTTCATTGAACTGAACTTCCTAACACACTCACGGTGGGTGGGGCTTAGGATACCCATTGCACAGGCTGGCGTGACTGCAGGAAACTGCAGACATCAGCAGCCCCATCCAAACCCCAGCTGTCTGGCCCCAGAACCAGGGCTCTTTCTCTGTACCCTGGTTTCCCTAAAACATGGGTTATCCAGGATTGAGGCATTGGGGCATTGAACAAGACCCCCTGCTTAGGGACTGCCAAGTGTCGGTGTCCCGTCAGGAGGTCAAAGCTAATGCCAACACGGCTCGGACCCCTCTGGGCCACCAAAGACCCCATATTAGGTTAGGCCTAGGGCCCAGGGTGTTTCTGAGCTAGGGTTAGCCCTGGGAGGACATGGCTGAGGAACCTGTAAACCGTTTCAGTCTCAGATGCTGATGGGAAGGCCATGTCCTAGATTTAGTGCCGTTCCTCAAGGAAGGTCAGCACCTGCCCCCTCCTGGAAGCCTGCCCTGACCTGAACCTCCCTGGCCTGCACGCCACATGTGATCCTGTCCACTGGTGGTCTCAAATCCCTATGTGGGCCTTCCCTGCAGACCACTGAGGACATCCATCATCATGACAGCCACTTCGCTCAGCAAACATCCACATTCTGCAGTGGGGAAACTGAGGCTCAGGGATATCTGAGACTGGAACCCAGCTGTGTCTCCAATGCTCTGCTTCCCTCTAGGGCTGCAGTGAATGGGGTGAAGGGACCAGGGCTCGTAGGATCTGTAGTCAGGGGAGGAGTGAGATCCTGGGCTCAATCCAGCCATTGGTAGTTGCAAAGGCCAAACCCAAGCTCCGGTTCCTGGGTTCTGTGTGAGGCGACGACACAGCCAGCACCATTTATCATGATGGAGAAACCAGCAGAAGCACCTCGAGGCCTGGTAAGGTTGTCCCAGGTGCTAAGGAGCTGACTCTGTCTCCTTGGCGAGAGGAACAGTTGGAGAGCAGCTGGAAAACAGGCAACTGGCCACACCCTTCTCATGGAAAGGTCCAAGGTGGGGCTCAAGCCAGGGTCTGTAGAGGTGATGTCACACACCACGAGATGCGCCCTGCATAGGGGTCGGGGGCTGGGCCGCCCTGGACAGGTTCCCCAGGGCCTCATTAGGAATTCTGACCTTCCTGAAGTCGACCTGCTTCAGGGGCCAGCTCAACTGAGGCCAAGGGAGGGGGTAACCTGGAGAGGGGCTTCAAATCCCAGGCTCTTCGGGGCTTCTCTGGGGCTCTCAGAGCACCTTCTACCCTGGGAGAGGTTTCCCCATGGGGCAGCTTAAACCCAGAGCCCTGCCCAAAGGTGGAACTCAAGAAATCTGAAACTATTGCAAAAGCCCAAAGTGATGAAAGGACCCACATACTGCGTGATTCCACAGATATAAAATGTTCAGAAGCAGCAAATCCATGGACACAGAAAGTGGCGGTTGCCAGGGGCTAGCAAGCCAGGAGGGGCAAGAAGGGAGGCTAGTGGGTACAGAGTTTCTTTGGGGGGTGATGAAAATTCTCGGGACTTAGGAGTGACAGCGGTATGACATTGTGATTGTACACTTTAAAATGGTCAACTTTACATCACGTGACTCTTAACCCGGAAAAACAGCCTCAGTACCTGTCCCAGCCTACCTCCTGGCCCCCATCCTTCCTCAGAGGAGGGGTATCTGCCTTTAAAAGTGCAGCTGGGAAATCCAGAAAGCACTTAAGGAGCCCTTGAGGCCTGGGGACAGGGTGTGCGGCCACACGTGCACAGAGGAAGCCACCAGAGCTCCCACGCCGCACAGCCTTCAGGACCAAGAGGCCTAGATTCAAATTCCTCCTCAGCCATCTCCTAGCCTCCTGGTTGAAGGTGAGTCACTTTCTCAGATCCTCAGCTCCCTCAGCTTTAAAGGAAGGGTCAGAGTCAGGGACAGAGGAAGCGCGCAGCAAAGGGTCACCATCCTTCTCTCACTTTCCATTCCGATACCTGCCCCACTCTCTATGGTCCTTTCCAAGGCACCAGCACTGCCCAGCAAAGAAAGCAAGAGGGTGTGCTCTGAACACAGCAAAGCCCACTGCAAAGACCTGCAGGACACTCCGAAAAGAACGCTTTCTTTGGAGGTCTATGCACACACAAAAAAAGTTTAAAAACAAGGCCCCTAAAATGCTTCTTTGGCTCTAAAGCAGGGCAATGATACATAAGCTCATTCTTGATGCCTTCTTGGGTTTAAGCATTCCACAGGGGTCTGTCACCCGTTTCTCTTCTACAGGGACTTTGCAGATGCTCCTGCTCCGTTCCTCACACATGCGCACTCACCCAGCGAACACGCCCACCGCCCAGGAGTGTGGAGACACAAAAACGCCTGGAAAAGCCCCAGCCCGGTTTGGGGAGGATTTCAAGCCTTCCGCGCCCCTGAAGCCTCTGGGGCATCCCCTCCCAAATGGGAGGATTACAGATTCCACGTTCGGAGCTAGAGAGCGGTGGTCAGGAATACACTGTGCAGGAGACGTGTATTTTTCTCCCTACTGGTGCCTTTCAATTGATACATTTTTTTAAGCAGAGAACTCCTACTGATAGTGCAGAAATGAGTCATAGATCAAGGAAGGAGACAGCCAGGGAGGCAGCGCGCCGTGAATGAGGGACACTGGCAAGGGAACCTGACAGTCCCTGCGCCCCCTCCCCCCATGCCAAGACATTAATTCTCACAAGTCGGAGAAAATTACTATGCATGAATGCAAAAAGCATGATCAGGAGTAATTAACATGGCTTCATATGCAAATTTTATTAATGCAGAAGTACAAAGTCATTATGCAAATGAAACTTACGTCAACTCTCTTGACAAATATTCATCTCTGAGGCTCAAGTTTCTCCCTTTTTATTTATTTATTTAATTTTCTCTCCCCCCCTTCTCTTTTATCTGGGCTTTTTTTTCTTTTTGGTGGGGGGAAGGACAGAGTTGGGGGCGAGAGGTGGCGCCGGTGGACGCTACAGGGGCGGCGGCAGCAAGCCATAAGGACTGTTTGACAAGTTTGCAAAGTTGTTTTCCAACCAGAGAAATTTATTCTTGCATTGTTGATTTTTTTTTTTTTTTTTTTTGGTTGTTGGCAGGTACAAGACAGCTCATAGGAGCAGGGAAAAAAAAATTTTTTTAATAAAAAAAAAAGCTCTGGGCAGCAGGCAGCCAATCAAAACGCCAGAGCCTGTAATGAGGGCGATTGATGGCTGTTTGGCTTTTACTGCAGGGTAATGAACTAGAATCCAGTCTGAGGAGGGGGAAAAATATGAATATTCATGAGACTGTGCTCCTGCCTTTGATGATTAAAGAAATTTTTAATATTCAAATAAGCGCTTGCCAAGTGATTAACAAAGAACAAGCACGCAGAAATATGGAAATGGAAGCCGGGAAAGATTTGAGAGGCGAGCGTACTGTGCAGGAAAGGCAGCGCCACATTTCATAAACAAGATAGGCAGATAACCCAATTCCAACGCGGGCAAATAGAAATATTTCTTTCTGATCACTTAAATATTTTGCCAGCTACTTTGTCTTAAGGATGATAAAAAAAAATGCTACATATTAAGAGGGCGAGGGGGAGACATCACGTGAAGTCAAATGCCTTGCTCACATTTAAAAATCATTATTCTTATCCTAGCTCATCTCTTCCCACCCCAACGGGAAATTGGGATCCTTTTTCCGGTTTGCTACAGAGGGAAGATGGAGGAGAAGCCAGCACAGACTTTAAACTCCAACGCCTGAAATTCAGGCCTGCCGGTTCTGGGCAGGCACCGCCATGGATTGTGGTCATCTGGTGCTTCTAGGCTGGTCCAGAGGGAGCAGTGATGTCTAGTGGGGAGGGGGCGTAATGCTGGTGCCTGGAGTCTATAGAGCTCAGGCCTCCTGGAGGCTCAGGCCCTGCTGTAAACACAAGGAAAAGGTGGTCTTCGGGAGAGAAGGGTGGTGGGAGGCTCTTGAGAGGCTGAAGGGACCCTGACCTTCAGCCCAGGGCCTGGCCTGAGGGTCTTCAGGGCCATGAGGAAAAGCATCCTCCACCCATCCCACCAGCTCCAAGACCTGTCTGCTAAGACTGCACGCTCATATTTTAACAGCTCCACCATGGGTTCACATTGAAGCACATAATAACAGTATTAGCTGGTAAAATGATCCTGCAGTTAAAATACATCTAATTAGCGGCCCATGACATCCATTTTGGCAATTTCCTATTTGAAAGAAATGGAGTGCTACCTTACATGAAACAGGCACTGGGTGTTCACCCGACAAGACCGGCCTTCTCATCATTTGTCTTTTTTCAATCCCTTTTATTGGGGGGCTGTGGGGGGTATAGAGGGGGAGCAGCTGAGACAATAGGAAGAGAGAAGAACAATTCTAGGGAGCCTTCTTCGTTGCTCAGTTTCAGAGCTACACAGGTCTCTGGAGTGGGAGGGGACTCAAAAAATAAATTCCTTCACTCCACAGGTATTATTTCATTTCTTTTTTTTTTTTTTAGCTTTTAATTACCAAGGTCTAGGAATCAGCAATGACTAAAACTTGTTTTTCATTTCCTTGAAAAATATTCAACAACAATCATAATAATAATAAAGCAGAAAGGGAAAGCCAAGCATTGACATAAACACATAGGTGACCGTGAAAATCTGCAAGTCTAGGGCGGGTCCCCAAGTCAGGACCAGAAGGGAGTGGGTGTGCCACGTGGCTCAGCTCACGGCCTTGGAGCATTTGGGGCACCTAGAAATGCCAGGCCGGGCAACGGGGCTCCCCAAGTCCCACCTCCCACTCCTGGATTCTCGTTCTCATGAGACGCCACTGTTCTGTCTGGTCACCCAATGGCCACTACGGGTCCCCAGTCCCTTGCTGCCGTGGGTTTTGGTTTAGGGGTGAATATGTAGGTGTCTTTGAAAAGAATAGCAATGAAAATGGAAAATGAGGTCTCACAAGGTTGTGCACAGCTGTGTTTAAAAAGTTCCTTCAGGGTCAATACATGGGAGACATAAAAATAGTTCGAATCTATGTGTGGCTTCTACACGGGCAGCCAGCTGAAAGCCAGCAGTCACTGCAAGTGGCTGGGAGAGGAAGAATCCAGATGCAGGTGAAAGAGTCTCTCCAGCATCCCTCATCAACCATCTAGGCCCTGATGGACCCAGAGAGGGTCGCTGAGGGGTGCCAGGCGGCAGAAAGGGAGGTGGGCTCACCAGGGCCCTCCAGGAACATGTGTAACCGCTCATCTTTGTGCTTGAGATCACTTTTACCATCACTTCCACAAATGACCATCCAGAGATCCCCACAGGCCACCCACAGGCCCCCCACAATCCCACGTGGCCACCAAGATATCTCCCTGCACCCACCGCGAGAAGGCTTGGCCATGAGGGAGACTAGAAGCACACCTTGGGGAGCACCCTGAGCCAGGCTGCCCTCCTCTAAGCTCCTCCTCTCAGGGCACTTCCAAAATCTGTCCTGGTGAATCACCATTCACGCTATTTTCACTCTCCAACACGCTGTCCATCTAACACATCCCAGAAAATGGAGAGGCAGAGCAAAGGAATGACCGTGTCCCCCAACGTTACCAAAACCTTTCTCCTCCTTCCACCAGAGATTAGAAAGGGAAAATGCCCCCTAGCAGCTGTGTCTTGCCATTTAGAAGGGCACACTTGGGCACACCCCTTCCCCAGGTCCAAAAACACCTGTTTCGTTGACTGCCAACTCCAATTTCCTCAAGATGCAGGCCACTGAAATATCCAGGGCTGCACCCTGAGCCAACGACTGGTGAGGTTCTATCACAAATTCCAACACCAAGGCCCCTGTGAGGGGGCAGAGGACATTTCAGATGTTGCTGAGAAGGAAGGGCGTCCCTCAGCCATCTTCTGTGAATCACAGAGGCGGAGGGGGCTGGCCGTTCCAGCCCCTAAGTGAGCATCTGCTGGGGGTAGGAGGGACAGTGGGGGACACAAAGCTTGGAGTCTTCTTTTGCTTGTCTCTGGGGAAAACCCTGGAGTGCTCTGAACAACTGGAATGCAAACAAAGCACTTCCACTTGTCCTCCAGCCGGGACATTGGTCATTCCTTGGCTCCTACACATCATGCCTCGGGACACATATAGAAAAATAATATAACTTCTCTGGGGTGACCTCAGGCAGGCAGGGTCCACCAAACTGGGACCCACAATCCTGGAAGAGGCAGGCCTGAGGACAACAGAAGGGGAAGCCCTGTGTCACGCTGGTTAGAAAATGTGTGCATGCACATCTATTACCTATAAGAGAGCTTCTATATACACACACATATGCACATACACACAGAAACACTCATCTATCAGCAACGTGGGCGTGTGAAAATGTCCTGGGTGCATCCAACCAGAGTCCACAGAGGCCATGGAGAAATCGCAGCTGAGAGATTCTCTAAATCTCACCAGCAAAACCAGCCAGTCAATACCTGGCAGAGGAATTGCCCCTTTTCCTCCTGGTTCAGGCTTTTTGATCTGAGGTGCAGTTGCCACTTCAACCTTCAGCAGTCTCTGCTCTCTAAGACAGTCTAATCCAAATCCTTCGGGAATTGTATCTCCGGTTGCGTACAGAGCCACCAACAATACACTCCGTGTCATCTGCATAAAGCATAACTTGATGAAGAATGAAGGCAGCTACAAGCTGAAGTGAAGTGTTAGATAAGTCATTTGGATTCCAAGCATAAAGTGTAGAACTTGGGGTTGGGACCCGTAGCCTTTCCCAGATGGAACTAAGGGACCGGATTCCAACGACAAGCTTGGCCAGGCATCCCTTAGATATGTTCCTATGTCTTCATTAATTTAGAGCTGGGGGTGGGGGTGGGGGTGGAAACACACCATTAAGATAGAGGTCACGTGTCACACGAGGCCAAACCCAGGAAACTCATCTTCAGATGGGGTGCCTACAGGGAGTTTTAAACTAAGGATACCTTCTTCTAACCCCTCAGCACCCACCGTCCCTGACCTTGGAAGAATGTCCTGGAAACACTGAATCCTGATGCATGTTAAAAATCCGGCCCTCTATAAAACATGTTTAAAAACTGGTGAGTTCAGGAAGTTGTGGTTCCAAGGTCCCACAGGCTCCAACAGGGGCTTCTGCTCAGCAGCCATGCTCAGACAGTGGAATAAACAGAAGGAGGAAGGCTGAGCTGTGAGAATCCCGGAGAATTAAGAATGAAAATACACGGCACAGCCAATAAAAAGAACGTAAAGAAAACAGAGTGCCCAGCAAGGAGGTTATTGGGATGACTCAAGCCCAAAGCAGCCAGAAAAGGGGACGGAAATTTCAGGTGCAGATGGAGTCATGGATGTGAGCAATGTAAGCACGGTCGATCTTTTTAAGACCAGACCATAAAACTCTACCTGAGCAATCAGGCAGCAGACAACCACCGGGCAGGCAGGGTTTCTTGTTTCAGATGGAACAGAAATAAACCTGGTTAGTAGAAGGTTAAAAAAAGAAAAAGAAAAGAAATCAAATTGTAAAAAGGAGGACCCTGCTATAGTTTAAATGCACATGTTGTTTTGTGTTGTATTTAATAGAATTATAGGCAATTGATTTCCACTATTGTAATAAAAAATATCCAGCTCTCCCCTGGATTTTGTTGATGATTAAATCTCTTTTTTCCCTTTCATTTCTCTTTTCCTTTTTCTAATGGACTTATTTCAGTGCTTTGCATTACATAAGAACAAAATCTTTCTATGGCCTCTTTATGTTCCTAAGCCAAGTCTGAAATGTCACTGACTAAGAAATTGAACAGGCCTGTAATTACTTTCAACAAAGTAGTTCCTTGAACTGAGTTTTCTGTATGTAGATGGCATTTAATATACATATTGTAAGCCTTCTTTTCAGCACAGGTAACATTTGATGGCAAAAATCACAGATTTTCTTCCAAGGGAACAATGTAACAGCTACCTTCGTATTTTTTGACGTGAAATCCATTTTCATCTCCTCACACACTAGCAGTGATGTGCAGTGTGTGCACAACAAAATTTGTAAAAATTAACACTTCGCAGGATTAATTTAATAAAGATTGTTAGCACATTAACACTAGTAACATTGCTCCTTGCGATTCATCTAGCCACGCTCGAGACGCCGCTCTAACAGAGCTTTACGTTCAGCTGAGGTTTATACCGTGATTTAATGTAATTAAAGAAGCCGGCAGCGCAGCCTCAATGGAAATATCATTTCTATTGCAGAGTATTCCCATTAGAAACTGGGGGAAATCATAGCACGCTGACTTTGATTTTGTTGCAATTTTTTTTTTCCTCGGCTATCTTTGAAACAGAGCTGATGTGCTGGACCTCAGAATTTACTGCAGAAACCCTGCAAAGATTCCACGATAAGACAAGTCTCTTCTCCCTACAGGAGTGCCCAGTATTTACACGCCACCTACTTATTTGAAACTGTTTATTTTCTAATTTTTTTAAATCTACAGCCTCTGTTTGACTGTAATTACTCAGGGAGTTCTCTGCCCAGCACCCCATCATGAAAATGACTTTTCAGATACCCCAAAACAACATCATAGATAAGAACTCAGAGGTGGGCAGGCCTCTGGAACCACTCTTACACACATAAACAATAATCCTGTAGCTAGGATCCCAACAAGTTCCAATTCCAGATTGGGGCGAGAATCTAGCTGTAATCTCAGGGAAAGAAAGCAGCATCGTTCAGGAGGCCTCAGAGACTAAACAGACAGAAAACCCAAAAGAAAAAGAAAAAAAAAATCTTTGCACCACATCACCAAAATGGCAGAGAAAATTAAGTCTTGGGGCTGAGAAGAAGGGAACCTGACTCGGCTCCTCCGCCTCTGACAGCTGCCTCCTGCCCCTGGAGCGGCCAAGTGCAAACAAAAATGAGACCTTTCTTCTCTAAACCTGCCTGCTACATGTCCCGTGCTGTAAGGGTGACCAAGCGCTTTTTCCCCTCCGTAAGTGCATTTGAATACCCTTATTCTACATCCTAATTTCTCTGAAAAAAACATCAGTGTCACTAAAAAAACGTCACTCTGTTTTGCAAAATCCAGCAGCTTCCTTGGCAGTGAGAAAGGCTGGCTGGCATTATCCCCTCATTTGACAAAACTACTATTTCTGGGCATGTGCTCAAAAGCAGGTAGGAAGCAAATGCTGAGAAATAAGGAAGTAAAAACAGCCAACAGATTTTTCACTACCGAGAACGCCAAGCGTAAACACGATTTATTTAGCTGTGTTTAACGTGTCTGTCCTCCACTCCGCTACAAGCCCACTTGGGTTTAAGGAAAGGGTGGGTAGAAGGGGACAGGAAAAGAGGAGCTGGGAGGACATCAGGGAGAGGGAGCCGGGCAGGCGGCACTGAAGGGAGACTTCCTGAACGGTTCGGTTCAGAGTTTTAGGAGAACAAGAATCTTCTACCCCAAAATACACGCATGTGTCAAAAGAAGGCAGCACTAATCTGCTGGTTAATTAACGAGCTGCCACTAACAAAAGATGGAAGAGCTCGTTCATACAGACAATATTTACGTGGGCGTTGCGTGATCTTGTCCCCCAGCTTCCCTACCTTTTCTCGCAAACCAAGTGGGCTGGGTACAGCGACAGGCGGAGGAGAGGCCCATCAGGTTGGGAGGGTTACGAGTCCAGCCGTGGAGAGGGGAATATCACTGCCTTCCTTGCCCAGCCTTGCATGCCCACGTGGAATTTACTTAGATCTGTATTCAATTAGGAAGCACCAGACAGCTCCTGGCTCTCAGCCTGCACCAACGCAGACTCCGGGTATCTGCCGTCCCCCACTCCAGCCCCGAAGCCAGTGAACAGGGGCTTGCTCAAGGCCCCCGTGGGGAAAGGAGACGGCCACACTCTCCCACCCCTACCCCACAACTCCAGTCCCAAGTCTTGGCCCAGCCAGGGTGAACAAACCCAATATATAAAGAAAGCTTCTGTATTTCTGAACTAACAAGACTAATCCAGAGGTTTTGGGCCCTGCCAGAGGTTATTTTATTAAAAATCTATTTCAAGTCATTCAGCTTTTGCTGGAAAAAAGAAACCAAGCCACTTCCAAAGAAAAGCAACAACCGAAAAGTGAAATGGAGCCCCAACAGGACGCTTAGGGCCTCTGGTTTCCCCAGCGAAGGTACCATTTCACAGCAGCCAGCTGTGTGCTCCATGGGAATAAGTGCCAATTTTTGTTAGCTCTGACAGGCGGCGAGAATTTCCTCACCAGTCGGCTTGAGTTCCTTCCTCACCCGCACCTAGCAAGACTGTGCATTTAAAGACTGCCTGCTGTATGCATTCCTCAACAATCCAAGTCCATATGGCCCCTGTCCAACTCCTCTCCTTCTGGAGCCTGAGACCAAATATCAGGAAAAAATACCTTTTCTAGGGTATTCAGGTCAAGGGCTACAGTGACATTATTCAGTGTCAAGATTTTGAATCATGTGACAATCCCAACAATAAGGAGCCAGGGTGGGGGAACAGTCCTCTAAAATGCATAGGGAGAGGGGGGTGTCTCCTATTGGTACCAGGTTACTAAATCGAAAACCCAAGTCCCCTCCCCACATAAACCTCCTCCCAAAGCCCCTAATTCTTCCCCCTTGCAGTAAAAAATTACACCCCCTACAAGCAGCTATTTGATTCCTTTCCCTTTTGCAAATTAGCCACCCTGCCCCCACACACTGAAGAATAACAGTTCTCCATTTTTATGATGTCTTTGAAATCAGCAATTGCTTCACTCCTACCGAGGGGTTGTGTTCATATCTGGACAGTGACGGGAAAGTAAACAATTGGCTTGCCCCATTTTACAGATGAAGAAACTAACAGATGAACTGATTTGCCTTGGGCTGTTTAGAAAGGAGATGCATCTGAGACTACCCCATGTCACATGCCAACCTCTAGATTCTGCTGCTCTACAATGAGACGGCCCCTGATGCTCCAGCAACAAAGAGTATTGAACCTCTAAGCAGAACTCAGGTGCCACTCCGGAAGCCACCCTCGTAGGAAATCCTATACGAAAATCTAGATCTCTCAAAGCAATAAAATTGAAGATGCCGAACATAGCACCTCTGAAGGAGACTACCAATTGCACTGGTATTTCAACATGATCCAGCTGAGAGAATCCCCCATTTCCAGGCAAATCTCCCACACACTGCTCCTAAAAAAAAAAAAAAAGCAGAGCAAGTGTTTGAAGACACCTGCCAGGGCTCAGAACCACACACCGCCGGGCAGCCCACCCTGCCACTCAGGCACAGAAAGTGTGTGCCCTCAAAGACGACAGAACACCCTGGGGGCTTCCAGTTATCCTTAAGGAAGATTCTGAACAAGAACCTTTGACCACACTGTCCAAGCCTTAACCTAAACTAGAGGGAGAAATCATCCAAAATTCTGATCACTGTAGAGCCGTCAAAATGAAGAAAATGAAAAAAGTCAGCCTCCCCCTCAGTGTACCAGCCAATCCTTCAGCAACCACCGGTTACCTATCTTTCAAGCAAAACATGAAAAATTACCCCCCCCCCACACCCCTTGTCTCCAAAAATCCTAAAATGTACATCACTTTAAATGAACTGCAGAGACCTATGATGGGGCCCCTCAAACACACACATAATTAGCGTTTCATCTTTCTTTCTGTAAAGGAATCCGGTAACATAAATATTAATCAAACACGAGAATCTGCCAGTTCGTTTTGGACCATTGTGAGTGCCGGGTTGTGATCTTTACCCGTATTTACAGATATTCAAAGGCAGATTCTGTCTTGTTAGAACTGTTATAAATGGACGTCTGAGAAATCAGCGAGCAAGTTCAGGCAGATAGGAAAACCTTCCTGTCCAGGACTGGCAGTAGTTTTGAGTTCCCAAGTGTTGAATTTGTTACCTTTTCCGGAGGCCTTTCAAAAAATAAATTGACAAATGCGTTCAGATTCCTCGACCAGAAGAGCTGGCTGCTCAAAGTTCAGGTTAACTAAATCTGAGATTTTAAAATCAACTCTTACTCAAAACGCCATGAAGGTGCCGTTTACAAAATAATTTAGCCCTGAGAGCACTGAAAGTGTAATATACTGTTTCTGACCCAAATCATAAATACATATGTATATGCATATTTTTAAACTCCCTTGACTCTTGTTATAGCAAATCTATTCTGTCTAGTTCAGATTTATTTCTGAAAAAAAATGGAAAATAGAGATATGGCTCCAATCCTAGCCTGGAAAAGCTGTCACCGTGAAGGTAAACTTTTAATCAGCTACAGGCGAACAGCATACACTTATTTCCAGAGTAACAGCTTTGGGGAAATGTTTGAACGTTTTCTTAAGAAGTTCGTGGTGGATAACGCTGGGAGTCCAACCACTGCTTTTCCGGGTCTTTAAGGGTCTGTTGAAGTGTTTTAAACAATTGGAGGCCAATTCTTAAAGCACAAAACTAGAGACTCCTAGCAAGGTGACGATTTGCATACAAATTCTTCTTGGAAGGGGTTATCCTAAGAGAAGCCAGGCTGGAAGGAGGCCTGCCATGAATCCCCTGTAATTCCGGGAGCTTCGGTGTCCCACTCTACTGGAGAGTTCCATTCCCACACAATTGGGAATCCCAGCTCCAGGATTCCATCTAGAAAAGCGGGCTTACTCTCCTCCTCCTCGGGAAAAAAATAAGGTCCCCACGAAATCCCCACTTTGAGCTGGGGCTGCTGCCCCTGGATGACCAAAAAAAGTACAAGGGAACTCGTGGAGGCTCCTTCCGTCCCTGCCCCACCTGGATCCCGGGAACCGCCCGCTCTGTCCCACCAAGGTGGACTGAGGAAGACGGCGCCACTCTTCAGGGCTATGGCGGCGGGCGGAAGAGGGATCCCCGTGCGCCCCCAGCACCCAGGACCAATGCCACCCCAGCGAGGCGACCTGACCCCGCGCGCGGCGGTTTCAGGGAGGAGGCCGCTACCACATTCCCCATGCCCGGGATGATCACCCACCCGGGAGGCCGCCCAAGGGCCGGAGAGGGGGTGACTGGTGGAGGAGGGGCGGCCCCGGGCGCACAAAGGGGCCCGGGGCCGGCGGGCTCCCCGCCCTTGACCTTGGGTCCCCGCCTCCATCCATCTCCGCCGGCTGCCAGGGAAGGGGGCTGGCCCGGGGCCAGGGGCGTGCTCGCTAGGCGGCTGCTGGGCTGGGGACGCACAGGGGGCCGCCAGGGGGCGGGGAGGAAAGGGGCCGGGGAAAAAGGACTAGGGCTGCAGAGTGCTCGGAGGAAACCTGCATTCCAACTCCTTTGGGAGCCGGTCCCGAGGCGGCTCTGATTCACTCCACGCCCCCGCCCCCCAAAGCAAAAGTTGCACGGACGCACGAGGGAAACCCCCTCCCCACAGCTGGCCCTTCGGCTCGCCCACCCCCCCGCCTTCCTCGGACCCGAGCCGAGTGGGGGAGGGGAGTGTCAGGGAAGGAAGAAAGGAGCTCGCCTTCCAGGCGAGGCCAGACGCGGGCTGGGTCAGCTGCGCCTCCGCCCGCCCCTCGCCGCCCGGCTGGGGCAGCTGGTCCATTAAGCCCCCGAATTATGCATGGCCCTTGAGCCCTCTCGGCCTCCCGCCCCCACCAAGGCACAATCATCGTGCGCAGCGGGCCCAGGTCAGAGAGAGAGGGAAGGAGGTGGACGATGGGCGCGAGGCCGAGGGCGAATCAGAGGCTGGCATCCAGGCGCGGGCCAGGCGCGCTCGAAGGCTTCGGAGCAGTGCTGAGTAGCCTCCCGACCCGGCCAGGGCCAGCGGGACAGGGCACCGCTCGCAGGGGAGGCCCCCGCTCAGTTTTGAAGTTGCCAAAGTGTCCGCGCCGTGCCGGGTGCTGGGTCCGGGAGATGCGGCCGCTCTGCAGAGCTCAGCGCCCCTGGCCGCGGGGAAGGCCATTGTGTTCTCCCGTGTGGCAATGCGGGGGGCTATGGACCCCAACCACTGAGGCCCCCGGAGGGAGGGGCCTGGAGTCCCCCGCGGGCAGGGCAGGGGGAGGCGCTCTCGCGGGCGGCGGAGGGGATGGGGATGATTTGCTGGGGATAGGCACCCTGGGGCGAGGGGAGGAGGCCAAGCTGGAGGAGGGGCAGCTGGAGACAGAAGGAGGCGAGAGGAGACTTGCAAGTTGCAATCCCCGGGGAAACCGGAAAATCGCAGTAGTGGGGAGGCAGGTGGCGCCCAGAGGTTCAGAAGCAGAGTTGGGAGGACTTCGATGTCCACCCCTCAGAGAGTGACCCCGGCAGGCCCCAGATTGCTCCGCAGCCTGGAGCCTCGAGCCCCGCCTCCCCGCACCACGCTGTTTTCGGCGTTCCAGACCACCGCGCTGCAGTCTACGCTGCCCTGACGCTGCAGTGTGGACCCTGGTTTGCTTCTCGACCCGTCTGTTTCTGGAAAGGACTTCTTTCTCTCTTTCCCCGTCTCCCCAAAGCAAAGGCCAGGTCAGGAAAATTACATACTTCTTTTTCCCGACAAATAAAGTCGCCAAGTTTGCAGGGAAAGTTTTACAAGCCAATGATGCAGAGAGAAGACCACACTGTTTAGCTTTCTTAATTAGCTGGCTTTGAACTTGAGGTGGGCGGAGAAAAGAACCCGCTCCAGCCCCAGGAAAACTTAGTTTTGCTGGGTGTACCAACTCCAACAGTTTTTAGCCTGCTGCTGAAGTGGGAAGGAGTCATTGAAGGTTTGTCCCATTTTCTCCTGAACAGAGAGAAGAATCCAGACAGTTGCTGTCTCTGAGCCCAGGACAGACAGTCTCTGCCTCCTAACCCCAGGGAAGGAGCCTGGAATCCCTGGTTGGCTGGCTACACTCTCCGGAAGGTGTGCTCTGCCCTGAAAAGACTTGAAATAAAGCCACCTCTCTACTTCTTTCCAGGATGCCTTTGGCACCTGCACTCATCAGGAGGTAGATGCATGGTTTTTGCACACTCTTGGGGACTGGAAGGATGGCTTGTCTGTGCCATAACACTCGAAGCACAGTCCAGGCATGGGGCTGCCAGCCCCTAGGGCTCCGTGCCTCTGGATTCATCTTGGGTAGATGCTGACCCACACACCTGTTTGCCTGCACCTTTGAGGTTGTGTCCACACCTGCAACCTGAAGGCTGTGGAAGCTGCCCAGGCACTCAGCCCCCAGGGCAGGGGAGGGGGGAAAACAGACCTGATCAAACATCACCCTGGCTTAGAGACTGGGCAGGTGGTCCTGCGCTGGGGGAATCACCCTGCCCTTGGCCGGTGCATCTGAAAAGCTGCCTTCTCTCCACACCAGGAGTAGGGCAGTCTGACTTCTCACCTCCAACAAAAAGGCTATTTTGTTACCATTTTTCTGCACAGAGGAGCCTGTGGTCCCAGTTTCCCAGCTGTCTGAGCAGCCAGGGGCAGATGCTTTCCCAGACCTTCGGCTCATCAAGGAGTCCTACCTCCCTCCCTTCCTGCCCTCCTCTCCCAAGCCTCAGCACAGATTCCTCCAGACCAAAACCAGCAGTCCAGCAAGAAGACATCAATAAAACTTAAAAACAAAATACAATGAAGCCTAGGATGCCCTGCCTTCTCCAGCAAGGCCTCCTCCTCCCTGGGTCCAGCTCGAGGCCCACAAGTCCTGACCACACCCTGCCCTCAGGAGGCTCCCACTCAGTACGCCCAGAGGTCACTGGTCACCCCCAGCAGGCTCTGGGCCAGGGTGGGTCCAGATCTTGTGGGGCCCCAGATGTATACAATTCAGGGTACACTCATTATAGAGAAAAGAATGCCAAACCACATGGGGACATTCAGGACAGGGCCTGGCCACAGGAGGGGCTCTGAGCTTCAACTGTCAACCTCACAGTGAGTGCACCAAACTCTCCCAGAAAGATCTTCACAGCCTGGAGCAGAAAGACCTAAGCTTTTAATCTAACTGTTTTCATTTTCACCACCAATTTCTTCAGAGAAAACTGCCTTCTAAGCCTAATTAATGTAAAAAATGAGGAAAGTTGGGGGGACTACTAGGTGTGAGAGGAATCGAGGTGGGAAATCCGAGACCCCCCCGCCTGGCTCTTGCAGCTGCTAGAAACCACTGGTGGCTCCGTCTCATATTTCAGCCCAGGAGGCTCAGCCCCAGAGAGGGGGAAGGTCCGTCTGCTCAAGGTCACACAGCCTGCCAGCCGCTGCAGTAGGATGCTCCCCTGTGCCTGCCTCTCCCCATTCTGGATTCAACAGGGCCACTTGCCTGTAACTCATGACGAGGGGGCCAGCTCCTCCCAAAATGCAGTCAACATGCCACCACAGATGTGTCTAGGACAGGTAGGTGCCCACTGTCTTGGTCCTTTCACCTCACTCTGGAACCCAAGTCCCATGACCAAGATTTGACCTCAGAGTGGAAATCACTGATTACTGAGCCAGGGGCAGAAAGGGCCTGCACCAGCCACAGTTAAAGAACACACAGTCCCACAAGGACTGGGGTCCTGGGAAATGACCCAGTGAAGACCCAGTGCTGCCCTGGGAAGAAGTCAGGAGCCTGTCTTCTTTTTTTATTATTATTTTAATTTTAAGTTCTGGGGTACATGTGCAGGACATGCAGGTTTGTGACATGGGCAAACACGTGCCACGGTGGTTTGCTGCACCTGTCAGCCCGTCACCTAGGTATTGAGCCCAGCATGCATCAGCTCTTTTTCCTAATGCCCTCCCTCCCAGGAGCCTGCTTACTAGGCACAGCTGAACCGGTGACTCGCGAGACAGCTGTGCAAGGGACCTCTCTATCACTCGGTTGCCTCATGTACAAAATGAAACTAATATCTGATTTCCCACCCTCGTGGGGCAGAGACAGTGGATGGGAACATAGGAGGAAATGTGACCACAGTGAAGAACATAACTGCAGGAGTTGACACCCGGGACCCTACTCACCGCTGTGTGACCTTGGGTAAATGATATCTCTGGGCCTCAGTGTCCTCTTCTATAAAGTGGGGCTGATACTAGCATATCATAAGGTCATAGGGAGGGTTATACCAGTTAGTATCTGCAGAGTCTTTAGAATAGGGAAGCACTTTGGAAGGCCAAGGCAGGCGGATCACCTGAAGCCAGGAGGTCGAGACCAGCCTGGCCAACATGGCAAAACCCCATCTCTCCTGAAAAAAAAAAAAAAACTAGCCAGGCAGGTGCCATAGTCCCAATTACTCAGGAGGCTGAGGTAGGAGAATCAATTTAACTTGGGAGGCAGAGGTTGCAGTGAGCTGAGATCGTACCACTGCACTCCAGCCTGGGTGACAGAATGAGACTGTCTCAAAATTTATTTTCGTGTAAAATAAATTTTGCATGAAATTATGAAAAACTCAATCTCTTTGTTTCCTCAGTGAAAAGATGACCCCAAAGCACGGGATGACAGCCAGCCAGCCTTATTTCTATAGATTATCAGCAGAGCCCACTCCTAACAGATTCTAGACCTGGTGGTTAATGCATTAGCCACGCGTGAAAATGAGCAACGACTATCCAAAAAAAGCTGTGAAATGCTTGATTAAAAAACTTTAGTTAATTACTATTTATTGTCAAAAAAACTAAGAATGATAATATTAACTCAGGCTGAATGTTGGTTAAGTTCGTCCCTTGGGAGCCCAACTGCCTTTCTCTCTGTTTCTTACCTTATCTCTCTCCCGTGTCCTGAATTACTGCTGGAAGTATGGAACCATGTGTATAAATCAGTAAAGAAGGCCTCAAACCTTGAGAGTAGAAAAAACACCCATTTATTGGACCAGCATTGTCCTTTTTCTTTAATGCAATAAAACTTTCACCTATAATCGGTGCTGATGTCACCTAGTTTAGCTGCACACACTCTTGACTCCAGTTTGCACAGTTTACGCAGCAGGTGGGTCCGTCACCTCCAGGGCTCACCCCCTTTTTCAGCCAAGGAAACCAGGACTCCACCAGGGGAGATGGCCTCAAGCTACAGGGCTGGGCAGCCTGGGATGGCAAAAAGTCACCTATCCTGACTCCAGATAATTGGGGTCTGGACTCAGCTCTGCCGGTAACTAGTTACGTAAGCGCAGGTAAGTCACCGAGCAGGTGAGCAGGAAGAGTTGTCAGCAAGGTCCTTCCAGGAGGCTCGGAAGCCAGACCCTTCCCCTGAATCCACCAGCAGAATCAACCCCAAGGGCCTGTGCTATGTATGCCTGGTCTGAATCAAATCTTGTAACAAGCCCAAAAGACGAGGGAGAGTATCTCCAGTTAAAGGGACGGAGACATGGGGAGGCCAACGGTTGGCTGGACAGTCACACAGCAAGTCCTGGGAAAAACCACAATTCCTCCAAATAAAAAAATAATGTGTACTTACAGGGAAAAAAAACTATGCAACAGTGAATACAAAATACTAGAAATAATTGTATATGTGGAAAATATCTAAAATTCTGGCCCAGGTGCGCCTGAATTGACATCGCACTGTGTTCTTTGTCACCACCCATCTCTCCAGTACCTTCATCAGGAAGTACAGGACAGTATATGAGGATGTCACAGACTGCGGCCACGGCCCCTGGGGGTCTGGGGAGTCCTGGCTGTATCCACAGGGTCATATCTGGGATAAGCTTCAAAGGCCATCTTGGATGGGGTCAGAGGTAGTGCCTGCCATCAAGGCCCCACCAGCCAGACAGACAGAGTTAGAATACTCCTCCCCAAATCCTCTACACCCCTTGCTATTCAGCAAAAACAGGCAGACCCGGGTCTGATTGCTCTGCTGTGTGACCTTCAGCAAGTCCCTTAGCTGTTCTGAGCCCCAATTCAAGGTGAGATCAAGAATATCTATTTCCAGGTTGAAGAATTAAGTGAGATAACCCAAGAAAAGCATTTAATACAGTGAGGGATCCCAGGCAGCACCCCTCTTCCCCACCACCCACCGCCCAGCCCCAACTCTACCCTGCTCAGCCATCCCGACACCCAGACCCCACCCTGAGCCCAAGGCCACATCCCTCAGACTGAACACTGCACTATTCCTCGGTGCAGACAGAACTAATAATTAGCTGTCACGATTTAATAATAAAAAAAGATAATCCATGCCGCAACACACATGGATTTAACTCCTCTTAATTTGAAGGGAAAATAACAACCCTAAATAGATCAAATGCAAGTTTTTAAGGCAACCTGCAAGTGGGGTTTATCTCCAGCTTCCAGCACAAGCAAGTTATTTAGTTTCTCCCCCTGGCTGAGCTAATTTTTTTTTTCACGTTTATTTTATTTATTTTTAAAAGTCTAGAGCGAACATTCTCAAGGCAGCATGTAAATCCCTGGGCCCGTCAGAAGTCCTTTTCTCTCACATGTTTTGCTTAGCAATGGGTCACTGGGACCCTAAACCAAACCCATATCTGTGCCCCCACCTGCTGCAAGAATCTCCCAGGTACATCCCGGGTCCTCCCTGGGTTGCCGATGAAGACATATAAAGTGGGCAGGGGCATCGAAGCCAGGGCTGCTTGCCACCTCCAAGCCCAGGGGCATGTGCCACCTCCTGTCACCTGCTGCCTGTCTCCGAACTTCTCCAGAAAACTGACATTCGGGACTTGGAGGGTTAGGGAGGCAGGCGGTTCAATGATGGCTTATAGTTCATTCCACCCTCGGTAGCTTCATTTGGTTATGGAAGGGCTGCTAAGAGGCAAAACCGAATTCCTGGTGATGAAGCGTCTCCCTTCAGTGACTACCAAGCGGGAATTACACAGAGGAACCTGTAGGAAATCACTATGAGAGAGAGCCCAGGTAAGTTTTCATGGTTTTGACCAAGAAAAGCAAGCACTCCGCCTGCTGCCAAGCAGGGCCCACACTTTCCTGTGCTTGGCTTTCTAGAAGCATCCACTTCTCGATCACCTGCCTCAGGCCCAACCTGTGCCAGAGAGGTGCTTCCTCATTTCATCCTCAGCATCACCCTGAAAAGGAGGTGCAGACGAGGAAATGGAGGCCCAGAAGTGAAGCGACTCACGGGTGGCCAGCAGTGAGTGACAGGGCTGGGATTCCACCCGGAGACATGGAAGCCTGTGCTCCCTCACCCCGAAACCCCCAGCCTGCCCCCGCAGAGTGCACCGCCTGCAAAGAGATCCTCAAGGGACAGCTGCCTAACAAAAGACAGAATGTGGGGGAGAGGGTCTCCCCGTGCTGAAGCTGCCTGTCATGGTGGAGCTAGTCCCACACCTCAGTGGACATTTGTCCCAACCCTGACGGAGCCCAGTGCCGAGGAGACTGGTGCAAGCTGCTCTAACACCCCAAAATGCATCGGCGGAGGGAAAGCCAAGGGCCAGGAGAAGCTCCTACCCTTGCAGCACACCTACCCCCACCGTGTGCCAGGCACTCATCCTAAATGTCACAATGACAGATGAGGAAACCGCAGCTTGGAAGGTTGAGTCTCTGCCCAACTCCAGCAGGGAGCAATGTGGGGCTCCGACTGGGGCTGTATTGTTTCCCATACATCAGCAGGCAGCCTTCAAACCCCAAACACCCTGAAAGCCCCTTTCTCCTCACCTCTCCTCAAAACACCCCTCCCAGATAACGGCTTGACACCACCACGTGCTCTTTGCAAACCCTGGAACACCTCTCAACTTCACCCCGATGGACGGGTCCTCCGCTCCCCCAAACCCTCACAGAGATAGGGAGGATTCCACAGGCAGGAACCTTAAGAAACATAAAGACTGTAAACCTACAGGCGGCGATGTATCAAAGGCACCGTAGCTGCCCTGAATCAGACCACCGGCCAAAGACCCTGCCTCTGACCAACTCCGCCCCATCCCCAGACAGGCCTGAAACAAGCTTCCAAGGACCTCCTCTGCCCACAGGAGTGCTCAGCAGTGAGCCAGGCCCTAGACCCAGAATGCACCCAAGAGCAGGTCTGCTGCCGGCTCACATTATCCCCATGTCGACCCCCACTCCCTCCCCTGGGGGCTCTTCACCTGGGGAGCCAGGTGGGGACACCCGGGGTGGAAGAAGGGCCCAGGTGCTCAGTTGCTGAATGAATGAATGAATGAATGAATGCCCTCCAGAAAACAAAGCTTCAGAAACTTTCTCCCTCTACCTCCCTATTTCTCTATCATTTACCAAAATAAAATTGTAATTAATCTCCAGAATGACTGTCCCAAGGAAATGGCTGACATGGGGTCCACACGTAGTGAGGACTGACAGAAGCCCCCCCTGCGGGCTCCCTTAAGGGTGAGAGGAACCCCCTTCGGGTCTGTCTCTGGAGTCCCCACTTCTACAAGCGCCTGGTAGCAAGGAAGGGTGGGGACCTGCCTGGGCATTGGGAAGATTGCTGGCCCTGGGAAAGGCGGGACTCTCATGGCCACCAGGACCCTGGAGGCCACCTCACCCTGTACTCCCCCGAGCCCGGACAGCCAAAGCCAGAGGCAGAGTCCAAGAATTAGCAGCCACCCGCTCACCAGCTACTGGCCAGGGCCAGCGAGGCCCTGGGGACAACAGCAGGGCATGGAGGGGCTGGAATACTGCTTGGAGCCCTGGCCGGGAGGCAGGAGCATGGGGGGTCAGCCGGCCCGGGGGCCAGGAGTGTGGGCAGCAGCTGGATGGGATTCCGGAAGCCCGGGCAGAGAAGTGCCCGTGATGCCTAGTCCCCCTCTTAAAATATAAAGACTCAATTATCTCTGAGCAGCTTGCTTTACACATGAATTGACACATTTATTTTACAATAAATAACTGAAAGTTATCTGTGTTTCCTTTACTGTTAATCTACACAGAGAAATAATAAACAGGGTTTGTCTACAAAAATGCAGCTACTGCAATCCTCAGAATTCAATTAAGCTAAAATAATTAATGCTCCCACCATATTAAATTACTTCATACATTTGAGCCACTGAAGTTTTATTCTTTAATCTTTCCTTTTTATTAAATAAAAAAAGAAAAGAAAAGTTGGTGCCCAAGTAGGCAGGGGAAATGGGAAAAATGGGAACTAGAAAGGCAGGCACATGACGTGCTGTTAAAATAGGATGGTCGTCTTCAGCTGACACAGCATGTAGACTGTTTTGTGCCTTTGATTAAAATAACATTTTAAATGCTTTGAACAAACATATCTCTTTAGACTTCTAAGGGATTATTTTACATATTTCTTCCAGAATGAAGAAATCCATTCGTCCTGTTGCTGAACAGAAAGGCCAAGAATATCTTTCGTCACACATAAAGTAAAAATACTGTAGGCTGCTGCAGTATCACAACCCGGAAAAATAAAACAGGGGGGCCGGGGGTGGAAGGATGAGGACGAAGCTGCCTTGGAGATTAACTTTGCCTTTTATGAAATCACATTCAGTCACTTTCCTAAACAAACCTGCCACAGTGCTCCGCAGCCTCTCATTGGGAAATGCCTTCAATGTGAAATGAGGATTTGGATGTTTCTGGCAAAAGCCACAGATCTTTCCATTGAAACGTACATAGGGGGCCCGAGTCTCCCTGGCAAGGCCACCCCTGAAAGGTCTAGGTGCACCAAGGCCAGGCGTGATACTACAAGTGAAAGTGTCCCCGGAGTATCGGCCAACACAGACAAAAGGGACCCAGTCCCTCTCTCGCCTGATGGCTCAGCCTGTTGGAGAGACGCTGCTACGGTGTGCACCGCACTCTGAGAAGCCAGTGTTTACATGCCTGTGGCCTGGACATGTCAGAGATTTTTCTCAAAGCCCCTTGCATCTTGGAAGGCGTCTGAGAGACTTCGCGCTAAGGCACCCATCAGAAGGCAAGGCCCAGAGGCCAAACCGGTCCACTGGGGTCTCCCCAGTGCCTGGCACGAGACTGCAGGAATCTGTATACCACCACAGTCTCGCTATAACAAAGAGGGCTCACTCAGCCCCTTGTACAGGCAGGCAAAGTGAGACTGAGCCTCACAAAGCTTTGGAGATGTAGGGGAGACAGGCTGTGGCATCTGACTGCCTCCAGAGTGATGGGTGCTGACAAGTGCCCACGCCCATCCGTCTCGCCCTCCTAGAAGCATCCAAAGCCTGAGTCCCTCCAGAGCCCATGCTGGCCTCCATGATGGAAGTACAGTCGTGACCAACGCCCTCATTTCCCCGGCCAGCCACCTACTCGCACACCACAAAACCAGGAGACCCCCGAGAAAGAAGGGCCACTGGCAAAAAAAAATAGAGCCCCTGCTCATCGAATCCTCACATCAGGCCTGCTGGTATTATCCACGTTCTGTTGACAGATGGGGAAACTGAGGCTCAGACCCATGAAGTGGCTAAGCCAAAGTCAACTGTCAGAGTTGGAAGACTCGTCTGCATAAACTCTGATGCCCGTCTTACTCCAGGACGGGCTACTGCTTGTGAGGGAACCCAGGCTGCCCAGGCCCTCCTTTCTCCCCCGGGGCCTCCTGGGCTCAGAAGGATAAACCAGAAGCAAACACACCGGCTTGCACAGAAAGCAGTGGCTCCCTGGAGGAAGTCCCAGCATGCCATGGCGCTGGCCAAGGGGGAGGGACTTCATGCTAACTCACTGCGGTGAGCAGAGCCATGCCTGGGGACAGAGGGGCCCTAGACCTGTTCTCAAGGTGGTAAAACCAGCTGTCCCAGTGGTCGAATGAGTGAGCATGTCAAAGGGCATGGCCAACCTCCTCCAACGGGCACAGTGCTCCAACAAGTTCCCACACCCCAGCCTGGGACCGGCCCCTAGGGTCGGGCAACATCAGAAGCAGTCTCTGAGACCAGGGGCCTAACTCCTCTTCCCACACATGGGAAACTGAGTCCAGAGAGAGAGGAGAGTGGAGAAAACGAGCACCCCCATTTGTAAGTCCCTACACGGTCATGCCACATGCAACAGCTCATTGATCCTCACAGCAGCCATAATGAGGTGGGTTTCCTTAGCTCCATTTCACAGATGGGCAAACTGACATGTCCAAAGTTGTGAAGACAAATTCTAACCCAAGACTGTCTGTCTAGCTTCAAAATCACGGACTAAGCTGAGATCAGTAGCAAAGAGGGGGCCAACCAGACTTCCGAATTTCCATTCTGTGCTTCTGACCACCTCTGGATTAGCCCCCGAGACAAGAGTCCCCTCACCAAAAGCAAGCAGCCATCAGCTATTTGGGCCTCTCCAAGCCCCAGGCCTGTCTCCTCCTGAAGGTCACCTGGATGGTGGACCCTCAGAAAGGGTGAGTCCTGGCTGGCGGCCCAGAGGCCATCCTGGAAGCCCCTGGACCTTCCCCTGCACCAGCACACTCAAGCAAAGGGCGTGGGACCCAGGAGGTGGCTTCTGCAGCAACCAGCAAGCGCAGCGTCCCATACCTGCAATGTTCTCCTGCTTGGGACAGATGCCTTTCGTGGGCGAGAGCAGGTGGTCATCTTCGTCGGGGGTGACCTGGATCCCGATCTCCACCGGCTCGGACACTTTCCTGAGCTCGGAGCGTGAGGAGGGCGGCGGGCTGTCCTTGTCCAGGGCCTTGTCATAGCAGGCACCCAAGCTGCCGCCACACTGCTTCCTTTTGTGCTCTATAAAAACCAGGATGTCCCCCAAGGGGAAGTTCATTTGACACTGGCCACAGGTGAGCAGGTCAGGGTCGGGGCCACCCACCATCAGCCCCAGGCCACTTGGCTCCTCTATCTCCAGACCCTCGTCTTCTTCGAGGATGGCGGCCTCCACATGGTCAGCCTCTGCTGGAGACAGAAAGAAGAAAGGGAAGGGGCAGAGAAGATAGAGATGGGCTTAGGAGGTCACAGCACCCGACGTCCGGTCCACCCCTTCCCCACCGAGAAGCAGCCCCCTCCGCTGCCAGCTGCCAGAGCTCACCAGGTCCTCCCCGGGGCTGGGAACAGGTAAGCATCCCCCATGGGACAGACGGCCACACCGAGGCTCTAGCAGCAACGCCAGGCTCCCTGGACATTGTCGTGTAATTGGTGCTGATCTTACTGCACTCTAGTTTATTTTCTGCCAATTTCTTCCCAACATAGTATAAGAATACACCCGGACAGGCGCGCATAGGCACACACCCTGGCTGCTGACAGCATCAGGTCGTGATGAGTCTCTCAAAGTTTTCAGTATCTGAGAATCACCTGGAGGCTTTGAAAAACCCCAAGGCCCAGGCAGCATCCCTGACTAATGACACTGGGAACCAAACGTCGGAATATTCTTTCCGACTCCCTAGGTGGTTCCAGTGGGCATCCAGGGCTGAGAACCAGGGAGCTGGAGCCCTTTTCCCATGCTGGGCTGGAGCACTACCCCTCCTGTCCCCGACACCTTCATTCACGTCCTCCCCATTCATGCAAGTCCCACTCACATTCCTCTACCTGGGAACTGGCCACACACCAAACTAGAAAATAGAAACCCAGATGGGCGTCAGAGGGCCAGTCCTTAGGAGGAAAGGAAGCCCACATGCTCAGAAAGCAACAAGTGAGTGTCAGGTTCCAAAAAAATATCAAAGGAGAAAGCAGTGCAGCAGAAGGGAGGCTGGAACCGGCTTGCAGAGTTGGGAAGCAGGGGCTCTCCTGCCAAGCACCGGGGGCCCGGTCAGACCTCCATTTCTCTGTCGATTTCCCCACATTCATCCACTCCCCACTGTCCTTTTTTGTTGGCTGCTTTGATTTTCGCTCCCAGAAAAACGAAAGAAAGAAAATTCTCCAGACTCCGAAAGCATTCTTGGAAGATATCAAACCACACTTTCAACGGACTGTATGTTTTTATATTTCTTTAGCAGCCGATAGATTTCTCTTGAGGTTTTTTTTTGTGTTTTGTTTTTGTTTTTGGAGGGGGTGGGTTGCTGGAGGGGTAGGGGGTCTAGGACCCAAATATTTGGAAGCTAATAAATGCCTCAAAAAGCAGCAACCTCCTCAAGGGAACACTGGAAGACTCAGCAGTCGAAAGTGTCATAAATAAAGAGCAGTGGACACTGTGGAGGTTTCATATTCCCCTCGGGGTCTGAGCAAATTCAGGCTGGAATTTTTCGAGAGCAAATGTCAGTAGTTGCAGAGAAGGCACGAGTGGCGGGGTCTTCAGAGAAGCCAGAGGGCAGCCAAAGGTCTGAAACCCGAGGAGGCAGGTACATTTTGAGTTGTATGGTATTTAGGAAAGGATAATGAAAACCACAGAGGAACGGCGAGAAGGAACGGGAGGGAGGAAAATGCATTCCGTGGCAGTGAAGTTATTGAAGTGCCAGAGCCAAAGAACAGATAATTTAAGGAAAAAATTCTGTGGCATCTCCCATCCTACACATAAATCACTGTTCTCTATTTTCTGAACACGAGCTGATGCAGGGCCTACGAGAGTCCATGTGTGAAACTGAATAGGAAATATACGACGATACGTGACGTACAACGCACGCCTGTGAACTCTGCGTGGATAGGTAGCGACGTAGCGAGTGCTGAGAAGAGAAACTACAATTTGAGATCCCACCTGTGGTTACAGAAGAGCAGACAGAGCCCTCAGCGAATTAAACGTAGAATACATCAGAAATGTGGCAGTACAAAAACGCCCCGCAGACGAGGAAATCCTAAATCCGTTGTCTGCATCTCTCTAACAGAAAGAACCTACAAGGTAAGGCAACAGTCCTCACAAAGCCGGTCCCAGAAACCATTAATTACTCTTTAAAAAGAAATCGGAGTTTACTTAAAAAGGGGTTTGAAGACAATGCCACGTAATTAATTTACCAATTTATTTTATGAAAAGATGCTTTGCTATGGTTAAAACGTAATCACAACCTTCCCTGTGAACAGAGGTTCTCGGAGACACTGGATTCCTGTGAACGGTTTGTCAGAATGGAAAAGGTAATTATTTGGTGCCTCTTTTTCCCTTTAATGATCTAACGTTGAGCAATACTGTTTATATTGAAAAGCTCGCACCTTTAATTACCAATTACATATACATAATTTCAGAGCCAAAGGGGAGAGCTGTAGGAACAGTTCTTTAGAAATATAAGGACGTATTGTGCGCCATTTTTACAGAAGGAGCTCTAATAAATGGGGGGAGGATGTCAAAATATTGTTTAGTTAAAAAATAGAGAGAGAGGCACAAAAGAAATGGGCTGAAAAGCAAAAAAAGGACACAATGAAATTGAGAATTCAAAGGAAGCGAGCAAGGTGCAGTACCTGGTACTATTTTAAATGCCACCCTGGGCAGGCCTGGCAAACTCCTGCAGATAGAAGACCTGATCAAAACAAACAACAACAAATCCACATGGCCAGCTCGGTCGTCCTTTCTGAGGCCGAAGAGCTTTTCTTGGTTTTTTAAAATTTAATCTTTGGTTTACTTCTTTGTTTGTTTGTTTGTTGTTAACTTTTTCAGCCTCGTCCGCCCTGCCGGATAGGAGAGCTAGCAAGCCTGAATATCGCCTCTCTGCTAGGAGGTTTGCAGCCACAGAATTTCAAATTCACTTTCTAATTCAAAAGAAACGCCGACGAATGTAAAAATCAGCAGAGGTCACACATGCCTGTTCACAAGCACCCTCCTTCCCAGCTCCCTCTTTTGCCAAGACTATGTACCAGCACTTGTTCCTTTCTCTCCCTTTTTTTTTTTATTTTTGGTAACGTCTGGTATTCTTTCCTCCTTTGGCAGTCTCTGCCTTCTCCCTTTCCTCATGCAGCAGCTCTGCAAGCCCCGTAATTGAGTCTGAAGGTGTCCAAAGCCGTTTGCTGTGCTGCAGCTCTGATTGCTGCGTCAAGTCCTAGCAGCAGGCAACCTGGGAGCCAGGCCCTGCTGGCGTCCCCGAGACAGCCCCGGGATTATCCAGGGCTCCAGGGCTCAGCCCTGAGCTGGGATCTCCACCTCCCAGACCAGCCATGCAACTCACTGCCTCTAAGGCAGTCTGGGAAGAAAAGAAACAAACAGAAAAAAATCTCCTTCCCTTCCCACTTTCAGTGTTGAAAGTCAAAGCCCCTGACACAACAGGGTGTTCACCCGACTCCAGAGAATGGGGTTTCCTCTCCCCACCACCCAGGCTGTGGGGCCGCGCCTTGGGCTGCTATATACAACGCTTCCCAGGAAGTCAGCAAGGTTGCTCCAGCATCAGTCAGCAGAGTCACCCCAAGCCCCAGATTTCTGGGTCAGAGCAAGTAGACCAAGGCAGCTCGCTAGGCCTGAAAGCTTGTGTTCGAGGCCTTCATAGACACCCCCAAAGACTGTGGTTTCACTTCCGCTACCAAGCTGGGCGTGTAGGGTGTCTGTGTATGTGTATGTGTCCCTTCTTAGAACTGTATCAGTAATGGAAGAAATAAAGGGAGAAAAAACATTTGTCCAAGCCCTGGCAAGGACAAAGTGACACCCCTCTTTCTCTGCCTTATGGACACCTGAGTCTCCCGGCTCTGCACAGCCGCCGAGAACCAGGCCTCTGTTCTTACAGGCAGAAGGGTCCAACCTGCCACCCAGAGACGAAGAAGCACAGGAAAAAGACCCATGAAAACAGCCTTTCAAATTCCCAAACCCTACAAACCAGCCCCTCGGGCAGCCTTGTCCGGCACACTCCGGCCTTATAAAAATAAAGCCAAGATGAAGTTCTCCTCTGAGATGATTTCTGCTTTCATGAAAAGCTCCCCAAGTGTCAGGCAGGCCTGCAAAATATTGCTGCTCTCAATACATTATGAGCCGAATAAAGTAAAGCAATTGCTAAAATGTTTGACTCATTAAGAGGAAAAATGAATGGATGCAGCAGGCAACTTCTTCGAATGTCAGATATCAGAGGGCTGGGGTGGATTCCGAAATGCTAAATCCTAAAGTGCAGGGACAAATCTGTATTTACACACACACACACACACACACACACACACACACAAGTTAGATTTTCTTTTACAACAAAACCACATTTTATTTACAAGGCCAGGCCTCTTCCCAGCTGGTAAATGCATTTAGAAGCAATGAAATCAGGCTTGACAAATAATAATGGACATCGTTGTTAAGTGAAGGGGGAAGCACTTGATCCCAAGACAAACTTCCCCATGGCTCAGCTTCTCTGGGAAGGAATTTGGGGCAGAAGACAGAAATGGAAAGACATCGTGAACACAGGCCCCGCCAAGCAGCTGCAAGCTTTCACCTGGCTGATGACTCCCCAACACACAGGGCACCAAGGGCTCCACCCGCCCTGGTCCATCTGTAACCACTGCCCATGCACCTGCCCTTAGGCGAACTCCAGCAAGAGGTCTGCCGCCTGCTGTCCCCAAAGCACGGGGTATGTGCATGGCTGCCTGCACACACACATGTGCATTGCTACATACACAGCACATGGACTGGTGCTCCTCCTCACCCTGCACTAATTCAGATCAACTCTCTTATCTCTAACGGCTAAGCTACAGTCCAGAGAAATATACACAGAATTGTTGTTTCAGTGACGACGGGGGTGGGAAGGGGAAGGATGTGGGGGAAGGGGTGCCAGCCTCTTAAAATCGTGTGCCACCAACGTCACAACCGCCATCATGATGTGTACACATGTTTACAAGAAATATTCAGCATCCATCCACCCGAGCTCTGCATCCGACTGGAGACTTTACACCTGCTTCCTACGAAGAGGGAGCTCCTGCCAGCAAGCCCGGGCTTACCCATAATCTACGAAGAGATCTTTTCATCTCCTCTCCGTGAACATTTGGGGAGGGGCTGGGACGCCAGGCGACACCCAAACGCCACCACACGCACACTCAACGGAGCACAACACTTTCTGAGCTGCCATCCATTTCTAATTTATTGGATCCAAGAGAAAATAACAACCGTAGGGGTGGGGGAGGAGAAGGGTGGGGGGGAGAGAGCAGGAATCAATTCTTGGTGGAGAAAATAATCTATGACTAGATGACGCTTAAAGGCACGACAAGAGATTTTATGAAGTTCCCCTAACGGAGGGAATAATGAAGTGCCCAGCAGAGAAGGAAATGGAGATAAGAGGGATATGGGTGTCAGGAGGATGTCCACGAGGGGTCTCAAAGGGTTATTAGGACACAAGGTGTCCTAATAACAAGGTGGGGACCCTGGGAGGGCACAGCCAGGCGGAGTCTGAGCAAGAAGCCTGGCCCAGATCACCCCATCTCTGCCCTGACCCTCGGCCCTCTCAGTAGATGGTCAGAGGAGTCCAGCCTGCTCCAGGTCAGCTCTGCACCCCTCTGACCGCCTCTAAAGGCTGCCTCCCTGAAGGGATGGGTGCATACCACAGCCACTGCCCCAAGAGGTCCTGTCTGCTCCTCCTCAGCCAAGGCACACACCTCGATCGCCATTGCTGATGTGTGGGAGGGAGACCAAGGGAAGGCGGCCAATGCATAACACGCTCCCCAGGAAAATGACCAGGGTACCACCAACTCCGCCAGTGTCCGCGGGGAAAGTTCGGGCCTGGCCTGCAGGCCAGGAGGTGGGAATTCCAGATCCATGAAGAGGTTTAGATACCAGAAGAGCCTCGCGCCAGTACCTCTAGTCTGTAGACCCCGGGCAGGAAAGTCAATGTTATGGGGAGGGCTTCCCTGCGTACAGACCGTCTGCAGGACTCCAGCCTAATTTCAGGACGCTTAAGCAGTTGCCTGAAAAATATCCTCAGTTGCTCTACGGAGTCCAATTGCCTTCTCTCCCCAACTTCACCCGTCTCTCCAGAATCCCAAAAACTGAGCCTAGGAGTCTGGGTCTCCCCAGCACAAGAGCAGAAAAAAGGAACCAGAGAATAAGGAAAACAGCACTCACGCATTTATTCACAGATCCCGGCCATTACTAAAAGGTTAGGGATAAAAGGCTGGACAAATAAAATAGGTGCTTTAAAGGAAGAGATTTACCACACCAGCAATCCTTCTCAACACATTGAGCAGGTTCTGTAAAACTGCAAATGCCTTAAATCTTCAGAGCCACCACGGGCTCCTAATGATGTGATATAAAAGCACTCTTTGTGGCCAAATGAAGAGATTTGTTTTTATTTAATTCGATGCTTTTTCCAAAGGTGTGGAAGAAAAGGCTTCCACACAGGACACCGGACCTCAAGGCTTTAGCTGGAGAGTTTGGATTCTCTGGGGCTAACAGCAAACAGCAAAGGCCGGAGTGCTTTCAACATCTCCTTTCCCAGGTAGGAATTTAAACATGACTCCCCCCCACACACGCTTTCTTTTTTCATTCTTAGCAGTGCATCCATTTCTGAGGCACACGTTAATCACCACAATGTTGGCATTCAACTTTTCTTGAGTCATTTCTGCGCGTGGTTTTAGTAGAAAACTCATTAGAACATTTCACAAATGTATTGTATTTCAGCAGTTCCATGGAAGGGGGTCATAAGAAAGAAGTTATGTAAAAGAGAGGATTTTCTTTTCTTTTTTTATTTTGAATTAACTTAATTTTGTGTGGTCTGAGATTTCATTACAGTAAAATCACTCAGGCTGGCTAATTCAACACCCAAGCAAAGTATCAGCTGCCACAAGGAAAAGAAAAAAGAATGAATTTCTTGAATTTCAGCAACTGCATATGTCAAAATGCTGGACCAAAGTCCCGTGAATGTGGCACCCTTCATCAAACCTCCAGCTAGTGTCACTTTTACCAGTTAAAAACGAGACTGCTCTGCTCACCCTCCTCACTGGCTCCTGCAGAAGACGTAAGAAATGTGTGCTTCTGTTTCCACGAGTCTCCAAATAGCCTGCTCTCGGCACTTTTTACCCACGTCCTGGGAAACCGACTGCTCCAGGGAGGCAGTGAGCACACCGCACTTCCGGAGAGGGATGGAGAAACAGGGGATACCACGCCTGAGCACACCTCGCTCGCTGGGACCCAAAGGAAGCTGAGTGGGATCAGGGCACAGGGACAGGACAGAGCCCACAGGACCTCAGGCCGAATGGCGTGAGTCAGAAGAGCGTTGCAAACTGACAAAGCATACTCGAGGCAGCTGGATGACACGACATTCATTCCTGGTGTTCTTCTGTGCCCCTCCCCATTAATAAACACAGTGTGTCTGCAGCTAACACCATCTTCAGGGAAGGATGCTCAGCCGGTATCAGTAACTCAACCGTTGGAGTGCAGGGTACGATCCCCAAAGAGTATTTGTTTTCTCCTTGTCCTCCCCAGATGTGAAGCCAGCATTCACCTAGAGCCCAAAGTCCTTGGAGAGTTTCAGCTAAAGGTGAGGCCTAACCAGGCAGCCAGAGGGTCTGTCCTTAAGCCATGGGAGATGAAGGAGAGGCAAGAAGCTGCCCCCCCATTCCCTCCCCCCATATGTTTTTTTCTTGCATTGTGTTATCTGTGATCTGTGTTTAGTTACAGCTTTCGAAACTCCCCTGAGTTCTAAGGTTAAGGATTGCAGATAACTAAACTGATTTTTTTAACGGTTTTCTGCAGCCCAGAGGCCACCGTGCAGCCCAAGACTTTGAGGTGACCGTGCTCTTCATCTCTGAGTGGTCCAGTGAGCTGACTGCCACTACATGCTTACAACTGGCTCGATTCAAACATTAAATGAAGTAGAGAAATCATCAGATAAATTGCTGGCCCTCTGTACCGGAGAGTGAAGGCTCTTTCTCCAGCTGACGACAGCGCTGGGCTTTTGTCTGACCTAATTTATTTCTCTTTCAGGTTAGAATAAAGCACTCTTTCCTGTCGCAGGGTAACCTCTTCTGCTCACATATTGAACTCTAGCATAAGACTCCGGGTGCAGTCTGCAGATTTCTTGAACTTGGAAAAGAAGACATTATAAATCTGGAAATCCTGTGATCAAAAGCACATATATTCCCCAACACTAAATTACATGTTTACGGAAGAATCGTCTCATTAAAAGCCATCCATTAAGAACAACGGTTTGGGGTGAAAGATATGACCAGCACAGGCTCTGGCAATCACATCCTCTTTACAAACAAAGTTTTACATGTTATTTGAGTTGGCATTTTAAATCTTTGGGGAAAGGTGCTATTTCCCTAGTACGGTGGGAACATTACCTAATAAATGGAATTGAGAATCCACGTGTTATAAAATCTGAGCTAAGAGGATTTCCATTCATCAAGCTGTTTTAGGTACACGACTCCCAAAAGCAGCAATTCTCGACTGTTCCCTGGATCTGTGACATTAAGACAGAAATGAGCAGTGTGCCTTACCCAAAATTATGTGCGTTCTTCCCAGACCCCCCCACCACCCGATCACCAGCGCCTCAACAACGCAACAGAATTTTCAGAACGTCAAGACCACAGAAGAATCAGGGGAACACACCTATTCAAAACTCACAATTTTAATTCTTATAAAAAAGAAAGAAAATCAAAGAAAAAGAAAATCCACCCCCCCCCCATCTGCCAAGTGAGGGCTTGTAAATCAATGGCGATAGCTTGAAAATAGATTTCTCAAACTTATATTCTCATTTTGTCCTGCACGAATCTCTGCAGGAAAATCAATATTACAACTTCACACAAGACATTTTGCAGCAACGTGAACGGCCGCCGCCGCTGATGGAAGCCGGTTCTGAGCCCATCGCAGCGGAGGCGCCAAGCATGACACGGGCACCGAGCTCCCCCTAGCGCCCAGTGGCGCTAGGCGCGGCTCGGCGTTTCAGCTTGCCATCAACCAAAAGCCAATTCAACTGAAAGTTTATTTTGGAAAGTATTTTATCACAACAAGCAACAGAGAATGCAAAGCAATCGAGATAGGAGATGAAAGGGGGATAAGTACAGGCTGGTGCAAGCCGTGTTCTAAGCTACAAGACAGAGCCAAGGACTCCATTCTGAGAAGGCGCTAGAAACTGATGCACCGCACAGCTGGAAACTGGTATGTGATCGACTGTGTTCTGTGCTCCCATCTCACCTGAGACATCATTCTAATTATTCTCAAACACGCCCAAAGTTGGCTTTCCCCTTGGGTTGAGTAGGACCCCTTTAGTCATGTGCACTGGTCATTGACACGGCACACCCAACCAGCTGACCCCTGCCTACATGTGCCTAAGGCCGGCTTCACGAAAGCAACTGCATTCACCCCAGCACTTCAGAAATGACTCGTTTTCTGTTACAAAATATTTCAGAGGCCAGACAAAAAATTCACCAAGGCCAAGGTACAGGCAGATAGCAACTTCCCCATCAGAACAAAAAAAAAAAAAAGAAAGAAAGAAGGAAAAGAAAGAAATATGCCTATGTACATGATATCATTCAGGTAGGGAAAAAAGACCCTTTAAAAATATTAGGGGTTGTTAAAATATGCTCACGGCTGTTTTCTCTCAGGTGTGAATTACAAATGAATAAAATCAGCCTGGCATAACACCTTTGATGAACACATTTTTATTCTCCCGTTGAATCGGAGCAGCTGACTTATATCACACTTCTAATGATATGGGGTTCCCTTCTGTGCAGAAGGGAGAGGAACTTCACTCCCCCCACCAACTAACCAAAAAAAAAAAGAGAGAGAGAGAGAGGGCTTATGTCTTATGAAATTTATCGGAGGCCCAATTTTGAAAGACATGTGGACCACTGGAGATACAGGGCACCCTGAGGAGTTAAGATAATTGTGAGCACCCCCACATTCAAAACATACAGCTACAGCAAAACCTAATTTAAAAGGCAACCATGGAATTAACACAGTTAGCCCAACTTTTGCATTAAATCTTGGGTCTCTGGTAGTTCTACAAAATCGTTAATTCATACAGAAAATTACTCATCTTCCTAGGAAATCTGGTGGTGAGTTGTTGAGAAAATCACCTTGACTGCGGTGATGTAAGTTACTGTGGACATCTTATTTTCCTTGGTGTCTTCAGAAAGCATCAAGCTCCTTCTAGGATTTAAGTACGCTTCCCTTCTCCCTGGCCCTGTCCTTTCCTTCTGCCTGGTCAGTGGATCCCCCTTAACCTCCCCTCGGCACCATTGAAACTCTGTTGTTTTGT